>BROG01000026.1:12500-395000 GCA_030159075.1 Atrina japonica | reverse complement strand
CATATGATCTGCTTGTTATGCAGCTTCATAACAACTTACATAAATATTTTATATATAACACGTATGATAAAGCCAAGCGACGATTTGATTGGCTAACGAGCGGTTAACTGAACTACACTTATTACACAGATTTCATTCATTTGAAGCTTGGCTATGACGTCACTTGTAGCCTGTGACGTCATTTGAACCTGAATGGGGCTAATCGAACAAAACATGTGTAAATTATTTTGAAATTTTGTTGTATTCAAGGCTGAAGTTGACAAATTTGCTAATTTTAAGATCTGATATAGTATTCTTTGATGGTAATAATAAAATAATTCAGATATAAGTTAAGTGTTTGTATTAAAACATCACCAATAATTACAATATGTTAATGTACTTATTTTTGTCCAACATCACTCTGATTCTACACATGAATACACTGAAGTTGATATAAAAAAAACATGCTGGAATTTCTGATAGACAATATATTTGTATTGTTCGGAGACGTCGTCTTTCAACAAACTGTCGGCATTCCTATGGGAGCCAATTGTGCCCCTTTATTGACCGAACTGTTCCTTTATTCATACGGAGCAGAATTCATTCAGAAACTGCTGGATCAAAAGAAGAAAAAGTTAGCGGTCCTTTAATTTGAGATTTAGATATATCGACGAGGGATGTTACTACTTAAATGTGAAAAAATTTCGATAGGAAAGCCTAAATCGTCGCGTTTGTCGTATAGCTTATTTGCCAATTTCCCGTCTGTGTCTATAGTAAGTAAAATGTCCAAGTATGAAGCGTGTGTGCTTGATTCTGTTGTATCTTTAATTTCTAGGTCGCCGGGATATATCGCATTGACATATGTATGGAAATTATTATTATTAATTCACAAAACGTTGTCGATATATCTAAATGTCAAATTAAATGACACCGCTAGCCTTTTCTTCTTTTGATTCAGCAGTTTCTACAGTATATACAAAAATATAAGCACAAACAAAAACACACACAGTTGAGTGCTGATAATCTATGTCTTTGTTAAGTACTTATGTAGTTTCGGTCTAGTGCTAGCAGGTAGACTTTGCAAGCGGAAAGTACAGGGTTTATCGGCCATTTATAGAAATGATAAATTACTATTTTTAAGGGTGAAGACTCCTGTGAAGAATGTTTGCATAAGTTCGGAATAAGGAACAAATTGTAACATACTTATCTTACTTATCCTATTGAGGAAACTTTTCTTCACCATCTGTTATATTTTCGTGGTCATCACATTAACCCCTGTAGTCACATTTAGACTCACCCAAAGCAATAAATAATATGGTTTACTGTCATATTTCAACAGTGAAAAAAAAGTTATTATTGTATGTAAAATTATTGTAAAATTTTTATTCTAAATCATACAACACTGAATTCTGACAGTGGAATAACCATTCTTTGAAATGGGAAGGTTCAAATTTGATTTTAAAGGGTGGATGTCTTAAAAATGACATTGTAATGTTGTTCAGCTGTTGCGTTGTGCCACTTTACCTTGATAGACCTATACCTTAATCCAGGAGACATACACAACATATTTCAAACTAGACTGAGCTAAATGTAAGCACCATTTCGATTAAACTTGACATATAACAAATATTTAAGAAAACCATAACGAGGTTTTAGAGATTTACACAGGATTATTTGCTCCTTAGCAGTATTGCGATATTTTAATTCAAATAACTGTGTTCCCTTAGCTTTTTGTCTGTAATTATTTGCAAAATGCAATCAGCAGTGAGTTAATTATTCATGGAAAATTGCAAACTATTTAAGTTTTACCGAATTACATAAGAAAATATATTTGTACATTCAAAGGAACCAAATATCTAATCTGCTTAAATTTTATCTGAGGTACACATAATTCATAAACTAAATTAAATAATACCTGTAAGAAAGTTAAAAGTTTGTACTAAGGTTAAAGTGTTCTACTAATGACAAATTGTTACTTATTTATCAAGTAAGCTAGAGATAACATGTGTGAACAGCAGTAATTACTGAAGGGAGGTAAGTGCAATCTAATCTGTACGCTCGTATATCTATTTACAAACAGTACGTTAAAATTGTATTAGTAGTTCTATAACGTAATTCAGAGTATAAACAAAAGTAGGGAAAGGTACACATATATGTAAATGTCGTTATACCAGTCGACAGTAATTAATAAAAAATTGTAAACACTTACCACTCTTAGTATCGGACAAATGTGATGTGTTACAGAAGAATTGTCCTCTCTTTCTCTCTCTCCATATCTCTCTCCTACCTTTTCCCGTCTCTCTCTCTCTCTCTCTCTCTCTCTCTCTCTCTCTCTCTCTCTCTCTCTCTCTCTCTCTCTCTCTCTCTCTCTCTCTCTCTCTCTTTCATATTTTCCCAATTACATGTATAATATTATTCAATTTAGATCAGCAATATATCCTCATGCTGTTATTATCTAAATAATTTTTCAACAATGAATTTTATCTAATCTATGATTGTTCCTATTGTTATATGTGACTTTAACACCACATCCATATTGTATTTCTAGATGCTGCTTTCCATTATGGATATCATTCTGTTTTCAAATGAAGTGTGATCGATCTTTTATTGTGTTGTAACATTGGGAAATACAAACACAATGGCATTGTTCTATTACATCTATGTTTTTGTAATGTTCCTCTGTATAAACAAGGTAAATGGGTTTAATTTCAATTATGATATTAATTTGAATGCGACTTGAATTAGTTTACAAGCGTGTATAATTTCAATATTCTATTTTATCTTCGTTTTCAGGTTTCATGTTCGAACCCAGATCGCAGATTAGCAATTTGGGTCAACAGCTGTAACAGTGCTTATGTGGGAAATAATGTATTCTTCCACTTTTGCTTTCAGTAAGTACTCTTTCAACATAGAATCGAGTTTAAATCCATCAAGTTTATTTATATAAAATTTTATGGTAAAATATAGCATAATAGTGGCGAGCGCAATCATTTTTTTTTTATGGCTAGTGGTAGATGATCGTCCCATACAGAAAGGCACTCTGCATACAGGTAGATTGATGCATCACTCAATAGAATATGTATTTGAATTATGTGCGCTTGCATTCGGTTTTCTGTAGTAAATTCCCTAGTTTTCCCAGGGAAAGGAACTTGGGAAATGACGTTAACTTTTTATTACCTCTATTTAGATTAAATGACACATTTAATCCTTTCTGTTATACTACAGTTACTTTGTGGGATAACCCGGGTTGAAAAAATTGTTATTATGTAGTAATTCGTGAAAAGAATTTGAATGTGAACAATCGGCGAGTAAACGTTTGTATTGTTACATGGATGACAGGAATATAAATCGTCGGCGTATTTCATTTATCCTAAGCAATATATGCATTAAAATTACGGATATATATATATATATATATATATATATATATATATATATATATATATATATATATATATATATATATATATATATATCCTTTTATAATTTTGGTCTAATCCTGGGATAGCTTTTGTATAAAGAAGGCATTCTGTACACTTATTCATTGACTTAAATCAAAAACACAATATTCTTAACAAAAATATAACTGAACGTCTACCAGGATAAAGTTGCACATCCGGGTTCTGTCAAAAACCAAAATAATATTGTCTATTTTCTAAAATTGGGTATGTACAGGTACATTTTGCCTTGCTCTCATTCCATTCATTACAAAAGCGCCAAATGTAAACATGTGTCAATTTATCTTAGTCACCCGCATATGGAGTTTATATTTCACAAATGATCAGATATGCCAGGGCGTGCACAACATATGAAGATTCATATATACAGAGGTAAACTACTCACTGACAAATTATTGATACAAGGATATCGAAAACCGCGTTTAATATCAACGTTCCGCAAATTTTACGGTCGGTATAATAGTCTTGTTTGCGATTACTCTGTTTCACTAAGTGAAATGTTGAGTTGCCTTTTCGTTGGCGGTTGTTGAGACGTCTGTACCTTTTGTGACGAGGATACACTCTTCACGTGTTTCATTGGACTTGACTGTGGACTCACGGCGGGTGTGACCGGTCGACAGGGGATGCTTACTCCTCCATGGCACCTGATCCCACCTCTTGGTTTCCAGAGGTCCTTGTTTGTCCATTTATACCGGATTTGTATCTTTGTCCTGGACATTCTTTTGATTTATACTTTGGTATCTTAAATTTTTATATTAGTAGAAAAATAAATGTTCAGTTTCAGTAGCATATTAAAAAGTCTAGGAATAGATGAATGAGATAATTTAGTCAATTAAAAAGTATAAAATGTAACGAAAATTAACATTTTCTGTCATGGTGTTCTTACCTCATTATTCAAAGAATAATGCCTACGTAAAATTATCTATTCAAACATTTCTTAATATACTCTATATAACACAAATATTGCTTGTTGATTGGCTTGAGCAATTCAAGTGAAATCCGTTTAACTTGCTTTGCTCCCGTATAACTAGTATTGCTACGCCACGCCCTGTTGACCTTTGACTTTGCAATGCAAGAGGAACTACATTCAATGACGTTGCCTACATGTGTGTATGTTTATAGTTCGAGAGTAAACATAAATTAATTTGGGAAGTTCCTATGATTATGGTTATGATTATTATTATTATTATTATTTCTTTCTTTATTTATTTTTTGGATATTTTAGCTAAGAGTCAAAGTGCCTTTGTTTATCTCATCAACCCCCGAGAAACAATGAACTTTTCTGTAATCAGTTATTTAGTCCAGTCCAATAAGCATTTGGTGTTTAATGATTTAATAACAAGAAAAGCAATCTGATGCGTTCCAAGTGAGCTTATTGTTTGCCTACTCGTGTACATTTGGTGAAGAACGGAAGTGAGTTTTTAATTATCGGATCCGTACATACTAAAAGACGATTTATTTCCTTAAAATAATGGATATAAAACATCTGAGATACAAAAGTATAAATCTTTAGGATGTCCAGGACACAGGTGCCATGGAGGAGTAAGAATCCCCTGTCGATCGGTCATACCCACCGCAAGTCCACAGTCAAGTCCAAATTATAAACGTGAGGAACGAATCCTCGTCACAATTGGTACAGACGTCTCAACAACCGCCAACGAAAAGGCAACTCGACATTTCACCCAGTGAAACAGAGTAATTGCAAACAAGACTATTATACCGACCGTAAATTTGCGGAACGTTGACACCAAACGTGGTTTGTACAATGCAAAACATTAATCCCTTTTACAAGAATTTTCGGAATTATATTTTTAAATTCCTCGGTTATTTTAACCCGTGTGAAACCGAGAAAACATTGGCTCAACAATTTTGCGCGTTGCACGGAGTATGATGATCTAGTTTTTGTCCATGCTCCTCTTAATTTTGACAGCGAATCGCCAATATCAAACAGTTAGGTTGTTGAACAATTGAAATCGTCACCAGAGAAGTGAAATGGTTGATATTGTTAAATATGTTATACTTTATATATGTTATATATGGGCGATGTTGTTAAATATATATCTACCCTCTCAGCAATGTTAGATAGTATTCTGGATCACTACCATATACAATGACTCCTTTTCGCGAATCAGATCTTAAATATGAGGCCATTTCACCGAGCTTGACCTTTTTTCGTACTCGAGAGGTTTCCATTTAACATTTGCGACTGGTGTGACATGCTTACAGGGGACGCTGACCAAAATATACAACCAAAACACTTAAATTGAACTTTGTTACATTTACTTTATTTGAAATAAATTTGATTCATATGATTGATTGATTTATGTAATTCAATTTCAGAGAAAAACAGAATCCGTGTGCCAATGAAAAATATCTTTCAATAACATTTAATAACAATAAAGCTGAATTTAAAAATGATATTGGGAATTCAAATAATCCTATTGCATACAAGTTTAATGGAGACTATGTAAGGGTAAGATACCTTTTTTCAGATACTTGATATACTTTTGCCTTGATTTCATTCTTCCATTATTACAGCTGAAAAGAAAAATGTTAATCACAGTAAAACATACAAAATATGTTTCCATCAAAACACACACACACATTCCGGACAATTAATTTACACCGTTTAATGACACAAATGTAAGCTATTTTTAAAGATAGCGATAACTAGTACTTTATCATCAAAATGGTGTGTAATGGATAATGCATTAATCGCTCCCCGTTCTCTAGTTGATGAATCCTAAAATTACCACTGACAGTTAAATATCAGACACCATCTGATAAAACATAGGGGTACAATGGGTATTATTCAAGCACAGATGCGGCGAGAATCGGTGCTACCAACATATATTATTCAAAGTTTGCTAAGCACCAATGATAATTTTCTACATATATTTTGCTGTATGCCCAGTTATAAGTTTTATTTATTTTTATGCACCTGAGTAGTGATTTATAAAATATTATAGACAAATGTTTTAACAATTGTAATGTGTTTTCGGGGTTTATTTAGAATTTGAATGGGATGATGTTTGTTGATAATTGTGAAAAACAATTTAACAAAATCAACTATCGATTGGATTAAATAACTAGTATGTGACCCGTTGCTGTCGATGACAGCTCGACACCGTCGTTGCATACCCTCTATCACCGCTTGTTGAATGGCGTTCCACTCTTATACAAGGAAGGGACTAAGTTCCTGGGTGCTTCTTGGTGGGCCCTGATGGGCTGAAATGTGGACCTGTAACTCATTCCACATGTGCTCAATGGTATTTAGGTCAGGGGATCAGGCTGGCCAATCCAAACGAGTAGTACACTCTTTTTGGAAATACTCTTGGACGAAATTGGCTGTATGAGGATGGGCATTATCGTCCATCAAAATGAACCCATCACAAACTGCACCAGCATACAGCCTTACTTGGGAATCTCATGATACAGTTAGCAGCCAATGTGCCTCCGTCAAGGACAACGAGGTCAGTGAGCCCTTCCCAACTAATGCTCCCCAGACCATTATTGAGCCTCCGCCATACCGGTCGTGTTTGCAGCATGAAACATTTCCCTGGCCTTCGCCATACTCTAGCACGCTTATCCGTGAAGTCTATGCAGTACCGAAACTCATCGGTAAAGAGGACAGGATGCCAGTCCATCCTGCTCCAGCCAACATGGTCCGCGGCCCAAGCATATCGTAGCAGACGGTAGTTTGGAAACAGCGGGATCCGCATGCATGGTCTTCTCGACCGCAGACCACTTTCGAGCAAACGTGTGCGTATGGTTTGGTTGAAATACGGACACCGGAAGCATTTTGAAGGTCAGAACGAAATTGGGATGCAGTTGCAAAACCCTGTTTAACCAGGAAATGATCATCAGTCGCAGACGTACCCCTTCTTCTGCCACCACCATGTCATCTTACAGGTGTACCATACTGTTGGAATCTCGCTCAGACTCTAGTGATAACCGTATAGTGAACATCAGTTGCCTTGCCACCCTCACAATGAAGAGCCCCTTGCTCCACTATTCCAACCGCCCGCCACATGTCTCCATCAGATAATTGCCTTCTAACATTCGCTTTTGCCATAATTCAGTCATAAACGTTCAGTTTTTCAAGTGAAAGTAAAGACGGAGTACCCTACACATGTCGGATACTGGTCTACCAAGGTAAATTGGACCCTACACATGTCGGATACTGGTCTACCAAGGTAAATTGGCACATGTTTACAAACACTAAATCAAATCAGAACAGGGGAGACAAGCAACATGTCGTCACAAACATATTAGAGATTCAGTAATGCATGGAGTCCGTGCAAGGCAAGCATGTTTACCTGCACAACTTATTTTTGGTATCGTTTTGGTTTTTGACTCTACCCGGATGTGCCACTTTACCTTGGTACACCTATATATATATGCAGCGTAAAACAAACACTATGAAAATACAGGGTCACCTCACTTGCACGACTTGCACGAGGATATTGCCTGTCATTCAAGGTTATGTGAACACTGGGGAACCTCTCGATACATCATTAAACGATTTCCAATGTAAATATCATAAATAAATATAATGTAGACTCCACAATGATTTGTGCAAAACTTTGTGCTTAGCAAACTTTGAGTAGTATATATATATATATATATATATATATATATATATATATATATATATATATATATATATATATATATATATATATATATATATATATATATATATTTATTTATTTATCTTACCGTTTCGGTTTTGTGATGTTATATATATAAAAAAATCTCAGATACCAAAGCACAAATCCACAGGATGTCCAGGACACATGCACAATTCTGGCAAAAAAAAGAAACAAACACGGACCTCCTGAAATCAAGAGGTGGGATCAAGTGGCACGAAGGAGCAAGTCTACCCCATCGACCGGCTAATCTGTAATGAACAATTTTGTTTGAAAAGATTGAAAGTTTGTACCTCCTAACATTCAATTTAACATTCAATTCATTTACAGAGGTAAACTACGCACTGGCAAATTATTGGCAAAGGGATATCGAAAACCGCGTTTAATGTCAACGTTCCGCAAATTTTACGGTCGGTATAATAGTCTTGTTTGCGACTACTCTGTTTCACTAAGTGAAATGTTGAGTTGCCTTTTCGTTGGCGGTTGTTGAGACGTCTGAACCAATTGTGACGAGAATACACTCCTCACGTGTTTCATTGGACTTGACTGTGGACTCACGGCGGGTGTGACCGGTCGACAGGGGATGCTTACTCCTCCATGGCACCTGATCCCACCTCTTGGTTTCCAGAGGTCCGTGTTTGTCCATTTTTACCGGATTTGTATCTATGTCCTGGACATTCTATTGATTTATACTTTGGTATCTAAATTTTTTTATATTATCAACTCCCTATTCTTTTTTTCTTTTATTTCTTTTTTTAAATGTGTTGCTACCCAACAACAATGATGTGAGTTTGTAATCACATCAAGGCCAAATCACGAGAAAACCAGTAGTCAAATTTGATATCAAGATAAATTATAGAATAGAGATACTACACAAGAGAGGAACTATCAGTGCCATATCACATAAGCGTTCAATTGTCACATCGCTATAATACAACTAATGAGGGTATTCTATATTTGCAGACTGCTTCTTCAATGCTGATACAATATAGATCCAATATGGCTTCAGAGTTCAGTAACTTCACCATTCAATTTTCAGATCCACCAAGTAGCCAGCCTGCAACATTAAATCTAAAATTAAACATGTAAGTTTCGTTTAATCAGACCTTGAAATCAAACTAAACCTCCCATCACTATGGTTTAAGTGAATAATGTGGATATTGTAATATGTTATATTTCTTAAAGTAATACAACCTTTTCGGGGAAAGACAATGTATACTTTAGTATAATATGTAACTAGATAACCCAAGTGATATAATAAATATTTTAATTATGAAAGTAAGTAACGAGTGTTTCTCATCTAAGTATATGCAAACATGGAAAATTCCGCCGCACATTATCACAAAACATATTCTCAACGTATTCATATACATTGTAATAGTAATTTGTTTCTTAAGTTATTTTAAATAAATTCAAAATATTTATTTTCATTTTGAACTCGCATTCCTTTTAAGGGCGTGGATGAGTTATTTATACAGAGACAAAACTTCCCGGGTAAACAAATATATTAATTAAAGCTACTTGTTTATTTCAGTGCTAACCTTTGTCATAAATATTAATTTCTTTAGTCAGGCCCATATGTCTGATAAAAGTTTTGATAATGATTTGTTAAAAAATATATCACACTGCCTTTCAATATGGCGAATTAAGGTGGATAGCTCACAATATGGAAAACTACCTATTGGTCGATCATACTTATGCTCGTTAATCATGCATATGTCTAAGCGTTAAAATGCAGTCTTCCTACCTTATTTACAGAGGTTTATTTTCGGATTCATCCTTTTAGCCCTTATATGACTATTTCTGTTTTGATCAATTGCCTCAATTATTCTTTGTATATACTTTAGATCGTGTGACGTTGATTTGCAATACTATTTCTTGTGTGGAAGGAAACCTATCAGAAATGAGGTCTGTAGCGAGGATGGTCATATGAAATGCCGGAAGGAATATTATGGGTTAAATTGCCAGAAAAATTGTGAATTGTACAGAAATTCGGAATGGAACAGTTGTTCTGCAAAGGAACAGGTAATAATACCAAGACAATGAAATGATTATAGTGAGAAAAAAAAATTAATCTATGTACAAATTAGTAAAACATTGCGACATTTTATAATAAACTAAGTTTATCAAAAAGTAAACAAAATCAAGTATCATCGTTAAAATCATTGTTGTTGTAATATGAACTAAAACAATGCCTTGAAAAAGTGCGCAGCTCCTTGTTAAATACAAATGCGGGGAAAAGCATTCATTGGGAGTCTATTCACTCTCATAACAACACCTGTCCCGCAAAATGACGTTACAGTTTTAACTGTGACGTCAAATATTTAGAACATAAACATTTCCGTAAAATATGACCATAAAAAGACTAAAAAACGTTGATTTGAATAGAGTAATTAGTGAAGCGTCAGGTCGACGGGGTCCATCGAATATTTCACATCATTTAATTAGTTTGATAGGCATGGGAACTGGCGGAGGGCAGGGGGAAAGATGGACCAATTTTTTCATATACATCTCCCAAAATCAATTGGAAATTTAGAAAATATATGTCCCCTCTGGCCGCAGTACCACTGGAATTTTACAAGAAAAAATGCTTGGAGCAGTTTATGCTCCTCAAATTTTTTATATAGTTTAAAGGGACATAAGCTGTGTTTACAAAAAAAAATATTTTGATTTTTATCTACTTTGACTACTTACAGATATAAAAAATCTTATAGTCCTATATATTTTGTGAAAATAAGGCCAGGTCCAGTGTGGTATTCATATACAAATAGTAAGGTTGAATTAATCAATTGCAAGTGAAAAAGTGTCAAACCTGGGTTTCTCAAGCAATTTTCACATAATATATTAGGAATTTAAGAATTTTTATTCTTGTGTATATCTCTTTTGTGTTAATCTATATCAATCTAAGGAGAAAAAAGACAAAACAAATTTGAAAAAAACACGGCTATTGCCCTTTTAACAAGTCTTGAGTCACCATTTTGTAAAAAAAACACGACGCTACATTAGGAGATGGTTGTCCTTTCAAAAGTGTCACACTAACAGACATATCTTTTCTTCACTTGTTTTGATAAAAAACACCAAAGCCAAAGAGAAGCTCTACCCCTTTAGACCCACCAATAAAATATTTAGGTACTAATGGGAAGACAATCGTTTCTATCAATTAGACTTCAATTTTAAATAGATTTTCTAATGAAAAAGTGGTATTAGACAAGGTCAAATAATAAATCTAAACGTATTGCCAAAATCCACTGGGCTAATTGTTTGGAGACGTTTTTGGGCTGTGTTGTGTACTTGATTTTCATGCGTTGTGATGTGTGACAGTTTCTTGTTTTCAGAAACACTTTGCATGTGAAGAAATTAAATAAACATATTTGAAATTCAGTATACGAAATATATTGTAACATTCGGTTCAAATATGGTCAATTACTTAAATTAAACACAAAACTAAAGGTAATTTGTCAATTTTAAGAGCGTTGGTCAAACACCTATTCTAAACCCACCAATAGGAAGGCATCGTCGTATGGGGGAGGGGTGTGTAGTTTTAGGGCCATCCTAAATATATTCTATGTTTAGCTCCGCCGCCTTCGTAGGTCTTGGAAGAATTCTTGAAATTGAAAAACAAACAAAAATCTTTTTAACTCCAGATTTCTGTGTTTGAAAATCCTACAATAATCCGACAAATCATAAGCACAAAATACCTATCTCTCCAGTGATACTTTGAGGAGACATGCGGATGAAGTTCAAGAACAGAATACTTTATAAAAAAATGTTTGAAAGTTTTGTTTGTTTTTTTCTCCCTCCCTCATAGTTTTGAAGATTCAGCCCGGCCGTTAGACGTAGAATTTGTTTGGTGCGGCATAATAAAAGTAAAATTAAATTCGATATTTTGTGCGAGGCCTTTTAATTCCATATTTGCTATCATAATTACGATGCATTATTATTTTTATATTATAAACGGCCGTGGAAAATGGATGGGGATTGAGATGAATAATCGGGATTTTTAATTGCAGCACAGGTGTTAAGAAGGTCGGTCCAGTGATGGTTTTCCTATGTAATTTCTACTTCTATTTACATGTGATATCATATTTTCATTTACAAGATTGATTAGCATGGACTAGGGGAAAATGTTCATATTGTCATGTTTACATGCATCAGCGATATATAAAGCCTAACTGTTAGACATAACCAGTTTGACAGTAACTTGCATGCACATAATAATTTATACACGGAAGGTATTGTGGTACAGTGCATGTACATATTTTCGATGGAAAATCGAGGTTTTCAGCGAATATCTTCAGTTCAACTGATCGAATTACTTTGAATAGGTTAACTTTAGATGCAATATGATCTAATAAGTTGTGGTCGAAAAATACGAGGGAAACAGTGAATTTAGCCCAGTTAAAAACACCTACACGCCTTCTCGGACAGCAGATTTGATTTATGTTGAACTTGTGACATTATAATTCCACATGACTTATGAAAAGAAAATGTTGGATAGAACAATAGAAAGAGGAGTATTTTCACGGTTATTCTGGAAAATTCAATCGTCATTGTTCTCGCATGTTTTATTTTTGGTAAAAAAAAAACAGAAGGAAGTCTGGCAAAATGGTAAAATTTAGTTTATTCACTCGCAGCTATAGAAAGCGTTCAAAAATTGGTAGCGTCCGAGAATATATATTTTTTCATTCGCGTACCTGTTGTGTTCTCACATTATGCATTCTAATATTTAGAATAATCATCACTTGTATTGGTTCGTGAGTAAAATGTCTAATCTAATGATTTTTGGTCGGAATATTCCGAATGTCTTACAAAAAGGTACGATTAAGTCTTATCATAAACTACTTTTCTATTTGACTGGAAAATAAATAGATTGCTTATATCTGTTTGTCAAGGACGTCGTAGGTTTGACTGAAAATATCAGATAGCACTACAAAATTGGTCTAGCATTTCTCTGGAATATTTTTAGTCTCGGATACATGTGTATGTTGAGCTCAGAAAGATGACGGTGATTTTCTGGGGAATAAACCCGCACCCACCGTTCAACGACCGTCATGTTGCAAATACGACAGCGTAATACAACGTCATGGATACGTAACACAATAATGGAATGACGGAAGCCGATAAATCGCCTCTTGGCATTCAAACGAATATTTCAAAGGCCGATATATCGGCTCCGTGGTAATGTATTTAGACAAAATAATCTAAAAGAAAATTTTGATATAATAGTAAACAACATAAATTCACAAATATTGTAAATATATGATTTTGTAATTCAGTCATTAAAACATCAGAGGTCTAACATTTTGTTATTTTTTATACATTTTATATATTTTTTGTATTATAGAGATCATCGGACCTGATATTGTCATTGCAGTTTACAGACCTGCGATCACAAATACGTGATCTTTGTTTATCTGTACGTTTATGGTAAGTATTCAACTTTCTGATATAGATTAAGTAATCATATACTAAATGTAAAAGTGTAAAACTTCAGCAAAAGATTGTTTCGTATAGAAATTCAATTTCACAGTCTGCAAAATGTCCATTTGTATTGAGCGTGTATCCCAACATTTATAGAGAGCGCAGCTCGAACGGACCGAAGGCTAACTTAGTGGTAGAGAGTGTAAAACTTACCTAAACACCCTTACAAGCCACTATCAAACAATTTAAAGAGTATCAAGTGAGATATACTGTTTGTCAAATTCTGTGTGGAAATCGCCATTACTGACTGCACTGGTCGCCTCCATGTTTTTCATGGTAATTGCCATTGTTGTATCTTGAACCCGATCGTAAAGCTAATCTATTTTCATTCTTCTTGACATATCTGCCTATTGTTATGAGTGTGCTATTATATGATCTACAACTTAAAGATGAATCATACTCGTTTTGAACTGCGCTCTCTCATAGGCAATGCTTAATCATATTATTTGAAACAAGGCAGAAAAACTTAAATACAAAAAAAATCGTCTCAACATCGTTGTAATTTAAATGATTTACCAATTTCGACGCTGCAATGGAAACGTTGTATGTGGAAAGTTTTGTAATTCAAATATCATTAATTTCAAAACATAAACCTCAAAGGTTCTAATCTTATAAATTATTTGCATTAAAGTTCTTTTATTCTGTGATCTGTGAGCCAATATGAAATTATCGACTCAATATCGGATCCGTATTCAATATAGGTTTTGAAACATCGTTTAAGAAACCTCTCAAAATTGTATACAGTAAATTTTATACCCGTGCGTTAGAATACAGTTTAGATATTTTCCTAGTTATTTATGGTGCACATTCTATTTTAGGTCACCGGAACCGGAAATGTGTGCAAACAAATCACTTGACTTCTCATTTACAAATCTGCAATTTATCACATTTAACGACAGCATAGGAAATGTAAAAAACCCGATGATATTTAGAATGAAAAATACCGGGGTGAGTTGTTTTGTGCTTAGTTTAAATATGTATTGATTCTGCTTGATAATACTCATTTTCACGACCCTTATTCTTTATAAAAGGAAAGAAAAATAATAAACATAATATTTCTTATATGAAATGAAGAGGAAGTCAAGAGGTCGGATCGGGTGCCATGGAGGAGTAAGCATCCAATGTCGACCGGTCACACAGACGTCTCAACAACCGTCATCGGACAGGTAATTCAACATTTCACTTAGTGAAACAGTGTAATCGCAAACAAGACTATTATATCGACCATAAAATTTGAGGAACGTTGACATCAAATGCGGTTTTCGATATCCCTGTGTCAATAATTTGTCAGTGAGTAGTTTACCGCTGTATATGAAATGTTCATATGTTAAACATGCCTGGCATATCGGATCATTTGTGAAATATAAACTCCATATGCGGGTGATTGTGTGAAATGTGGAAAATTTACGATAGGAAAGCCGAAATCGTCGCATTTGTCGTATAGCTTAGTTGTTAATTTCCCGTTGTGATTTTAGTAAGTACAATGTCTAAGTACGAAGCGTGTGTGCTTGATTCTGTTGTATCTTTAATTTCTAGTTCGCTGGGATATATCGCATTGACATTCGTCTGAAAATTGTCATTATTAATTGACTAAACGTCGTTGATATATCTAAATGTCAAATTAAAGGATACCCCTAATTTTTTCTTCTTTGATTCAACAGTTTCTGAATGAATTCTGCTTCATATGAATAAAGGAACAGGTCAGCCATTAAATGGAGCACAATTGGTCCCCATAGAAATACCGACAGTTTGTTGAAAGACCAAATCATTATAACCAATTACTAGACATTTAAACTTTCAGGGTACCATCTTTAGTGAAAAAACAGTTGTCTGTGATGCTAAAAAGTCTCTTTAAATTTTTATGTGGAATTGTTGTGTAAAGAGAAGAGAAGTTTTATACTGAGAATCTGAGAAAAATCATATTATCTCAATAATGTTTCAACAGCGAATTTTATCTAATCTGTGATAGCTGCTATTTTTATATATATTATAAACATAATCCCAAAGTTATAATGCTCAAAACGGTCGTTTCTGTCAAATAGATTTCATCAGTTGAGCTCCAGTTTAAAATGTATATGTATTTCCTAAAGAGAAAGTGGTATCATACAAGGACAAATAATTAATTTAAAAGTATAGCCGAAATCCGTCTAAGAGTAACCAAGGATGACTATCTTAGCTTTAGAAAACTGTGGAATTTAAATAGTGTTGTCAGTACCAAATATTACTTTAGTATGAGATAATCAGCTGGTACCGAAATACCAGGTACTAGCTTTATGTATACCCTCGGGGACTCAAACTCAAGTACTACATCCATATTGTATATTCTAGATGCGGCTTTCCATTTCCGTGGATATTGAAATTACTTTTCATTAGTTTGTCGTGTGTATGATAACAATATTATTTTCTATTAAGGTTCATACCTACATCCCAGTCAAAATGAATATCCCTAAATACAATTTTTAATAATATATTATAAACATAAAACCAAATTTATACTTTTTCGAAAAAATTGCGATATCAAAATACACTGTAACTGTGGTTTTACATCTTCCATTGAAAACTGGCCTCCACCATACAACTGAAAATTTTAAAACTGTTGAGTATGACGTAAAACATCAATAAAACAAATAAACAAATGAATGGTATTTTTCAGTTACTAGAAATAAATACATTTAGGTTTAGTACCTGGCCTTGTTCCATACCCCATTTCTCTTTCGGAACTTTACATCAATTTTTCAAATTCGAGCTCAACTGATGAAGTCTAATTGACAGAAACGATCGTATTCAGTATGTTTTGTTTTAACCGTTTTGCAAAACTATATCTTCGTTATTATGTTTATGATATTTGATAAAGATATTTTTATAGATATTTTAAACATAATAACAAAGTGATAATGCTCTAGACGATATCGTTTCTGTCAATTAGACTTCATCAGTTGAGCTCCAATTTAATAGTTATGTGTATTTTCTAATGAGAAAGTGGTATTATACAAGGCCAAACAATATCTCGAGTATAGTCGAAATCCGTCTAATAGTAACAACTGTAAAAAATGACTATCTTAGCTTTAGAAAAAAAATTGAATTTAAATGGTGTTATCAGTGCCAAATATTACTTTGGTATAAGATGAACGGCTGGTACCGAAATACCAGGTACTAGGTTTATGTATACCCTCGGGGACTCAAACGGTCCACCAGCAGTGGCAACGACCTAGTGGTTTTAAATATTATAAAAAAAATAACAAAGTTATAATGCTCAAGACGATATCGTTTCTGTCAATTAGACTTCATCAGAATAGAATAAGTAAAAGATAAAACTGTATGGATTCCGATGACGTAACACCTTAATGAAATACTAATGATTCAAAATTATTGTATGATTACAATCAATACTGTCTATACTTCAATATCTTCATATTATATAAAGGCATAAACATTCTTAAATTCGTGTATAGTTTGTGAAAATTGCCT
The DNA here is from genome assembly GCA_030159075.1 of Atrina japonica. Lineage (NCBI taxonomy): Eukaryota > Metazoa > Mollusca > Bivalvia > Pterioida > Pinnidae > Atrina > Atrina japonica. The sequence goes on along the minus strand of BROG01000026.1, from coordinate 377,962 downwards.
GAGAAACCCAGTTTGGCACTCTTTCACTTGCAATTGATTAATTCAACATTACTATTTGTATATGCATACAACACTGGGCCTGATCTTATTTTCACAAAAATAAAGGAATATAAGATTTTTTTTATACCTGTGTATAAGTCTTATTTGTACTTGTGTAGATTGGTACTTCTTCATTTTTACTTGTTAGTGTACACCAAGCTCAAGTGGTAAAAGTTAGAAATATTTTTGGTAAACACAGCTAATGTCCCTTTAAATACGTAAGGTAACAACAAAAGTATCCCGTCACTCTCATTTGTTTTTATGAATGCTTATTATTTTTCATTTTTAAACTGACGACACAAAAGTTGTATCATTCTCGAATACCTAGTGTGCATTTGTTTTTCTTACAAAAATGTTCATCACATATCACGACACTCCGCCAATGTTTAGATTAATTTGTTTCAGTTTTGTATCTATGTTGTAGAAATAATAAGTACTAGATGATAAAATATAGTTCATGAATTTTCACTTTAATTTAACTTGTCAACCCTACTTGCCTCTGTTCCACACTACCTTATTTTGTTTAAGATAAGTCCATTATGGTCTATAGGGTTAGAAGGATTAGTTCGGTGACTCTGAATATCGTTTTGTGATTGATAATACATACATTTTGCAGTCATATTGTAGTAAAAGCAAAAGTGTCCGTTTCAGAAATTAATATGTTACAGATTTTAACAATTAAATCATTGTTTTGGAATCTATCAGCGGTTCTGGCGATTGCATCTTACAAAAGTACTCAAGATAGAGAAGAAAGCAATTTGTTAATTATCAGCATTACAAGCTTAAGCTCGCGCTTTCTTCAGCAGAAAATCTACCTTACTGAACTGCGTCATTGACTACACTAGTGTAAATTTTTAACAAAACTTATCGCAGTAATTAATATCTAATCTCTTTTTATCCAAGCAATTAAACTCTTAGACGGATTTCGGCTATACTTTTAGATTTATTATTTGACCTTGTATGATACCACTTTCTCTTTAGAAAATACATATACATTTTAAATTGTAGCTCAACTGATGAAGTCTAATTGAAAGAAACGATCGTCTTGAGCATTATAACTTTAGTATTATGTTTATAATATTTAACTTACCTGGCCTGGATGTCTCGAAAAAAAAACTTAAGTTTCCACTTAAGTTTTATCTCAAAACTCAAAATTAAACTCAGCTAAGATTTATCTCAAGTTGCATCTCTCGAAGCAAACTCAGTCATTTCTCAGCTGAGTGAATTTTTTTACTCAGCTGAGTGCATTTTTCATTGCCCTAAGCGGTCCTTTTGGAAATCCCCTATCTTCCAACGGGTAAAAAACAACTACATATTGTTTATTGTGGTCATAATGTCTCTCTTTTAATATAAATTCCATCTTTACAAAAAAGGCTGGACCTTAAAATCACAGCTAGGCATATCGATTTTCGCCGGCAACCATAAATCCAAATGAAACATTGACATCTTTATGAAGGGGATCAATAAAGGATAAATAAGGTGTTTATAACATGGATTTTAAAATCTACCATAATAGACAAACTAATTTCGTACAAATGTAAATCAGATATAATGGTAGCGGTATTTAACCTTTCAGTTGATGTCTGTTCATGGGGTTATCATATCACCCATTCCGTGCCCCAAATAGCGTCACATTCACTACGGTGTATAGAATTAGGTTTCCTGCAGGGTGATGACAGGATGTACTCTGCATGTTTTAAAAAAAGTATTTTAAAGACGATTGAAAATCCTATCGTGACAAAAATTCGTTAACAGTGGTCATATATGTATCTGTTGTTGATATAGATTTATTTACCGTGTTAAAACATCAACAGCCATCGGGCATGGTGTTGACTATTGTCTTTATTTGATTAGCATTATAAAACACACTTTCCTTGCCTCGTTTTACATCACACTAACTTCATGCTAGAACACGGTTTCCCAAGAAGTTAGGCCTGGAAGTCATGTCGAAGAGCCTACCGTGACATTTAGGCCTACTTGGTCTGTGTCAAACATTTCAAAGACGATAGTATTAGGACAGACTTGTATTAAATCCATGAAAGTTACATTGAAACTGAAAAGGACAATTTCAGTCACAATTTCGGCCTGTAAGTTGTATAACAAAATTTCACGAAAGCACCAGACTCAAGTTGTAGTTTTATGTATTTACCTGCATACAAGTCCGTATGCACGAAATTCGTAATCAGAGGCGCAACCTTTACCTTTGTTTTATAGCCATAGTGAGTATAATATTTTACTTAAGTCTGCTACATAGGTGACCTAAGAAAAATATTCGACTCAGACTTTTTCGAGAAATGCACTGATTTTAGTTTTCTCAGATTTGACTTAGGTTTATTTCCAGAAATCCAGGCCTGTCCACATAGGAAGTATTAGCCTGTGGTATCACTTATGACAGCTAATTATATCTATCAAAGATATACTTGTTGTTTTGAATATCAGTGTCACAATTATATATGAAACTGAAAATTCTCACTTTAAAGTCTGCCAATGGAAAAGAAGATAATATTTTATACAAGAATGAAATATTTATTGAATGAACATTACTTTTAAATAAAATGTCCAAATATCACAAAATATACTTTTCTGTCAAAAATGTAAACTTAGTACTGTGATATATATATGGCAGAGAATGAGTAAACAACAACGGTCAAAGGACAACTGAAAATAAGGTATCGGAGATCTCTAAGTACATTTGTATTTTCATATTTTATGCGAGAAAGACAAAAATCAGAAAAAGTGCAAAAATGTTTAAAGTTACAATTACATTTTACTTTTTTATGTTGATTCAAAAAATTAATAAAAAAAATCACTAATCTGTCAAGAAATATGTGTAGTCTTAACTATTTCTCTTACAGATTGAATTTCTTTGCAAATTTCTTTTCTGATTGCCACTAAAGTCACGGATACTGTAATGCATCAGGCAATGCGATTATATGTGATAATCATTATTACGGCGATTACTTCGAAATGTTGAGTTACCAAAAGCAGTTGTTGAGACGTCTGTACCAATTATAACGATTATTTCTTCCCCACCTATTCAATTCGACTCACGTCGGGTGTGACCAATCAGCAAGGGATACTTCTCCATGGCACCTGATGACACCTCTTGATTTCAAGAGATCCTTTGTTAATTTTGAAAATATTCTAGTTTCTCAGTTTTGTATTGGTAATGTAGAAATAATCAATTCTATGTGATAAAATTTTGTTCTTAGTTTTTCATTTTGACCTGTCAAACCTACCTGTTTATAATGTATAACCAATTGGTTTTTTTAGATAATTATATAGAATGAAAGGGTTGGTTACGTGACAATGAATGCTCTTGTGTTATTGATATTCAATGCAATGCAGCCATGTGGAAATTATAGAAATATATTAAGAGTGCATAACATGACTTAATATTTTCCAACTTTTAACTTTTATGATTTATTTAGACTCTATCAGCGGAACTGGTGATTGAATTTTACAAAAGTATTGAAGATAGAGAACGAGACAAATCATTATTAATTCAACAATTCAAACTTACGACTGTGCATCCCTCAGCAGAAAATCTACCGAATAGTAACGTGACATTGACTACAGGGGACAAGTCGACAACGTAAGTATCAGCTTGAAAATATGTATGATTTCCCGACGACAACGAATACTGGTAACACGCTGTTAAAAAATAGTTCTTTATTGCATAGCTGGGTTAGGTCGGTTCTGGAAATTCAAAATTATACCTGAAACACGAAAACCTAAAATGTAACTTTCGATTTATCGCACGCTTTTAACATTTCGCAAAACTTGGTTTTTAGTTTCTTTAATAGCACAACTTTGATGATGTATTCCTAAATATTTTTATGAAATTGTTATTTCTTCTGCGAGGAAAACGCTTCAAAAATCCCCCCTTAACGTCGAAGTGCACCTGAATCTTTTTTGGATCAAGTCACCTTAAAATACATAAAATCTTTAGCGGCGTTGCAGCTGCGAGGTTATTGGAGTGAAGATATATTTTTCCTACCGAATTGATGTTTGCTGATAATTTGTCAGCGGATTCCAAAGAATTAATAATCTGGGAACAGGTCCGCCAATTATCCTTAGCTGAATCCAATGGAGTTATCTGAGGGAATAAATGCTAACTCTTGGTCTCTATTTAAAAGCAGACTTTGGAAAATGTAGAAAAAGTTTGGGAAGTTTTTGCAAAGCAAGCATGTACTTGAATTTCTAGAAAATATCTCCAACACCTGTAACATTGAGGAATTTTCCGATTTTAATAAATGTTCCGTGCTAGTCCTGGTGAATTCCAAATACATTGTTAGCATCGACGTTGTTTGAATTATGACTTAGAACGGCACAGTCCTCCTATCTTGGTTCAAATATGTTGTACAGTTGCAGAGGATTCGTTGTTTGTAACTTTATTGGATTCTTCGCTATTTCTACTGGGAATAAGTATTTCGGATCGAAATGGCGTTGTCTGTCCAATTGTTTGTTTGTAATAGTAACGCCGACTCTATCAAAATATATGTAGTAACCCCCGTCACCGATACCCGGATTCTCCACTAAATTTTCACAGGGAAAACATTATTTCCCGACGACAATGAAAGGCAATGATGTTGTTGGAAATAAGCTATTTATTAAATGTATCGGTCGGTTAAGTGAATTGTAGAAAATCCAAAACTACACCCGTACACTCCGAATCCTTAGATCCGTTTGAAAATATACAAAACATATGCACAGAGATAAGAAATACAAAAGAGTCAATTATCAATTTACCAAGATAGTCATCTTTTTACAGTGGGACAAATTTAAGAATACATATACGTTATTTTTGACTTTGTATGATACCACTTTGTGTGTCGAAACTAAGTCTTTTTAATAGCACTGTGACATTTTAATTTATTTACGAAATAAAGAATTTGCTCTGTTATCTTCTGTGTGTAAATTATCGAACCGAAAGCATCCATGCCGACAGTAAATCGATATCCAAGTGATAGGAATGCAAAAATCTAGAATAATAACGGATTAATTACGAACCCGAAACAGTGCTATTAATAGAGAGATGATCGCATTGAGCACTTGATAAAAACTATAAATTTGGTAATATGTGTATAATATTTAGCACGGTATGTGTGAAAATACTTAAAGGGTGATTAAAGGGTGGACGTTACTCTTTAAAATAACACTGAATGAAAATTTTCCACAATTGGATATCAAATGAAATACAACAATGTAAATAATTTAGAGTACAAATGTTACAATGATCTGCAAGCTGATATTCAGAAGTAACTCCGTTATCAATTTGATAGAAAATGAACAAATAAACTGGCAAAATATAAGTGTAAATCAAAAATAGATCACAAGTCCAAATTCAGTTGTTTATCACGTCAAAATGTCTTGTCAAAATGTGAAATACGGATGCGTCTAAAATTTAGTAAACATCAAAGGTCATGTAAATGAAAATTATCAGATAATTTATACTCATAAAGGGATAACATCTATTCCCAGAGGTCCCTGTTGATCCAGTATCTGTATCTTAGACATACTGAAGATTTATACCTTGTATCTGAGATTTTATATTACCATTTGCCGATATTGAGAAACCATTGTAAAGTCTTTTGTCTTGATCTTGTCTATTTAAGTCTTTTGTCTTGATTATTTCTTTTACAGATTGAACCTCGTTGCAAATTTCTTTTATGATTGTCACTCAATTCACGGATACTGTAATGCATCAGGCAATGTGATATGTGATAATTATTACTACGGCACTCGATGTAAGAAATTCTGTAATGACACTGAATACGAGCATGCGCACTGTAACACAACTACAGGAGAGTTAGTATGTGACGACAACTGGCATGGATCTGATTGCTCCGTGTACTGTAAAGAATCTAACACTTTATCATGTGATACATGCGGAACTCCTAAATGTGTAGATGATTTTTATGGAAACGACTGCTCAACATTCTGTCCAAAAGTGACCAATGGCCATTGTGACCAATCAACTGGGAATCTGACATGTTTAGACAACTGGTTTGGAGAAAACTGTACGAAGTCCTGTTATAATGTTCCTCATGGTAATTGTTCCAGGAATGGATCACTGAGCTGCTATGAAAGTTGGTATGGTGACAACTGCACTATTTACTGTTCTAATTCTTCCACTGGTACATGTGATGAGAACGGAAAGTTAATGTGTGAAGCGGACTGGTATGGATACAACTGTACAGCATTTTGTCCCAATGTTACCAATGGGAAATGCGACGATTACGGATTTTTATCATGTTATCAAGATTGGTATGGGAACAACTGTACTGAATTTTGCACTATTGTTACACATGGATTCTGTGATAGAAACGGAACATTAAATTGTGAGGAGAACTGGTATGGAGGAAATTGTACCGAATTTTGTCCCAATGTTCCCAACGGTAACTGTTCACAGAATGGATCCTTGTCTTGTAATGATAATTGGTATGGCAGCAATTGTACTATATTCTGCTCCAATTCATTGACTGGGCGATGTGATGATAGTGGTTTGCTAATGTGTGAAATGGACTGGTATGGGGACAACTGTACCACGTTTTGTCCCAATGTCACCCATGGAATATGCAATGGGAACGGATCTTTGTCGTGTGCTCCGAATTGGTATGGACAGAATTGTTCGGTATTTTGTCCAAACGTTACTCATGGACACTGTACGGAAAATGGAACATTAGAATGTGAAGAAAATTGGTATGGAGCAAGATGTGCGTATAATTGCGGACGGGCACTTAACCAGCACGAGATATGTAATGGCTCTGATCATATTATTTGTGAAAATAATCACTATGGTAAAAATTGCTCGCGTCACTGTGTATCATCTGAGCATGGAACTTGTAATATGGAAGGCTATATGGTTTGTGGAAAACGATATTACGGACCGCATTGTAACAACACTTGCTCTTTATATCAGGATTTAACATCCGAAACATGCTCTGAGGACGAACAAGTAAGTTTGTTTGAAAAAAATTGAAAAATTATTCAGTAGATTAATCATTTTGTACAATGTACAGCGCTTATAACTTTCATAACTACACTTGGGGAGATAACTCTTGAGACATAATGATTTTGATATTGTCAAATTTTACTGAAAATGGTATAAAAAGGTACTTTGATGATAGATGTTCATGAAATATAGCTTTTGGGAGTATTCTAGTTCTATATATTCATTGGTAGATGTAACGGGGGTGTCGGCTAACATGTTTACGAAATAAAAGCCAGTGATTGGTCAAATTTTGATATTGTCGGATTTTTTTAAAAATAGTAATTAGGGATATTTTCGTATTACGAATTCAATGAAAGATGTTATGAAAGTGTCAGTTGCCATCATGGTAACAAAATTAGGCCGCTGATTGGTCAAACTGAGTGATTGTCTGATTATTCTGAAAATACATATACATTGTGAATTCAAAGGTAAATGCAACGGAAGCAATGGTTGTCATGGTCATAAAATAAAGCCTGTGATTGGTAAAAACTTCAAATTTGTTTGCGGATGAGATATGGTTTTCTTAAATGTGTCATCCGAACAAAATAATGTAATGAAGTTTATTCTTATTGTACTTATACTGTCCATTACCTACTGTCATCGATTACTTATCACTTTATTATCTTATGAAACGTCATTGGGGAACAGGGATCACTGAGATTTTGTCCAGCTGTCTGATGCTTTTAGTTTATATATATTTTGACGAAATATCATAGTAGGGTACAAAAATGACCGTCCGTTAGTACGTGACGCTTTGTCTGACCTTTAATTTCTACATGTAGCATCATAATATCTCCATATTAAGTTGATTTTTTTCTGATGGGTAGTCAGTGCGTCATGTTATTATATATTAATTTTGTGTAATTTCACTGTATGCTACCTTTGTTTCACTAAGTGAAATGTTGAGTTGCCTTTTCATTGGCGGTTGTTGAGACGTCTGTACCAATTGTGACGAGGATACACTCCTCACGTGTTTCATTGGACTTGACTGTGGACTCACGGCGGGTGTGACCGGTCGACAGGGGATGCTTACTCCTCCATGGCACCTGATCCCACCTCTTGGTTTCCAGAGGTCCGTGTTTGTCCATTTTTACCGGATTTGTATCTATGTCCTGGACATCCTATTGATTTATACTTTGGTATCTGAGATTTTTATATTTCGTTTTTATCTAATTATATTTTCGTATTAATTCTTATTTTGAATATGACCCTTTTCTTATTTTATATAGTACATTATGTGTTACCTACTTGGTTTTGATTAGACGCTGTCGAATCAGTAAAGTATCTATATTTTCTTGATAACGGATGAATATAACTGGACAAGGGCACTATTTACTGGGCTTGCAGTTTTTTCCTATTTTGTAGATGGCGTTGTCTTGTCAACAAGTAGTCTCTTGACACGTTGAGTCTTCAGACAGATATCACATCATCGAAAATTAAAAATAAAATGAGCAATATTTGACCCATCTTTGACTCGGGGAGTGTACCTCTTCAGGAAATACTATAGGAGTACGGTTCCCTTGAGAAAAGGGTCATGAACATTAATTCATATATATATATATATTCGATGAATTTATTACGCACGAATATAAGTTATAACGAAATTACATCCTCAATATTTTCAGAGATCTTCAGACCTCATATTGTCACTGCAGTTTACAGATCTATATTCAACACGTGATACTATCTGTTTATCTGTGCGTTTGTGGTTAGTATAATCTATATTCTCATCATACAGATATTTTCATTTCATGGTCATTTTGTTCTTTTACTTTATTTGGGTATATGTACTAACAATAAACAATCTTAAAATCATTACCTCCATGATGTATGATCAGTACATGTTTTTTTTTAGGTAGGAATGTTGTTTTAGCAATTTAACGCCGACTAAAAAACAGGTCCTGTGCAGGTAAAATTAGATATCCAGGTAATTTTAAACATTTTTTTCTATAGTAAATTTAGTAAAATTCAGGTATTAAAGTAAAGTCAAATTCTGGGGTAAAATTGATGTATTCAGGTAAACTGAATATCTGTTCTCGATAAAATTAAGATATTTTAGTAGATTCAAATATTTAATAAAAGCAAGGCATTGGGGTATTCAGGTTAATTTAATATCTGTTCTCGCTAAAATTAAGGTATTTTAGTAGATTCAAATATTTAATAAAAGTAAGGCATTCAGGTCAATTTTAAATAATAGTTCTTGCTAACACAGTTTAATTTTTCAATTTCGTGGTAAATTTAGTAAAATTTTGGTGTTTAGGTAAATTCAAATATTTAGTAAGATTTAGGTATTCGAGTAAATTTTAATATTTTTCACTCTAATATATCTTTAAATTTTCAATTTCATGGTAAATTAAGTAAATAAGCAAATATTTACTAAAATTAAAGCATTCGGGGCCCGAAGTCACCAAATTTACTGAGAACCCAAGCACAATTAACATTTCGCAACACACAAAATCTGTTCTGTAATTGGACATGTTTGTATATTGGCGACATGCAATTGTAAATAATGATAAAAAATATTGCTAATTTGAAAAGAATGAATTTCAGAAATATCAAAAAATTGTTTGAGCACTAAAATTTTGAGTACCTAACTCAATGTAATTATTCATTTTTACAGGGACATAATAAGTGTGAAAAAATATATTTGAATGATGAAAAATAATATATTTCGTAATCACTCAATGTTAACTTATAAGTTTTACAAACTATTTTATAGTAAAAATAATAAGATAAAAGTTTAGTAAATTTGAGTAAATTTTGTGACTTACGGCCCAGGTAAAGTTTAAACATTTTTTCTCGCTAACACATCTTTAATTTTTCTATTCCATGATAAATTTATGAAAATTTTGGTATTTAAGTAAATTGATATATTTTGCAAAATTTAGGTATTCAGGTAATTTTGATATAAATGTTTTCTCTCTTACACATCTTTAATTCTTTCAATTTCATAGCACTATTATACTTAATCATATAAAGTGAACACAATTCAATAATATTATAATTAATATGATCATTGTTGCTGTTGTTGTTGATGTTGAGTTTCTATATGTGCTATTGTTAGAATATGTTTAATTTTCATATAGAAATGCTTTACTTTTACACTTACTAAATGATTCACAATAAATATAAACGTATATATGCAAATACGAAAATTAGTATTGATGAATTCGTCGACAATTTCAGAAATCTAGATAATATCAACATACATGACGGTGAAACAATTGTACATCCGTTATCAGAAGATAACGAATATGTTACGATTTTTGATGAGCTTGACGCTCCTATAACTGAACGGGAAATCAGTGATGCTATACGCAATCTCAAAAGGAACAAATCATGTAGTGAGGATTTGATTTTGAATGAATTGTTCCTAGATTGTAAAGATATTCTGTTACCATGTCTTGTAAAATTATTTAACACTATATTCCAATCCGGATTTTTCCCGGAAGCATGGGGGCAAGGTTGTATTTTACCTATCTTCAAAAAGCGTGATACAGACGACCCTAATAATTATAGGTGGTCACACTTATAAGTTGTATGGGGAAACTTTTTACCTCTGTTCTGAATAAACGAATTTTGGATTGGGACAGGGAAATTGTGTAATAACAGATGCCCAGTTCGGGTTTAAGCCTGGTTTATCCACTGTTGACGCTATTTTTGCTCTTCAGTCCCTTATAAATAAAACCCTTAAGAGGAAGAAACGTTTATTTTGCTGGGTTATCGATTATAGCAAGGCCTTTGATTTAATTGATAGAAGTAATTTATGGTGTAAATTAATTCAACAAGATATACAAAGTAAAATGTTAAAGTTAATTAAGTCTTTGTACAAAAATGTGAAGTTATTTGTTAAATATTATGGTTTTTTGTCAGAGTATTTTCCTAACCTAGTTGGTCTTTTCCAAGGCGATGTACTTTCGCCGATCTTATGCAATATGTATGTTAACGATGGTGAAATGCATTATGTAAAAGAACATTTTCCAGCTGTAGAATTAGGTTCAATTGATATCTTCTTCTTTATGTATGCGGATGACACTGTTCTTATTTCTGAAACGTCAGAGGGGTTGCAATTTATGTTAAATGCACTTTTATCTTACAAAAATAAGTGGAAGTTAAAACTTAATACAAGTAAAACGAAAATTGTTGTATTCAGAAATGGTTTCTTATTACGTGAAAATGATAACTGGTTCTATAATGAACATGAAATTGAAGTTGTAAATGAATTTAATTACCTTGGCTTACTTTTTAATTTTTATGGTAAATTCATCAAAACACAAAAGCACATAGCTGAACAAGGTAGGAAGGCTAATTTTGCATTATCAGCCAAATTAAAGAATCATTGTTTTAATGTTGAAACGCAGTGTTCTGTGTTTGACACGTACGTCAATAGCATTTCAAGTTACGGTTCTGAAGTGTGGTGACTACATAAAGCGCTCGATGTTGAAAAGGTTCATTCTTCTCTCTGTAAAAAAATACTTGATGATAGGAAATCTACTAATAATGACTGTGTACTTTGAACTAGGGAGATTACCTTTATATATTGAACGAAAGTTACGAATGATTAAGTATTGGCTTACATTACGAAAGAGTGATAATTGTATATTGAAATCATGCTTAGAACAAAGAATTATTGACAATGACGACGGGATAGTAAATATTAAGGCCGAACTTAACAACCTGTTGTTTCTTGTTATAAAAAGAAGATTTCATGATGTTTATCAGCAAAATATGTTGTCAAGAATACAGAATTCGACCAGAAGTGATTGTACAAACACCTTGTAGATAACTTTACTCTTCAGTTTTATTTGAAAAAAACCTATGAATCCTAGGTACAGAAAATATTTCTTGTTTTAGAATATCGGCACATACTTTAAGTATTGAAACAGGTCGTTTTTATAAGGTAAACAGAAGAGCACGTATTTGTAATTTATGTAATACGTTTCCGATGTACTGTATGGTGTAAGGATAATAAAGAACCTGAATCTGAAATATTAAACTTTAATTTCTTCACTTTATGACAACTGTTCTCTTATTTTCACTTGTAATTACCTCAGGTATTTTAGCTTGGTGTATTTACAAGTTAGTTATACTTAATGTATTGTTTATACAAGAATTTCTGCTTTTCCAACCAAATTTTTCACGTCTTCCCTCTGATTTCTCAAATGTTAGAATAGGAGGAATACACTAAAAACAACAATTCATACGCATAGTTAGAATAAACCTGCTAAACAAGACCCATTGTTAACGTTAGTTTGACCCGTGATCTCGAATTGAAATTTGGTATTTTACGAAGATAACCGAGTGTCAATGAAGCACGTGCGATTTGCTTGTATTCATTTCATATACATGTGAAAATGTATTATTATATTTGAAAAGGCACTTTTGCTTCGGACAGCGTTTTCTAATTTGCATTGTCACTTGCATATTACAATTACATCAGATAAATATTGTATAGCAATACATTACTTATTCCATACTTGGGAAACTAATTTTAATGATTTGAAAGTAGAAAACTTCGGGTTCAGAATTATTTGCATCATATTATGATTGGTTTGAGTTTATTTGACGCTATTGTAATAATGACGTAGACGACAGCACGTATCGCTTTAATATTCCGGAAACGATTGTGAAATTAATGGATAAAAATGCTTCATTGATAGAAGTTTTATAAATTTTTGTTCGCGGGATCTTGTTTAACAATATGAAGTCCCCCTCTCGGGAATATCAGTATTATGGAGCACGACCACAGACAGTGACTCTCTTTGCCAATCATAAATAAAAGTAACTGATGACAATTTCAACGAACCTGACCTTTTCACTAAATTCGAGAGGTTTCCTGTAACATTTGCGACGGTTGTAGCATGCCAGCAGGGGACGCTGATACCCTCCGGACATCTGGTCCTATCCCGTTAGGGATTCGCAATAGTTGTTCATGTTGAGACCATTTACACATCTAATTTGTCGTGTTCTAATGGACGTGAGTTTCGATTATCAATTGGTACTTAAGAAACCTTCTCAAAATTGTCAATTTTAAATTGTGTTCCCAAAAGATAGCATGCATTTTAAACTTTTGAAATATGTATTTCATTGGTTATTTATGTTCCATTTTAGGTCACCAGAACCGGACATGTGTGCTAACAGAACACGAGACTTCTCATTAAAAAATGCACAATTTATCACATTTAACGACAGCATAGGAAATGTAAAAAACCCGATGATATTTAGGATGAAAAATACCGGGGTGAGTTGTTTTCTATTTGATTCTCCTTGATAATACTCCTTTTCACGACCCTTAACCTTTATAAAAGGAAAGACAAATAATAAAAACAACACAAGTATTTCATATTTCTGATACTTGTAGAAATGAAATGAAAATAATCTTTATTATAAACTGCGAAGATTATCATATTGAAATTGACATGACGAACCTGGTCCTTTGATATAATCTCTCTCTCTCTCTCTCTCTCTCTCTCTCTCTCTCTCTCTCTCTCTCTCTCTCTCTCTCTCTCTCTCTCTCTCTCCAAGTATGACATTATTGCCTGTATCAATTAACTAGATGAATCTGAATTATAAAGGCGCTCTTTCATAGATTGTCTTATGCAGGATCAACATTTATTTTCGCTTAATATAATGTTTTGGGATTATTAATTGATGAGTTGAGCAGAATTACATCAAATGAAAACAAAAACATTTAAAAATTATAATTTGACATTTTATAACGACCACTCGAATTGTCCTAGAACTCTTATTCATATCGTGTATCATATATGTGGATGCAACCTTTAAAGCAATGTTATGAAACATATTGTTCGGTTAATAGGAATGAATACATTTAGGTTTAGGATTTGACCTTGCCTTATACCCCTTTTTGTTTTGGAACTTAACGCCTACTTTAAATGCGTGTTCATTGAAGTCTAATTGACAGAAACGATCGTCTTGAGTATGTATTTTGGGCTTTTTTGCAAAACTATAAATTTAGTATTCTGTTAATAATATATCATAAAAACATTTTTGGTAGAAAAGTAATAGATAATATATATGGATTATTAGTCTTTTATAGTAATTTGTCCAATAGATGGCACTGTTTAAATTCTAAACTCTACAAAAGTTAAGATTATTAACTTTTTACTGTGGTTATTCTTCGACGGATTTTGGAATACATTTAGGTTATTTTTTGGCCTTGTATGGTACCACTTTTTGTTTCGGAAGTCTACATCTATTTTGAATTCGAACTAAACTGATGAATTCTTATTGATGATAACTATGGTCTTGATTTTGTAAAACTATAACTTTGGTATTATATTTTATATATATTATATTATTATTAATTTATATTATAATATTCAAATAACAGATGTATCCAGTACACTTATACGATATAGATAGGATACTTGTTTACAATAATTCTACCCATTTTTGAAGTTACTCGTGTTTGAGTATTCGAAGATTAAACCCTTATCAATTAGATTGAATTAAATTTGCAACAATGAAGTTTTCTTGTGTATCTAAAGTTTATTTCCTGTGATCCTTAAGCTTGTTAATTAGACATAATAGAGTGTTATATATGTTAGAGAACTGTCAGATATAACCATGACAGGAATAATATTGGTCACATTGATAATTGTAATGTGATGATTTCACGCAGAGAGAGACGTACCACGAATAACAGACATAGAGATAGTGATAGCGATGTATAAGATGTGTTTTTTAACATATTATAGTTTGCAGGATTTGCGTTTCGTTATTGGCTATACGTATGTTGTAATTGCAATCGTTCAATGTAACTACAGCCATTTCAGCCAAGAGGCTTGTAACTCGACAGTTTCGGCTCAGTCAATATAAGAAAGTCAAAAGACTCATAGACAGTATAGAGCTTTTTCACCCCAGTAGATCTTAAAGGGGCATTAGCTGTGGTTACCAATATACTACTTGTACTTGACATCTTACGAGCTTTGCACAGGCATAAGGAATCTTCTATTTCTATATATTTTGTGTAAATAAGCTCAGGTGCAGTGTGATATATTCATATACAAATAGTAGGCTTGAGTTTTAAAAAAATATATAGGAATTCAAGAATTTTTTATGCCTGTGTATATCTCTTTTTGTCGTCAAATATCAATTCAAGTAGTAAAAAAGGAATAATTTTTTTTCAAAATCCACAGCTGTTGCCCCTTGAAACTAAGTAACTAAATCCTTAACTTTAATGGTTGTTTCAGACACTATCAGCGGAACTGGCGATTGAGTTTTACAAAAGTGTTGAAGATAGAGAACAAGGCAATTCGTTATCTATACAACGGTACAAACTTTCAAAAGCGTCTCCTTCGGCAGAAAATCTACATAACAATAAGATGTCATTGACTGCAAACTTCAAGTCAAACACGTAAGTATACGTCGTCTGAAAATTAGCAGTCATGTAACATTATTTTATGTATCATATATCCTAGGTATTCTGATAATTTACACTCATAAAGGGATGACATCTGCTCCTAGAGGTCCCTGCTGATCCAGTATCACCAGATTTATATTTGTATCTTAGACATACTGAAGATTTATACCTTGTATCTGAGATTTTTATTAACATTTCCTGATGTTGAGAAACCATTGTAAAGAAAAAGTTTTAAAAATCCCAGTTCTATTTAAGTCTTTTATCTTGATTATTTCTTTTACAGATTGAACTTCGTTGCAAATTTCTTTTATGATTGCCACTCAAGTAACGGATACTGTAATGCATCAGGCAATGTGATATGTGATAATCATTACTACGGCACTCGATGTAAGAAATTCTGTAATGACACTGAATACGAGCATGCGCAATGTAACACAACTACAGGAGAGTTAGTATGTGACGACGACTGGCATGGACCTGATTGTTCCGTTAACTGTGAAAAATCTAACACTTTATCATGTGATACATGTGGAACTCCTAAATGTGTAGATGATTATTACGGAAACGATTGCTCAACATTCTGTCCTAAAGTGGCCAATGGCTATTGTGACCAATCGACAGGGAATCTGACATGTTTGGACGATTGGTTTGGAGAAAACTGTACGAAGTTCTGTCAAAATGTACCTCATGGTAATTGTTCCAGGAATGGATCACTGAGCTGCTATGAAAATTGGTATGGCGACAACTGCACTATTTACTGTTCTAAGTCATTGACTGGACGGTGTGATGAAACTGGTTCGATGGTGTGTAAAACGGACTGGTATGGCGAAAATTGCACCACATTTTGTCCCAATGCTACTAACGGAAAATGTTACGAGAATGGATACTTGTCGTGTTTTCAGAATTGGTATGGAGAAAATTGTACACATTTTTGTCCAAACATTACTCATGGAAATTGTATGGAAAATGGAACCCTTAAATGTGAAGAGAATTGGTATGGATCTGAATGTACCTTATTTTGTCCGAATCTACGACATGGACAATGTAACGAAAACGGAACATTACAGTGCCATGAAAACTGGTATGCAAAGAATTGCACCGAATTTTGTACAAATGTTACACATGGAGTTTGTAATGAAAACGGAACGTTAACTTGTGAGGAGAATTGGTATGGAGAAAATTGTACGGAGTTTTGTCCAAATGTTTCACATGGTGTCTGCTCACAGAATGGATCCTTGTTTTGTAATGATAATTGGTATGGCAGTAATTGTACTATATTTTGCCTCAATTCATTGACTGGACGGTGTGATGAAACTGGTTTACTGGTGTGTAAAACGGACTGGTATGGCGAAAATTGCACCACATTTTGTCCCAATGCCACTAACGGAAAATGTTATGAGAACGGATCCTTGTCGTGTTTTCAGAATTGGTATGGAGAAAATTGTACACATTTTTGTCCAAACGTTACTCACGGAAATTGTATGGAAAATGGAACCCTCAAATGTGAAGAGAATTGGTATGGATCTGAATGTACAGTATTTTGTCCGAATCTACGACATGGACAATGTAATGAAAACGGAACATTACAGTGCCATGAAAACTGGTATGCAAAGAATTGCACCGAATTTTGTACAAATGTTACACATGGATTTTGTAATGAAAACGGAACGTTAACTTGTGAGGAGAATTGGTATGGAGAAAATTGTACGGAGTTTTGTCCAAATGTTTCCCATGGTGTCTGCTCACAGAATGGATCCTTGTTTTGTAATGATAATTGGTATGGCAGTAATTGTACTATATTTTGCCTCAATTCATTGACTGGCCGGTGTGATGAAACTGGTTTGCTGGTGTGTAAAACGGACTGGTATGGCGAAAATTGCACCACATTTTGTCCCAATGCCACTAACGGAAAATGTTATGAGAACGGATCCTTGTCGTGTTTTCAGAATTGGTATGGAGAAAATTGTACACATTTTTGTCCAAATGTTACTCACGGAAATTGTATGGAAAATGGAACCCTCAAATGTGAAGAAAATTGGTATGGATCTGAATGTACAGTATTTTGTCCGAATCTACGACATGGACAATGTAACGAAAACGGAACATTACAGTGCCATGAAAACTGGTATGCAAAGAATTGCACCGAATTTTGTACAAATGTTACACATGGAGTTTGTAATGAAAACGGAACGTTAACTTGTGAGAAGAATTGGTATGGAGAAAATTGTACGGAGTTTTGTCCAAATGTTTCCCATGGTGTCTGCTCACAGAATGGATCCTTGTTTTGTAATGATAATTGGTATGGCAGTAATTGTACTATATTTTGCCTCAATTCATTGACTGGACGGTGTGATGAAACTGGTTTACTGGTGTGTAAAACGGACTGGTATGGCGAAAATTGCACCACATTTTGTCCCAATGACACTAACGGAAAATGTTATGAGAACGGATCCTTGTCGTGTTTTCAGAATTGGTATGGAGAAAATTGTACACATTTTTGTCCAAACGTTACTCACGGAAATTGTATGGAAAATGGAACCCTCAAATGTGAAGAGAATTGGTATGGATCTGAATGTACAGTATTTTGTCCGAATCTACGACATGGACAATGTAATGAAAACGGAACATTACAGTGCCATGAAAACTGGTATGCAAAGAATTGCACCGAATTTTGTACATATGTTACACATGGATTTTGTAATGAAAACGGAACGTTAACTTGTGAGGAGAATTGGTATGGAGAAAATTGTACGGAGTTTTGTCCAAATGTTTCCCATGGTGTCTGCTCACAGAATGGATCCTTGTTTTGTAATGATAATTGGTATGGCAGTAATTGTACTATATTTTGCCTCAATTCATTGACTGGCCGGTGTGATGAAACTGGTTTGCTGGTGTGTAAAACGGACTGGTATGACGAAAATTGCACCACATTTTGTCCCAATGACACTAACGGAAAATGTTATGAGAACGGATCCTTGTCGTGTTTTCAGAATTGGTATGGAGAAAATTGTACACATTTTTGTCCAAATGTTACTCACGGAAATTGTATGGAAAATGGAACCCTCAAATGTGAAGAGAATTGGTATGGATCTGAATGTACAGTATTTTGTCCGAATCTACGACATGGACAATGTAACGAAAACGGAACATTACAGTGCCCATGAAAACTGGTATGCAAAGAATTGCACCGAATTTTGTACAAATGTTACACATGGAGTTTGTAATGAAAACGGAACGTTAACTTGTGAGGAGAATTGGTATGAAGAAAATTGTACGGAGTTTTGTCCAAATGTTTCCCATGGTGTCTGCTCACAGAATGGATCCTTGTCTTGTAATGATAATTGGTATGGCAGCAATTGTACTATATTTTGCCTCAATTCATTGACTGGCCGTGTGATGAAACTGGTTTGCTGGTGTGTAAAACGGACTGGTATGGCGAAAATTGCACCACATTTTGTCCCAATGACACTAACGGAAAATGTTATGAGAACGGATCCTTGTCGTGTTTTCAGAATTGGTATGGAGAAAATTGTACACATTTTTGTCCAAATGTTACTCACGGAAATTGTATGGAAAATGGAACCCTCAAATGTGAAGAGAATTGGTATGGATCTGAATGTACAGTATTTTGTCCGAATCTACGACATGGACAATGTAACGAAAACGGAACATTACAGTGCCATGAAAACTGGTATGCAAAGAATTGCACCGAATTTTGTACAAATGTTACACATGGAGTTTGTAATGAAAACGGAACGTTAACCTGTGAGGAGAATTGGTATGGAGAAAATTGTACGGAGTTTTGTCCAAATGTTTCCCATGGTGTCTGCTCACAGAATGGATCCTTGTCTTGTAATGATAATTGGTATGGCAGCAATTGTACTATATTTTGCCTCAATTCATTGACTGGCCGGTGTGATGAAACTGGTTTGCTGGTGTGTAAAACGGACTGTATGGCGAGAATTGCACCACATTTTGTCTCAATGACACTAACGGAAAATGCCATCAGAACGGATCCTTGTCGTGTTTTCAAAATTGGTATGGAGAAAATTGTACACATTTTTGTCCAAATGTTACTCACGGATATTGTATGGAAAATGGAACTCTGAAATGTGAAGAGAATTGGTATGGATCTGAATGTAGAGAATTTTGTCCGAATGTACCCCATGGAAAATGTAACGAAAACGGAACATTACAGTGCCCATGAAAACTGGTATGGAAATAATTGCACCGAATTTTGTACAAATTTTACACATGGAGTTTGTAATAAAAGCGGAACTTTAACCTGTGAGGAGAATTGGTATGGAGAAAATTGTACGGAATTTTGTCCAAATGTTTCACATGGTGTTTGCTCACAGAATGGATCCTTGTCTTGTAATGATAATTGGTATGGAAGCAATTGTACTATATTTTGCCTCAATTCATTGACTGGCCGGTGTGATGAAACTGGTTTGCTGGTGTGTAAAACGGACTGGTATGGCGAAAATTGCACCACATTTTGTCCCAATGACACTAACGGAAAATGTTATGAGAACGGATCCTTGTCGTGTTTTCAGAATTGGTATGGAGAAAATTGTACATATTTTTTGTCCAAATGTTACTCACGGAAATTGTATGGAAAATGGAACCCTCAAATGTGAAGAGAATTGGTATGGATCTGAATGTACAGTATTTTGTCCGAATCTACGACATGGACAATGTAACGAAAACGGAACATTACAGTGCCATGAAAACTGGTATGCAAAGAATTGCACCGAATTTTGTACAAATGTTACACATGGATTTTGTAATGAAAACGGAACGTTAACCTGTGAGGAGAATTGGTATGGAGAAAATTGTACGGAGTTTTGTCCAAATGTTTCCCATGGTGTCTGCTCACAGAATGGATCCTTGTCTTGTAATGATAATTGGTATGGCAGCAATTGTACTATATTTTGCCTCAATTCATTGACTGGCCGGTGTGATGAAACTGGTTTGCTGGTGTGTAAAACGGACTGGTATGGCGAGAATTGCACCACATTTTGTCTCAATGACACTAACGGAAAATGCCATCAGAACGGATCCTTGTCGTGTTTTCAAAATTGGTATGGAGAAAATTGTACACATTTTTGTCCAAATGTTACTCACGGATATTGTATGGAAAATGGAACTCTGAAATGTGAAGAGAATTGGTATGGATCTGAATGTAGAGAATTTTGTCCGAATGTACCCCATGGAAAATGTAACGAAAACGGAACATTACAGTGCCATGAAAACTGGTATGGAAATAATTGCACCGAATTTTGTACAAATTTTACACATGGAGTTTGTAATAAAAGCGGAACTTTAACCTGTGAGGAGAATTGGTATGGAGAAAATTGTACGGAATTTTGTCCAAATGTTTCACATGGTGTTTGCTCACAGAATGGATCCTTATCTTGTAATGATAATTGGTATGGCAGCAATTGTACTATATTTTGCCTCAATTCATTGACTGGACGGTGTGATGAAACTGGTTTCTTGTTGTGTAAAACGGACTGGTATGGCGAAAATTGCACCACATTTTGTCCCAATGACACTAACGGAAAATGCCATGAGAACGGATCCTTGTCGTGTTTTCAGAATTGGTATGGAGAAAATTGTACACATTTTTGTCCAAATGTTACTCACGGAAATTGTATGGAAAATGGAACTCTCAAATGTGAAGAGAATTGGTATGGTTCTGAATGTACAGCGTTTTGTACGAATGTACTGCATGGACAATGTAACGAAAACGGAACATTACAGTGCCATGAAAACTGGTATGGAAATAATTGCACCGAATTTTGTACAAATCTTACACATGGAGTTTGTAATGAAACTGGAACGTTAACCTGTGAGGAAAATTGGTATGGAGAAAATTGTACGGAATTTTGTCCAAATGTTTCACATGGTGTCTGCTCACAGAATGGATCCTTGTCTTGTTATGATAATTGGTATGGCAGCAATTGTACCATACTTTGCCTCAATTCATTGACTGGCCGGTGTGATGAAACTGGTTTCTTGGTGTGTGAAGCGGACTGGTATGGCAAAAAACTGTACCGCATTTTGTCCCAATGCAACTAACGGAAAATGCCATGAGAACGGATCCTTGTCGTGTTTTCAGAATTGGTATGGAGAAAATTGTACACATTTTTGTCCAAATGTTACTCACGGAAATTGTATGGAAAATGGAACTCTCAAATGTGAAGAGAATTGGTATGGATCTGAATGTAGAGAATTTTGTGCGAATGTACCCCATGGAAAATGTAACGAAAACGGAACATTACAGTGCCATGAAAACTGGTATGGAAATAATTGCACACCGAATTTTGTACAGATTTTACACATGGAGATTGTAATATACGCGGAACGTTAACCTGTGAGGAGAATTGGTATGGAGAAAATTGTACGGAATTTTGTCCAAATGTTTCCAATGGTGTCTGCTCACAGAATGGATCCTTATCTTGTATTGATAATTGGTATGGAAGCAATTGTACCATACTTTGCCTCAATTCATTGACTGGACGGTGTGATGAAACTGGTTTGCTGGTGTGTGAATCGGACTGGTATGGCGAAAATTGCACCACATTTTGTCCCAATGACACTAACGGAAAATGTTATGAGAACGGATCCTTGTCGTGTTTTCAGAATTGGTATGGAGAAAATTGTACACATTTTTGTCCAAATGTTACTCACGGATATTGTATGGAAAATGGAACTCTGAAATGTGAAGAGAATTGGTATGGATCTGAATGTAGAGAATTTTGTCCGAATGTACCCCATGGAAAATGTAACGAAAACGGAACATTACAGTGCCATGAAAAAACTGGTATGGAAATAATTGCACCGAATTTTGTACAAATTTTACACATGGAGTTTTGTAATAAAAGCGGAACTTTAACCTGTGAGGAGAATTGGGTATGGAGAAAATTGTACGGAATTTTGTCCCAAATGTTTCACATGGTGTTTGCTCACAGAATGGATCCTTGTCTTGTAATGATAATTGGTATGGCAGCAATTGTACTATATTTTGCCTCAATTCATTGACTGGCCGGTGTGATGAAACTGGTTTGCTGGTGTGTAAAACGGACTGGTATGGCGAAAATTGCACCACATTTTGTCCCAATGACACTAACGGAAAATGTTATGAGAACGGATCCTTGTCGTGTTTTCAGAATTGGTATGGAGAAAATTGTACATATTTTTGTCCAAATGTTACTCACGGAAATTGTATGGAAAATGGAACCCTCAAATGTGAAGAGAATTGGTATGGATCTGAATGTACAGTATTTTGTCCGAATCTACGACATGGACAATGTAACGAAAACGGAACATTACAGTGCCATGAAAACTGGTATGCAAAGAATTGCACCGAATTTTGTACAAATGTTACACATGGATTTTGTAATGAAAACGGAACGTTAACCTGTGAGGAGAATTGGTATGGAGAAAATTGTACGGAGTTTTGTCCAAATGTTTCCCATGGTGTCTGCTCACAGAATGGATCCTTGTCTTGTAATGATAATTGGTATATGGCAGCAATTGTACTATATTTTGCCTCAATTCATTGACTGGCCGGTGTGATGAAACTGGTTGCTTGGTGTGTAAAACGGACTGGTATGGCGAGAATTGCACCACATTTTGTCTCAATGACACTAACGGAAAATGCCATCAGAACGGATCCTTGTCGTGTTTTCAAAATTGGTATGGAGAAAATTGTACACATTTTTGTCCAAATGTTACTCACGGATATTGTATGGAAAATGGAACTCTGAAATGTGAAGAGAATTGGTATGGATCTGAATGTAGAGAATTTTGTCCGAATGTACCCCATGGAAAATGTAACGAAAACGGAACATTACAGTGCCATGAAAACTGGTATGGAAATAATTGCACCGAATTTTGTACAAATTTTACACATGGAGTTTGTAATAAAAGCGGAACTTTAACCTGTGAGGAGAATTGGTATGGAGAAAATTGTACGGAATTTTGTCCAAATGTTTCACATGGTGTTTGCTCACAGAATGGATCCTTATCTTGTAATGATAATTGGTATGGCAGCAATTGTACTATATTTTGCCTCAATTCATTGACTGGACGGTGTGATGAAACTGGTTTCTTGTTGTGTAAAACGGACTGGTATGGCGAAAATTGCACCACATTTTGTCCCAATGACACTAACGGAAAATGCCATGAGAACGGATCCTTGTCGTGTTTTCAGAATTGGTATGGAGAAAATTGTACACATTTTTGTCCAAATGTTACTCACGGAAATTGTATGGAAAATGGAACTCTCAAATGTGAAGAGAATTGGTATGGTTCTGAATGTACAGCGTTTTGTACGAATGTACTGCATGGACAATGTAACGAAAACGGAACATTACAGTGCCATGAAAACTGGTATGGAAATAATTGCACCGAATTTTGTACAAATCTTACACATGGAGTTTGTAATGAAACTGGAACGTTAACCTGTGAGGAAAATTGGTATGGAGAAAATTGTACGGAATTTTGTCCAAATGTTTCACATGGTGTCTGCTCACAGAATGGATCCTTGTCTTGTTATGATAATTGGTATGGCAGCAATTGTACCATACTTTGCCTCAATTCATTGACTGGCCGGTGTGATGAAACTGGTTTCTTTGTGTGTGAAGCGGACTGGTATGGCAAAAACTGTACCGCATTTTGTCCCAATGCAACTAACGGAAAATGCCATGAGAACGGATCCTTGTCGTGTTTTCAGAATTGGTATGGAGAAAATTGTACACATTTTTGTCCAAATGTTACTCACGGAAATTGTATGGAAAATGGAACTCTCAAATGTGAAGAGAATTGGTATGGATCTGAATGTAGAGAATTTTGTGCGAATGTACCCCATGGAAAATGTAACGAAAACGGAACATTACAGTGCCATGAAAACTGGTATGGAAATAATTGCACCGAATTTTGTACAGATTTTACACATGGAGATTGTAATATACGCGGAACGTTAACCTGTGAGGAGAATTGGTATGGAGAAAATTGTACGGAATTTTGTCCAAATGTTTCCAATGGTGTCTGCTCACAGAATGGATCCCTTATCTTGTATTGATAATTGGTATGGAAGCAATTGTACCATACTTTGCCTCAATTCATTGACTGGACGGTGTGATGAAACTGGTTTGCTGGTGTGTGAATCGGACTGGTATGGCGAAAATTGCACCACATTTTGTCCCAATGACACTAACGGAAAATGTTATGAGAACGGATCCTTGTCGTGTTTTCAGAATTGGTATGGAGAAAATTGTAAACATTTTTGTCCAAATGTTACTCATGGAAATTGTATGGAAAATGGAACCCTCAAATGTGAGGAGAATTGGTATGGATCTGAATGTACAATATTTTGTCCGAATGTACTGCATGGACAATGTAACGAAAACGGTACATTACAGTGCCATGAAAACTGGTATGCAAAGAATTGCACCGAATTTTGTACAAATGTTACACATGGAGTTTGTAATGAAAACGGAACGTTAACCTGTGAGGAGAATTGGTATGGAGAAAATTGTACGGCGTTTTGTCCAAATGTTTCCCATGGTGTCTGCTCACAGAATGGATCCTTGTCATGTAATGATAATTGGTATGGCAGCAATTGTACTATATTTTGCCTCAATTCATTGACTGGACGGTGTGATGAAACTGGTTTGCTGGTGTGTAAAACGGACTGGTATGGCGAAAATTGCACCACATTTTGTCCCAATGACACTAATGGAAAATGTTATGAGAACGGATCCTTGTCGTGTTTTCAGAATTGGTATGGAGAAAATTGTACACATTTTTGTCCAAAAGTTACTCATGGAAATTGTATGGAAAATGGAACCCTCAAATGTGAAGAGAATTGGTATGGATCTGAATGTACAGTTTTTTGTCCGAATGTACGACATGGACAATGTAACGAGAACGGGACCTTGCAATGCAATGAAGATTGGTTCGGAGAGAACTGCTCTATTTTCTGTGAAAATACATTACATGGAATATGTGATGAAAATGGATCATTAATATGTAACGAAAACTGGTACGGTTCAAATTGTGATTTATTTTGTGTTAATGTCAAAAATGGCCACTGCGATGAAAGAGGCTTAATTGTCTGCTCCATGAATTATTATGGCAAAGAATGTGAAACTTACTGTCAACATCCTGTAAATAATAAAGGATACTGTAACGAGATGGGCATCCTGATTTGTAATGCGGATTGGTACGGCAAAGATTGTTCCGTCAAATGTGAAAGGCCTAAACATGGAAACGGCAAATGCGATGATAATGGGAAACTGCAGTGTGATATTGGCTATGAAGGTCCTCTTTGTAATATTCCGACGGAAAGTAAGTATTTGTAAATATCAAAACGAAGATTTTGGTTCTGATCCATAATATAGTAAGAAAACTATATGTAAACAGGGAAAAGGTGACAATATTGTGATTATATCGGTGTGTTGACTTTTATGTAGATTTCTGTTTCATTAAATTTAATTTCGAGCATTATGATGAGACTTTACGTCAAGGCTCCATGTTAAGTCTTACGCGTTAGATAATCCACACTGCCTTATCGAACTTCCATATCACGGGTCAAAATGTGTAGTATTCCACATATAGATTGGGAAGTTAACCATCTACAAAACAAGCAAAAAGTAAAGGACATTACGCGTTTTTCTAAACCCGATGTTATCACCGTTTGCAACAAATCTTGAATGAATAAAAAACATCTCGGATACCAAAGTATAAATCTTTAGGATATCCAGGATATAGATACAAATCTGTAAAAATGTATGATTGTATGATTTTGTATGGTTCAAGGAAGGTGGGCATTTTATTTCCAAAAATCTATAAGGTTCGAAATATTTGTTTTCTGTTTCCTGAACACCTGGCGGTTGATACTGTAATATCTGTGATCTTTTATGTTTTCTTCAAATTGAAAATTGTAATTGCATTTCGTAGATATTTTCAATGCGCGCAACAGTATAGATTGAAATTATGTGAACTCGGGGTTTCCTGTTTTATTTAAAGCTCAAATGATAACCTATCCTCGTCACATTTGCTGCGAATCTATAGCATCTGTCAATATTTTAGTACGCTCTAAACGAAAGATACGCAGATCAACACAAGGTCAAGGCTAAAAGTACGATATATTTGTCAGAGTTGATCAAACATATATACTCATACTACCAATATTTAAAATTAAATTTGGTAGTTATGTTTTCTTTTGAGATGCATCGTTATTCGAACACGACCTTTATAGTTTACAGTCACGTGACACAAGTATATAAATATTACGGATTGGACGTTAGGTTTCACCTGCTATCTGGAAGATTAGCATGTTTATTTATATTGTTCTGTTAGATGATTAGGCTGTATAAGGCTGATAAAATGATCAAGGTCCAAAGTCATCAGATATACTCAGTACTCAAGCTCAAATTACTTTTCATGAATTTAAGATGAAAACACACTCGTCTGACATTGTCTGAATGCTATAACTAGATGTTTGTTTATTGGTGGCATACAATTGTAGATACTTTTGAAAATTATTACTCATTTGAAGAAAACATTTGAAATATTAAAAAGAAGTTACATAATGAAATTTTAAGTACCGTACTCAAAGTGATTATTCATTATTTACAGGCCAAACGTAAGTGTTACCCAAATTTTGTATGTCAATGATGAAAAATATTGATGTGTTTCCTGTTCAGTCAGATTCAGTTTTACAAACAATTACATAGTAAAAATAATAAAATAAGTGCTGTGCTGAACTGAGTATTGAGTAAATTTGGTAACTTCGATTTCCAAACGTTCATGTTTGCGCGATATTCACCAGGATTGTATATGTACCGTGGGAATCCTGAAGATAGTATATACTTTAGTGTCCGAGATTTTTATATTCCGGAAATTGTAGGCCATGTTCATATATGGCAAAGACAGAGCAGACATAAGTCACACAGACACCAATAAGTATTTCTCGTGTTTTATATTTTGTTTTACTTTTTTGTGTTTTCAGAAAGTATAGACGTTGGGTACAAGGGCCAAATCCCAACCAGCGAGTCCGAAAATCTGGAAGTGGCATTCCAAAATCTGATAAAAGATAAACTGTGTCCAGATTCTAAGGTTTCCGTGGCTATAAGTAATATTTCAAAAGCACATAGGTTTGTAATATTTTGTAGATAAAGTACATATCTATGATGAAGTACGCCAGTTTTAGTTAAATCCTAGAATTGCGTCCTGAAAAGCAAAATACAAACATAATCGGAGTAAACGTACGCCATTATTATTATGATGTTTCTTATATACTACCATGTACGTAGAAATTTTCGCTGCCGTTTAATTTTCAACATTTTCGCCCTTAGATGAAAGTGCGAATTTAAAATGAAATCGAAATGTTTAATTTATATAATTGAAGCACATACAGATACGCATGCTATCAATTAGACTATGGTGATTTAGTGAGAAATTAAGACAGGTTGAATGTTTTCTGTCGTAAATGGCGAATATAACCAGTGGCGAAAATTTCAAGGTATACGGTATTATACTTGCATATCTCTTTAAAGTTTAGTACAGTTTTCGCGAGTTAAAATGGTAAACCAATCCTTGCATTAACTACAGAATATACTGTCTAAGTATGTTAGTCAGACTAGATGTGGCTGGTATTTAATTCCATACGTCCAAGTCATATGATTTGAACGAGTTGTTATGATTAGCTATTCAGTTTAAAAGTATAAAATTCACATGTACCAAAGTATTAATCATCAGCATGTTTAGAAATGAAACAATGTACAAATCTGGTGAACGATGAACAATCACGGTCCTCTAAAAATCCAGACGTGGGATCAGGTGCCATGGAGGAGTAAGCATCCCCTGTTGACCAGTCATACCCGCTGAGTATCCACAGGGAAATTCAAATCAAGGAATTAATATATTTACTTGAGTTTACTTGTTGTTAGTTAAGTCTATCTCTCGCTGTGGTGTAGTAAGGATATAGAAACAATGGCTACTTAGATTTTCCAAGGCCCAACGTCACCGAATCTACGCAATTTTCGCGATCAAAATTATTTTATTTCCTTTTTACTACGAGTTTCCGCCGGAGCTAATTCTCCAAATGAGATTCAAGTCATCCAAAATATTTGATGGCTTCTTCAATGACTTCTGGCTCAGGGTCTGACCGCATTTAACTTGAGAATTACTTAAAGCGATATGAGCTGTCGTAGGTGAAAAATTTTACATGCCCATTTTATGTAATATTCTATCTCGTATATATTCCAAAGAGACCATCTGGCAGTTAGAGTAACAAATGCATGTGTAAAATTGCAACAATTTTACCAAACGTAACTTGTAATATCAGTTATTTTTTTCTTTGTCCGCCATTACTTTGAGCATTGCAAATTAACTTCGGTAAACTTTTGCGATGATTACCGAGTGTCCAATAAACATGTGCTATCCTGGAGTTAATATCTTATTAACCTTTGCATTTATTTTCGTACATCATCATTTCATACCTAAATCAGGCAAAGTTGGTCTTTTTCGTCGTTTCAAAACATTCGTTTCTGAAATTGTCCACGTGACGTGTATATCGGGTGATCTCGACCCATTTTAAATCGTCCCATCGCATTCTCGGCTTTATCATTCTTAACACAGATGATCATGAACTGCCTTACTCCACCGAACATGGCGGCAAGATTGTAAAACATGAGGTACCCATACTTTTCACAGTTATATTGTTTTGACTTTGTCAATGTCAGCATTCAAGGTAACATTAGATCGGAAATTTTTATTTTAGTGACCTGATATATTTATTAATACATCCATCCGATTTTCTTCAGGTATTTGAAAAGCATATATTTTACATAATCCATGTACTTTCAAGTTAAAATCACGTCCTGTAATTTAAAAGTTAATATAAAATACATAAAAATAGGCCGACTTTAACACAGTCCGAGTGTGTAAAGGACCGATATCCCCCTGACCGAATTACGAAGTACATTTAATACATGGTTTTATGATGCCAGTTCAGGGCCCGAGACCATAAACAAGGAAAATTCTAAGACAAATTTTATTCTCAACAGTTAAGAATTTACTCATCTGAGTAAAAAGTGAAAATACTTGCAGACCATAAAACGACTTTAGAATTTTCTCAAGTGAGATAAGATTGTCAAGGGGCAGTGTAAATCTGTCCCGATTCACTTAACTTCGATGTTTGAACATTATTCTTACCATAATCTATGATTAATCATTTAATAACCAACCAAGAGGTATAAAATGCGTTAAAAATCTAGTAGGCAGCACGTTTTGTGGCATAAAAAGGAGAATAAATATATACCTTTTTAAAAACATTAAAAACGTCTTATAAAATGCCGATACATGACCGAATCAGTAATTAATACATATAATATGTAAAATGTATATAATACACGATATTCAAGATACAAGCAAATTAGTATAAGTAAATGACTCGGAACATACACTGGGGCATATGTATCAGACTATATTTACACCGTCCCGATTGTTAATGTAAATAAACGTCGTATGGCCAAAACAAGCCAACAGAGAAAGAAGTGTTGGTCTCCTAAACCTATTTCGCTCAAAGAACACATTGTTTTCGAAATACAAAAGGTTAATCGTGTCCCGAAATATTCTAGGGTGTCAATGACAATGACATTTGCGTTTATTTATCCCGAGGCGAACATAGGGGGCAGCCATTTTCACCGTTAAGAATCACTTAAGTCAGCTACATGCAGTACTTAAGTATTTTATCCCTAACGGCTTAAGAGAGAAATTTGTCTAAGGATCTCTTTATGGTCCACAACTTTACCCAAGTTGAGAAAATTCTCAAAATTTGTGTAAAATCTTGAAGTTGAATAAAAAAAATTGTCTTAGAATAGTTTTATGGCCCTGGGCCCCTGATGATCTCAGCATTGGTGAAAACATCTCAACATTTCCAGGGCGATGTTTGTTGAAACCTTTAAACAAGAATGGTTGATATTCACCCTTCTCATACTATAACAGTTATATGGACAGTTTTATCATGGTCAAAATTTTAACTTTTATGTATTTGGCCGGTTTTTATAGTTTTGTGTATACACAAAAACAATCTGCATTTCAGAAATATTTCTCTTATGATCTTTCTTTTATTATTGTATGCAAATCCACAAAGGAGGGTATATCAAAATATTCATGACAAAACGCAAGAAACTAAAACAAAGTTGCAAGGCATTTAATTGAAATCATGATTTGTTTAAATTTCAGTGATCAAACTAAACTGAAAGTTATGATAACTTGCGGGGCGGATGCAGTTACAGAGAAAACATTCATACATATTCTAAGTAAAATGACGTACTCGGAACTCTTGAAGTACAACCTAACAGGAGTCATAATTAACCAAACTAAAGCCAGAACAAAAGATTTGGTATATATATATATATTGTACAATATAACTTTGTATGGAGACATACCCCTTAACAACCAACAGCCGGCATTACTTCAACCCTTCACACTCCCTGTCCATAGGGTCCTCTTATACTGGGCTTTACCCACATTCACTTTGTTTTTCTGGTTTATATTCTTTTCTTCAAAACATTGTTATTTTGAGATATATTGTAACCGCATTTTGTCTGTGAAACTGCAACCAATGTGCCTCGTAACCAAAGCATATTCCAAGATGGCCAGCTCGTTGTGAGCTCATTTAAACTATTTTTG
Organism: Atrina japonica; assembly: GCA_030159075.1. NCBI lineage: Eukaryota > Metazoa > Mollusca > Bivalvia > Pterioida > Pinnidae > Atrina > Atrina japonica. The sequence goes on along the minus strand of BROG01000026.1, from coordinate 346,826 downwards.
TTTGTTGTTGTTTCTTAGCAAACAAGTTTTTGTTGTTGTATTGTTGTTTAATGTCCCACTCAAGAATCTTTCACTCATATGGAGAGTCACCAAATGCCGGTGAAGGGCTTCAAATTTTGGCCGTGCTTGGCACATACGGACATTGAGCAGTAAGGTTTCTTTAACGTGCCGACACCTACTGTGATACGGGACCTTGGTTTTTACTGTCTCATCCGAAGGACTTTTATGTTTGTAAACGTGTACCTTGGTAGACCTATACCTTAACCACATCTAAAGAATAAAAAAGAAAATCCCAGAGATACCAAAGTATAAATCTATAGGATACAGATACAAATCTGGTAAAAATAGAAAAACACGGACCTTCTGGAAACCAAGAGGTGGGATCAGGTTCCATGGAGGAGTAAGTATCCCCTGTCGACCGGTCACACCCGCCGTGAGTCCACAGTCAAGTGTAAATGAAATACGTTAGGAACGAATCCTCGTCACAATTGGTACAGACGTCTCAACAACCACCAGCGAAAAAGGCAACTCAACATTTCACTTAGTAAAACAGAGTAATCGCAAACAAGACTATTATACCAACCGTAAAATTTGCTGAACGTTGACATTAAATACGGTTTTTGTCCCTGTGTCAATAATTTGTCAGTGAGTAGTTTACATCTGTATATGAAATGTTCATATGTTGAACACAGTCTGGCATATAGGATCATTTGTGAAATATAAACTCCATATGCGGATGACTGTGGGCTATTACTACTTAAATGTGGAAAATTTACGATGGGGAAGCCGAAATCGTCGCGTTTGTCGTAAAGCTTAGTTGCCAATTTCCCGTCTGTGTCTATAGTAAGTAAAATGTCTAAGTAGGAAGCGTGTGTGCTTGATTCCGTTGTATCTTTGATTTCTATTTCGCTGGGATATATCGCATTGTATGAAAATTGTCGTTATTAATTGACAATGTGAACCTAACCCTGTTAACCCTAAAGTATCTAGATGGTAAGATCATTTCTATTCTTTAGACCAGTCTATTATGGCTTGTAGAACTTAAAGATTTAGACCTAATTCTTTATATTAATATTAACAATGTTTTAACGACTTTGTTTAATTCATAATGTTTATTGGTTAAAAAAATCTCAACCACGATTAAGATAGTCTAAGGTGTATTTTTAGCAAATTCACACAAAACGCTGTTTTAAGAGGAAGAAGGGTACCCTGGGGTAAACAAAAAAATTATCAATAAAATTTAATGCCCTCCAAAGGGAAGCATCAGTATGCGATATTGTCGTCTTTCACTTGATAAAGGTCATGTGGCCGAACATTTGTGAATTTTGAGTGTTTTACTGTTTTTTTCGCAAAAAAATATCAAATTTTTCTTATTTTTTGCATACTTATTCATAATGAATGTATGAATTAATAGAATGAATAATCTGGCACCTTTGTGGGTATATAAGGGATATTTACATATGAAACAGTTATGCCCCTTTCCAGAATTTTGATTCTTTTCATCAACTGTCCAATTAATAATTAAAAAACAGTCATTAATTTACAAAACTCGTATTTTTCTAGCTAACTCGGTAAAATTTGATCAAACACCATGGTATCAATGTGTTTTTATGCTTTCATTAGAGCTGGTGGTTAAAGAGGACAAAAGATTGAAAACTGTGACCCCCAAAATAGCAAATTTTTATAACACTTACATCTTAAATATGGTTACTGTAAAATTTTAGTCATAGTTTTTTTTATTTTGTCTGTAAATAATCCATTCAGAATGGTTAACAATTATTTAGAGTCAGTAAAACAAGTTGTGGGTATATAGCGAAGAAATAACACCTTGAAGTATGTGGAAATTGAGCATTTTTTTAACAAAAAAAATCTTTAACAGAAGATTGTACACATTTGACCTTGAGTGTGACCTTGAACATGACCTTGACTGGGTGATGCACCTCATCACAATGAACCTCTCCTGTAAGTTTTACAAAAGTTTATATAAAAAACAATATTGGATTTCAATTAACAAAGCGTTAACAAAATGTATAGAATAATAAGATCGTTTATGCCGGTGTATAGCTCTTATTCATTATTTAACATCAGGTAATAGTAGTAAAAATAAAAATTTGAAATAATTTTTTGGAAAACATAGCCAACGCTTCTTTAATTGAAATCCAGTATTGTTGAACTTTCACCTTTAAATTTTGTAGGACTTTCTATCGAAGTACTGGCGACTGATGGTATTTGTCATGGGAATCACTATACTTCTTCTTCTGGTGGTTCTTCTCATTCTTCAGTGGGATTTGTAAGTATTTGTCGCCTTGTATTGGTCAAGGTATACTTCTATATGACGCATCTATACTTAAGGGAAAATTAAAATTTGAAAATATATTGTCGCTTAGTGTATCAACATTTTTGATTGGTTTTAAATGCGTTAAAATCAGAAATTTACAATAATATTGAAAGTATCAACATTTTACTGCATTTCGAGGTCTAGACATGTGAAATAACGTTTAGCTGAGTGTGCAGGAGGACAAAATTTCTATTTTGCCTCCAGCTTGAACTCGATCTGAAAGCTTTTTGTGCATGTTCAGCCCAGTAAACAAAATACATGAAGGAAAAAACTAATCCATTAGCCGAAGAAAGTGATCGCTAACAAAGTCTTCAAAGAAAAAAAAACGAATAAATACGCTGTGATATCTAAATGGAACAAAAGTAGGATATACATGTATGATGGTGGTCAGTTTGAAAGCTGGAATATTATTTATTTTCATCGGTATCATTATTTCCCTTCAGGTGAAACGAGGGGCTCTATATTATGCCTTTCTCTAATTTTATTATTTATTTTCATGATAAGACACCGTGACTTCAACCTAGAGATATATAATATGACGAAACGCCAATATTCAAACTCAAAATGTTGTTTATGTGTTTTAATCGGGATTTTACGCTCAAAGAATACTTCAGTTGCCCACACTTCAAGTTAGTCATTATGGACTGGTCCATATATCTCGAGTCGCATCATGCAGAGGCTCCCTTTAATCATTAAATTTAACATTTACAAATTATTTTTTCTACCATTAAGTTTTCCTTTCATATCGTTATAAGACGCATGGTATTACGAAAATATTATAAAAAAGTTGACCTATACTAACTATGAGACAGTCTGAAAGCTAGAACCCTTTAAGGTGACATCGTTCTCGTATTTTCGTTTTGTTTTTATCCAGATTCATTCTCGTGTCGAATAAATTGATCAATCACCAAATGTGGCTCTCAATGTGCATTTTTACGTCAATCGATTGTGACGCCATAATCACGCGTTTGACGGGTCGTTTAATTGTGACGTCATAATGGAAATGTCTGCAAACCCTTTCGCAAAAGATCATTAATGGTGGATTACTGCTCTTTATTTTCAGGCGAAAAACCACACAGAAAATGAAACAGAAGAGAAAAGACTCAAAAACCACTCGAGGTGGACTTAATGGATACAATTACCGTAACAGGATGAATCATAGGGAATATTAAATACATTTGAACTTTTTTTCAAACATATGTGAACTCTAACTCGGAAAATTCAAGCCCTCTGCGTTTCTGTTTCTCTCTTTTTTAGACGAATGAAGTGATTGTCATGAGCGGAATATAACGACTGAACTATTCCAGTCAATGTGAACTCTTGAGAAAACAAATAGAGCATGTATATTTCCGCTAACTGTAGTCCTACAACCATGATTAGCTTTAGATTCCAGCAAGATGTCATCACTGAATAATCAGTTGCTGTGACAACCCTGGATTTTTTCAGGGAACAATGTAATATGAGAATATATAATTGTTCTTAATGGACACGGATATGACATTGTTTAGTACATGTATATAATATAGGGTGTTTGCATTGCTTTTAAAACATGTGTAGTCATATATTTATTCTTATATATGTCATTTTGATATATTTGACACTGTAATAAAATTTGAAATTTTAATGCCAGTTATGTACATTTTGTATTCTACATAAGGAGTCAAAAGATCGAGATAGGATACATCTCTGTGGTCTTCTTGTAACAATTTGATTTTCATCTAATCTGAATGAGTTAAAAAATTGGAATATCAGGCAATAATTGCCAGATTTATGGGACTGGTGATAAGCATGGAGGGGTATATGGGGGTGATATGGGCTGATATGCATGGAGATATGTAAATGGGGTGATATACATGTAGAGAGGTGTATGTATATATATATATATATATATATATATATATATATATATATATATATATATATATATATATATATATGGTGATACATGTATGCATGGAGAGGTGAACATGGGGCGATATGCATGGTATAATGTGTTCAGAATGCGTATAGGGTGATATGCATAAAGACAGGTGTATGGAATGATATGCGAGTAAAAATGTGCATGGAGAAACATGTTTGAAAAGATGTGTATGATGTGTGATCATGATGTGCATGGAAAGGTTAATGCGTATGATGTGATCATGATGTGCACGGTAAGGTATGTATGGATTAATACACAATCAGAGATGTGTATGGAGTGGTTTAAGGAGATTCAGACACAAGATATTCTATTTGCTTTCATTTTTTTTTTCTATAATCAACATTACATGTTCAGAATCACAGAACTTTTATCAAATGTTCCATTAGCTGCAATGGAGCTGTCATATTTTATTATTAGACATCAGTTTGGCATCTACTTGGAGAGTATCCTGGCTCAGTGTTGTAGGCACATTTTTAAATGTATTCCTGCTCTAAAATTGTATTTGAACACTTTTCTGCAAGTTTTTTTTACAAATATTAACATGCTATCATTTCATCATGTCATGAGTCTACATGTTGTTCCACAAATTCATTCAGGGTTGCCATGTCAACAGGAATATAAAGGTGTTCTATTCCATCAAAGCTCTGTAATTGAAATTAAAAACACCAGACTCAACAATTTGATCAAGATATGGAACAAATTTTATGTTTAACGACCAATGTGAAATCTGTAAAATTGATGGTTTAATTTCATTTATCTCAGTTAAATTCCTCAGTAATATTTTCATCAGATATATAACAATTTTACCAATATAGGAAATATGAAAGAGAGCTAAATTTGGTATCAAATATGTCTGCAGTTTTCTAATTTCCAGCAATATCAAATTGTTAGCCTAACCAAACCTATAATAAATTCAGTTGATATGCTTCATCTGAACATTAAAATGAGCCATGTGTTTTTCTATAAATTTTAAATTATAAGAGCCTGTATTAATTATGTTCCTCGGCTATTCCTGCAAATTCAAGGACATGTGCTTTTTCTCCCAATACTCTGGTTTCTGCCCACAGCAAGCACCCTTAAACACAAACACCAGAGCCAACGAGAGACGTATAATTTGACATGACTTGTTTATTAATCATTGTAAAATAAATAAAGTTTAAACTTTCTTATTGTTGTTTAACGTTTCACTCAAGAATCCTTCACTCATATGGAGACGTCACCAAATGCTGGTAAGGGCTTCAAATTATGGCCTATGCTCGGAACTTACGCCCATTGAGCAGTGAGGGTTCTTTAACCTGCCAACATCTACTGTGACACGGGACCTCGATTTTTACTGTCTCAATCCAAAGGACAGGAAACCAACCTGCCACCGGCTGGACGCGACCTCACGTCCAATAGTCAAGCGCGCTACTGACTGAGCCAGGTCGGCTCTTAAACTTTCTATTATTGCAAAGTCACAGACCTCCATGACAAAATGCCATGCTTGAAACCATGAGGTCTCTCACTTGTAGTCAGCAGGGGTACAAGTACCACGGCATTCCAAGCTGATTTTGTGAGAAAGTATGCCATTTTTCTTGAGAAATGGCAGTAGTGTCTTTTGGGGTGTACTGTAACTGAGCTCTCTCCTCCACCATTAAAAGTCTGGCCACCACCATATAACTGAAACAAACAAAAATCCAAACAAAAAACAAACATATATAGGAATTTAACTTTTACAATACCTTTTTCGACTTCAAGAGTTTATGATCTTTAAATTCTATCAGCTGGGCTCTCAATGTCAGATCGCTGTTAACCAGGAATCCTTCCCTACATCGCTGATATAGTTCTTGTAATGACAGACCTGAAAAGTAAAATCACCAAATTTTGTACAAAAAAAAGAATTTTCCAAAAGGACTCTTCACTTTTGTATTTTGTCCGGCCCAGTTGGGTTGATTTAGCAGTGGAGCATCCAACTCCCAAAGCTAAAGGTACCGGGTTTGAATCCCAGTACTGGGTCATGATTAAAGACTTTAATCAAAATGCTAAAAGCAACAACATGGACTGTTATTTGTTTTAACTGAATAGTTCTGGTACCGTATTCAAACCATAAAAATGTTTTGGGTGAGATTGTATTTTTATCTACAGAACACATATAACAATTGTCAAGGCAAGTGATGCACAAATCATTTATCTTCCAAAAAGGAATTGGTCTCATTTTTCTAAAATTAACTCTCAAATTGTAAAATGTTGTATTTCAGACATAACAGATACCGTATTTGACCTAAAAAGGGCACCGGGCGCAGGCAATTGGACTACAGGGCGCCCTTATTTTGATATTTTTTTCTTTCATGAAGCACATTTTGATTATGTTGCAAAAAATGGTACAATACTCCACTATGCAATGTTATCTACAGTGTATATAGCTGTTTTTACTGACATAATTACTTTGTATTTTCCCTGATGTATTAATAGCTGAAAAGAAACAATGTAGCAAAATTTGTTACTGTCAAATTAAGATTTACTGTTTGAACTGCGAGATCAGGAAACAGGCATTACGAGAACGAGTGATACATGCCTTACACAGATGCTTCAAGTTCACTGAAACCGACAATTTGGACAATTTCTTTGATTTAATACGATCTCTGGCATTTAAAGTGTAAAACTGGTATTATGCGAGATTTTGGTAATTGCGGATTGTTTAAAATGACAGCAGTAGACAAAATGGGAACTTGATTGACAACGCTTCGCTTGAAATCCCGAACCCGAATTCAGTTATATAAAGTTGCGGAGTAAATAAATAATTGTACAAGTTTCATATTTCTTTGTAGAAAAAATTGCAATAAGTATTATTTTTTGATAGTGAATACATTTTAATTGACAGGTATTTAACAAAAGAAAAAAAACCATAACTATGACTGGTTTAATTTCGTTTGTTGCTGAACGTCAATTGCGACCTCCCTGCATCAAAGAAATCACCCATAGAATCCAAAGTATTGCTTACAACGTAATTAAAAGATGTTCTTTTGCGATTTGCGGGTATAGTTGATATTTATTGCACCAAAAAGAAAAAAGTATGATGATGTTGGGCAGTAATCTAAACTAATTAAAAATAAAAAGGTAAAAATTTTTCAAACAGTCAATAGATCTACATGAAAAAAATATCCAGGGGCGCCCTTATTAGAGCAGGCACCCTTTCAAGGACAAATACGGTATGTACTGGATTAACACTATGCCCCTTAAAGCTATAAGTCCATCATCATTAGGAAAGAAACTTAAGTTATTTGACTAAAAGCAAAATGTTGCAATTAGACATATTCAAAGCAACATACCCCAATCTTCAAACTCAAGAGAAGTTTGGGCAAGACAATATATTCTCCCATGGTTCACAGATTTTCCCCTCTTTTTTCAGGGTATTGACAAGCTACACGCGATATGACATCACAATATACATATATTCGCTACAGAGTCTGTATGGGTTTAACACATACACTCAACACTTTTTCTGTATGTTCTAAACACATACACTTAACATACGATCTGTATGGTTTTGACACATACCCTAAACACAGGGTCTGTATGGTTTTGACACATACCCTAAACACAGGGTCTGTACGGTTTTGACACACACCCTAAAGACTGGGTCTGTATGGTTTTGACACATACCCTAAACACAGTGTCTGTATGAATTTAAAATATACCCTAAACACAGGGTCTGTATGGTTTTAATACATATCCTAAAACAGATTCAATGTGGTCTTAATATAATAATTCAAGGTCTGGCATTAACTTTTGCTTGCCGCTACCCAAAATAAACTTGTGCTAACAATTCATATTATTTATTTTGTTTTGTTCTTCTCCTTCTTTCGCTTTTGGAGATGAAAATTGTACTTGAACAAGTCCATTACTTTGTTTACTGTCTCAACAGCATGCAATTAGAAATTAGAAAATGGAAAATCAAAAGTGAGAAAGCAGTGGTCAATCTCATTTTCAGGGAAATTATCTTACCCAGTCTGACAGCAAGTTTCCCTTATCACTTGTGCCCTGACCCAATTTTCACCAATTCGGAGAAGTTGGACAACTCTTAATATCAGACCCTGTAATTTTTTAAATACCCGATCAGTATGGTTTCAACACTAACCTATATATGTGGTATTGTCTTTGTTTTCCAATTGATGTTTAGCTAACAACAAGAAAATTTGTTTAGCGTTCGGAGTCAAACTCTTCATTACATGTGTCATAGAGCTGAGTGCCAGCGCTCCCGTCTGTTGCACAAGTAATGAGTTCTCGTATGAAGTCTCATCGGTATACGGCATGTACGTTGTAACATCATACCACAACCAACTAAATCTACTACATTTGCTCTGGTCCCATACTAGAAAATGAAATACCAAAGTAATAGATATTATATAATAATGTTTATGATACCAATAATGAGATTAACGAACAGAAACAAAAATATGGGAGTAATTACCAGGTAATCAATACAAAGTTCACTTCATAACAACATATTTGATATATTACAATTAATCTGACCTCAAAAACTCTTCTAACCAACAGCATTGAAAACAGACTTAGTACAAAAATCAGGGTCATTTTTTGGAACAGGAAAAATGCAGGGCTAATCCACCTTCTGAAGCACTTCATTTACCTAGAATCGTAAAACGTAGAGGTCATGCAATTTAAGTTGAAACGTAAGCAGTAGCAACAGTTAAATATGACCTCAACCAATCTTTTTAACTGGTCACCAACACCTATGCCGGAGTAATAGCAAACACAAACAATTTTCTAGAGTTGAGCAATCTCACATCTCTAATAAGACCACTTTGAGTCAGTCAGTGGGGTGGTCTTAACAGCAAGGTACTGTACACGTTCAAAGATCACATAAAGCTGTCTGGTTTCTGGAGATCATGGTTGAGTAAATTAGCTTATTCACTCCTAAAGATACATTTGGACTGGTCTAAGTCATTGCTTTACTGAAGAGTTCATTGATTTTCAGGGGTTGATGAGTCAGGTATGGCAGATGATATGCTTTCTGGGTCTACCACCATAAAACCAATGACATACAAATGCCAAGTCCACGAACTTTATTCAACTTTTAAAGTATGTGAAGTTAATGCTGAAATCTGATTGGCTGAGTCAGTAAGTAAAATTAAAGGGACATTAGCTACATTTTTTCTAAATCTTTCCTTTTTTACTTCTTAGATTGATATACAATAACAAAAAAGAGATATATACATTTTGTGAAAATTGCTTGAGAAACCCAGTTTGGCAAAATTTCACTTGCAACTGATTAATTCAACCTTTCTATTTGTCTTACATACAACACTGGACCTGATCTTATTTTCACAAAATATATAGGAATGTAAGAATTCTTATGTGTGTGTATAGCTCTTTTTGTTATTGCACATCAAGTAAAAAAAGTAAAAGTACAAAGTAGAAAAAAATCAAAATAATTTCTTTTGGTACAGCTAATGCCATTTCAGATATTCTTGGACTATTGGATTATTCTAAAGTTTTGGTAGAGGGACCTGATTCCTTCATGCTTTTGTAGAACAATACATAACGAAACAGACACACAGTCATAAAATGACTTAGTGGTACGTTAATATTGTCAGTGGAAGTTTAATGATGTTGGTCCCTTATTCTTAAATAAATGTTATTCTGAAAAGAAACTGCTAAATGACATATAGTTGAATAGGAGTGCACCGTATTTCAATTTCATTGTATAATGTTAATACATCTGGAATTTGAATTTTACGGTCAAAGGTGAAGGTCAAGGAAAAAATAAAGGTCATTGTCAACTAATGTCATTATGATGTATTATCATGTGAAGTTACAATGTAATACTCTCAATGGTTTTCTCATAACAGACCTAAATGCAAAAGCTAAATTGCTGACACTTACAGATGGACAGATTGGAGGATGGACAGATGGAAGGATGGACATACATCATCAATTCATAAGCCGATATTTGCTTTCCAACGAAATTATATGAAACGGAGACAGTTGTAAACTTACTTAGTGGTGCGTTGATATGGTCGATAGAGGCAATGATGTGGAACCCACGGATTTGGCTCAGTAAACTCAGAATATTTTGTACCTTTTCTGGCCGAAGCATAACGCCGTCAACATTATGTATAACCAGGAAAAAATCTCTGTATTCTAAAAATAAATATAATAACAAAGTTAATATATGTTTGGGTGGGGAAATCAAACAACTGCTCAAGACAATAATATCCGTCATTTACAGGAGGGGGGATCATATGTATATATGTATCTCTCACTCACTCACTCACTCACTCACTCACTCACTCACACACACACACACACACACACACACACACACCAAATTTTCAGTTGTTATGAGGGTTGACTTATTATTAGTACTTGTTAAACTTAGTTTATCTGGACCTTTCTGGAATATTGTTATAAGGAAGTAATGTTTAAGAATAATAATAAGTTCCGATTGAAATTTATTTGAGTACAGTGGAACCTTGCCTAAAGACCACCTTACTTAGGAAACCACCTCGCATATACGACTACAAGTTTTCAATCTCTTGATAAATATTTATAAAGTACAGAATCTCACTTAAGAGACCACCTCACTAATGAGACCACTTTGAGTCAGTCTGACAGGTTGTCTTAATAGTGAGGTTCACTGTAACACCTCACTAATCAGACCACTCTGAGTCAGTCTGACAGGTGGTCTTAATAGTAAGGTTCCACTGTAACACCTCACTAATCAGACCACTTTGAGTCAGTCAGACAGGTTGTCTTAATAGTAAGGTTCCACTGTAACACCTCACTAATCAGACCACTTTGAGTCAGTCAGACAGGTTGTCTTAATAGTAAGGTTCCACTGTAACACCTCACTAATCAGACCACTTTGAGTCAGTCAGACAGGTGGTCTTAATAGTAAGGTTCCACTGTAACACCTCACTAATCAGACCACTCTGAGTCAGTTAGGTGGTCTTAATAGTGAGGTTCCACTGTAACACCTCACTAATCAGACCACTCCAGGTAAGTCAGTTAGGTTGTCTTAATAGTGAGGTTCCACTGTAACACCTCACTAATCAGACCACTCCAAGTCAGTTAGGTGGTCTTAATAGTGAGGTTCCACTGTAACACCTCACTAATCAGACCACTCTGAGTCAGTCTGACAGGTTGTCTTAATAGTAAGGTTCCACTGTAACACCTCACTAATCAGACCACTTTGAGTCAGTCTGACAGGTTGTCTTAATAGTGAGGTTCACTGTAACATCTCAATAATCAGACCACTCTGAGTCAGTCAGACAGGTGGTCTTAATAGTAAGGTTCCACTGTAACATCTCACTAATCAGACCACTTTGAGTCAGTCAGACAGGTTGTCTTAATAGTGAGGTTCACTGTAACACCTCACTAATCAGACCACTCTGAGTCAGTCTGACAGGTGGTCTTAATAGTAAGGTTCACTGTAACACCTCACTAATCAGAACACTCTGAGTCAGTCTGACAGGTTGTCTTAATAGTGAGGTTCACTGTAACACCTCACTAATCAGACCACTCTGAGTCAGTCTGACAGGTGGTCTTAATAGTAAGGTTCCACTGTAACATCTCACTAATCAGACCACTTTGAGTCAGTCAGACAGGCTGTCTTAATAGTGAGGTTCACTGTAACACCTCACTAATCAGACCACTCTGAGTCAGTCTGACAGGTGGTCTTAATAGTAAGGTTCACTGTAACACCTCACTAATCAGACCACTCTGAGTCAGTCTGACAGGTTGTCTTAATAGTGAGGTTCACTGTAACACCTCACTAATCAGACCACTCTGAGTCAGTCTGACAGGTTGTCTTAATAGTAAGGTTCACTGTAACACCTCACTAATCAGACCACTCTGAGTCAGTCTGACAGGTTGTCTTAATAGTGAGGTTCACTGTAACATCTTACTAATCAGACCACTGAGTCAGTCAGACAGGTGGTCTTAATATTGAGGTTCACTGTATTTTAGTGGATCTCTGGCTATAGGATCTGTGGACAACAACGGACATTGATATCATGAGTTGTGACTTTTATAATTGTAAGCCATCATTTAGATTTTTATTTTGTTATTGTTAATAAAATTTATAAATTTATTTTACCGTGTTCTTGATTTTTGCTGGCATACGTTAGGGTAATTCTTACATCACAGTTATATGGTGAGGTTGAGAAAACCCACTTACAATGTACTCCAGAGGATACCATTAGCCTACCACAATTAAACTAGCAAACGTCCATTTTAATATGAATTTTGAATGCTGTTTTATGCCACATTCAATCATATGGTGGCAGACAATTTTTAGTGGTGGAGGAGAGAACCCAGTTACAATGTATCCCAGAAGAGACCATCATTCAACAACAAATGAACAAGCAAACTTCCTCATAAAATCAGCTATGAGGTTCCAGTGGGGCTCAAAACCATGCTGCTAGAGGTGAGAGAGTTCATGGTTTAAAGCTGGAAGCTCTAATAACCACTTGGCCATAATGGCCCCAAAGACTCAAGTCATTTGATGGAAACCCAGTTAACACAAAGACAGACCAAAAACAGTATGCCTGCCACCTTGTGGACAAAATAAGACCTTTTTTTATCTTAACATGGTTTTTATATGAAATTTTTGTGTACAAAAAAAGCCTCATTATCAGGAATGGCTTATACTACATTGAAAGAATTGGTTAGGGGTTTTGAGGAGAAAATGTTACAAAGTTTATCCACAACACACAACAAAATCGTGATGGACAGAGCTGACAGCAATAGGTCAGTCTAGAAATTCCAATATTTAATGGTAGCAGGGTATCTTAACATGTTGTTGATACTTCATGTTGGTTCATTTATATTAGGGGAAGGAGTTGGGGTCTCAGGAGAGTTTGAGAATCATAGAAGTAACAAAACCAAAGCAAAACATCTAAGCATTACGTACCTTTTTGTTCAAAGTGTGTTTTGATGTACTCGACCTGATCTAACGGACTTTTGTGACAATCTTCCACCTCTAGAATTTCATCTGTGATTGTGTTTAATATCTGAAAAAACAAATAGTAATGGTAAAGTAGTGAGAGAGTGTGTGAGAAAGGGAGAGAGAATTTGAAAGCTGGAGAATAAATGAGAGAAAGAGTGTGAGGGGTGATATAGAGAATGGAAGAAAATACCAGTCAGAAAAAATATGATACAGAAAGGATGAGAGAATGAGAGAAAGACAGACCTGGGCTGGTGGAGTATGTGACGGACAGATAGATGGAGTAAGTCTAAGCAACATCAATTTTCGTTGTCACAAAACCCTCCTGCTAACTCTTTGAAAGTTTTACAATGTCCAAATGTGCTGGAATTTTTTTTCTATTTTGAATAGTGTTTTACAGCACACTCAAAAAACTTGCAGTTATATGGTGGAAGAGACCACTGGCCTTCTGCAAGTAAACTGGCAAACTTTCTCACAAAAATCAGATTAAGTTACAGCAGGGTTTGGAACCTGTGCTGACCAGAAGTGACAGACTTCATGGTTCAAAGCATGATGTTCTAACCACTTGGCCAAGGAGGCCCTAAATGTACTGCAAGAAATGATGCCTGTTTTGATTTCTCAACATTGTTACATCCATTATTAGAAAATGACACATAAAGTCAGGTGCCACATCATTAGACTATGACACATAAAGCCAGGTGCCACCTCATTACACTATGACACATAAAGCCAGGTGCCACAGCATTAGACTATGACACATAAAGCCAGGTGCCACATCATTAGACTATGACACATAAAGCCAGGTGCCACATCATTACACTATGACACATAAAGCCAGGTGCCACCTCATTAGACTATGACACATAAAGCCAGGTGCCACATCATTACACTATGACACATAAAGCCAGGTGCCATCTCATTACACTATGACACATAAAGCCAGGTGCCACATCATTACACTATGACACATAAAGCCAGGTGCCACAGCATTAGACTATGACACATAAAGCCAGGTGCCACATCATTAGACTATGACACATAAAGCCAGGTGCCACATCATTACACTATGACACATAAAGCCAGGTGCCACCTCATTACACTATGACACATAAAGCCAGGTGCCACATCATTACACTATGACACATAAAGCCAGGTGCCACCTCATTACACTATGACACATAAAGCCAGGTGCCACATCATTAGACTATGACACATAAAGCCAGGTGCCACATCATTAGACTATGACACATAAAGCCAGGTGCCACATCATTAGACTATGACGCATAAAGCCAGGTGCCATCTCATTACACTATGACACATAAAGCCAGGTGCCACATCATTAGACTATGACACATAAAGCCAGGTGCCACATCATTACACTATGACACATAAAGCCAGGTGCCACATCATTAGACTATGACACATAAAGCCAGGTGCCACCTCATTACACTATGACACATAAAGCCAGGTGCCACATCATTACACTATGACACATAAAGCCAGGTGCCACAGTCTTACTTTTTTCATTGTTAACTCCTCAACCCCTGAAGCCACATTTGGACCTGCCCATTTCAAAGAATGGTGAAGTCCATAGTCAGAATTCAGGGGTGTATGATATAGAATAAAAAATTTTATAATAATTTTAAATGCAATCTGAACTTGTCCACTCCTCAATTATGACAGTAGACCATACTATTTATTGATTTGGGTGAGTCTAAATGTGACCACAGGGGTGGATGAGTTAAGTTGATGAGTTAAAATGAGTTTCTTAAAGGAGATTGGAAGGAGAAAATTGAACTGGCTAGGGCATAAACATAGGAGAGGAAGAATAAATGACTGTCAAACAGTACTAGGATAGCACACCCAAGGAAAACGTACAAGAGGAAGACAAAAGACCACATGGAGAAGAACTGAAAAAGAACAAAACTAGCAGGATGGTCCAACTGGAATGTCACTAAAGTAGTGGCTAAAGTCTGCCATAAGTGGAAGGTAAGTGTAATGGCCTTATACGCCTTCTGGCGCCGAGAGGACCTTAAGTTCAGATAAGGATAAAAGGTGTCGTCCTGATTGTTCCACTTTTGGTTTATACCATTAAAAGAGGTAAAAAAACAGGACAATGACGACAAATGTTGGGGACAATCAAGATTTTGAAATGTGGGACAATATGGACATGTTTGTATTGTAAAACAACAATTGCTGTCTGTATAAACAAATTACATGTCATTAAGTGTAATGCTTTGATAAGAATATTTCAGAAAATTAAAATCAGGAAAACATAAATTTACTTTTTGGTGCACAAAAAGTATAAAAAAAATAGCAAAAATATAACACAACTATTATAATAATTCAAATTTATGGTATACAACACACACTAACTATAAGTAAACACAAAGAGTTTTCCGTAACATAAAGATAAAATATTCAATTTAACACAGAATTAAAAAGCTCAAGATTCACATTTATAAACATGAGAGAGTTGATTGGTTCTGTTTACAAATATAAAATTGTGCTGGAAAAACTGATTATGTCCAAACTTGGTAAAAGTATGACTATATAGCACAAGAATCAAGAAATTTCCAAATTTGGAAGTTTAAGAATGAGCTTGTGTGTATAGGTAATTGCTACATAAATTAAAAATACTGGTATTATCTATTTTTTAAAAGTTACCATATACAGTGAAACCTGTATATAAGGGCCATCCAAGGGACAAGAAAATATTGACCTTTATGTGCAGGTGACCCTTGTACACAGGTTCAATTTAGTTGAAGTATGCAGTCAAGGGACTTGATAAAACTGGCCTTTATAAACAGGTAATCTTTATATTGAGGTGGTTGCTGTAGTAGGTTTTACTGTATATCAAATGACAGATATATTATCAAAATAAACATAGACCTAATAAGATGGGTCCAATCAATGACTGCAAAAAAATAAAATAAAAATAAAATATATAAATAAATATGCTTATAAATGCATAAATAAAACAAAATATAAACAATTAAATAAACAAAATTTTAAATAATACAATACAATTTGTTTATTCACACTTCAAAGACCTCCAGCTCACAATACATTTAACAAATTTTAAATAATGTCTTTAATTAATTTGAATAAATGGTTACACCTATTATTTTCATTTCAAACTGACTTTTCATAGGAGTTACAAGATCCTCCTAACTTCATTTTGTAAATCAGTTTTAGTTGGTACAAAATTTGTTTATCAGAACAATAATAAAACAAGTATTATCATTAGAAAAAATTGAATTTTACCTGAATTTAATTTTTTATTTAATTTTAAATATATTTCTTGTTTATTAGTCTGCATATTGATCCCTCATATTTTCTTACCTGTTTACGTAAAGGGGCATTAGCTGTGATTTTTCCAAGATTTCTTTTCCTCTTTCACTACTTAGATTGATACACAATAACAAAAAAGAGATATACAAGGGCATAAATTCTTAAATTCCTAAATATTTTGTGAAAACTGCTTGAGAATAACAGGTTTGGCACTTTTTCAATTGCAACTGATTAACTCAGCCTTACTATTTGTATACCTGGGCCTGATCTTATTTTCACAAAATATATAGGAATATAAGACTTTTTATGCCTGTGTATAGCTCTTATTTGTTATTGTACATCAAATACAAGTTGTAAAAGTAGAAAAAATGGAAATGCCAAGCAATGATTCTGTGACTTACGTGTTTGATAGTAAGGCTGGGAAAATATCCATTGACTACGACATGATCAAGATCCCTCAAAAGAGTTTTACGAAAGTCTTCAATCAGCGCTCTTTTAGATCCCAAACCATGTAGCAGAATATTGTAACCATTGCTGGAAAATAAATACCAATAGCAGTTAGTGTAAAGTACCTCTTGGCTATTATAAAACAACTTGGTGAACTACAATCGAACCTGTCTTGAGAGAGACCACCACATTTCTTCAGTGACAGAAAGGGTGGTCTCTTAAGGCACGTTCCACTGTATAGCACTTTGCTAAATGATAGCGTTTAAATGAACAATAGCAATCTGTGTACCTACAGTATACACTCGACTATAAGTGGATTCACCCAGAAGTCAGAGGTAGACTGTCTTATCAACACATTCTGCTCGCGCTACCTGATTTGTTTAAACAAAGTGACAATTAACATGACCCATTTGATCTATTGTTCTCTTCATGTGATACTTCGGTATTCAACACGTGTGTATACAACCACAGTTGATCTGACTGACTGGGCACAAACATGACTCACGTGACACTGCCCCATTGTTTAATGATATCGATGTGGCATTTATGAATAAACAAACATACAGTATTTATGGTTTCTTGATTTTAATGTATCATTTAATTAATGATTTTCACAACTGGCTGACCGCTGCAGTTTTTACAAATACATGTATAATCAACACATGGGTTAGGCATTCAGTATGATTTTTTATAATGGCAGCCATTCGAGTGGAACAGTTTGACAGCACATGTACTGCACAGCTGAGACAAATATTATTGTCAAAGAACTTGAACAATTATGTATACATTTTTAATAAAAAAAAAAGCAACAAGGTACCTGTGATATTATTTTATTTTTTAGATGGAAAATACTTTCAATTAGAATACAACTGGTCTCATACTTGAATTTTCACAAGAATCAAGATATCTGTAGAAATATGAGCTCTGATTTTTGCCTACCAACTAGGACTCGCCTATAAGTTGGTACCCCTCTTTAAGATAGAAAATTTACTCCAGAAAATCTGACTTATAGGTGAGTATATAAGATACAATAGCTTTTGGACTACACCACCAATTAGTGTACAGTACTGCTTGGCTTATCATACATAAATATCGGTAATACATTCTTTCTAGTGTGACAGTGCATATTGCAACTTCAACCTTGGCTTTGCCTCGATGTATGTTTTCTTTCGTTCCTTTAATTAGCTATAGCCTAAATATTTTTCATAACTTGGAAGTAAACTGAGTTCATGCAAAATTGAACTTTGACCTCAGTATCTGACAATCTGTGAGGCGTGTCTTTACAGAGAAATTCTCCCGTACCCATCTTTGACTACGGCAAAATGTTGCTACACTGTGTAATATAATGGTACTAAACAAATATTGAATATTGGAATTGTAATTTGATATTCTACAATTTGCCATTTCCAATTCATTTGCAAATGTCCTGTGAACCTCACGATAACAAGATTACGTTGTAGTTTAGATTTTATAACTTGTATTATTTGTAATTGTCACTTCATTTTAATTTCTACTCACAAATGATCACTCTAGTAACAAAGACTTACCACATCTGAAACATCCACTTATGAAAAAGAGTGCGATGTTCTTCATACATTTGCGTGCATTCTGTGCTGTGTTTGGTGAGAATTTTTTCCAGTAGGGCATTAAGAGATTCCTGGTCCATCTTCCCTGTCCCTAGTTTGGAAAGCGTTCTATCCGATGTGTGAGACAGACCTCCTTGTGAGTGGAGGTCAAAATATTCTTCCACCATGGTTGGCTATCATCATCAACAACAAATTGTAAAATGGAAAGATCAATTCAAATGAAATTGTAAGATACAATTAAGTTTCAATCTATTACCATGGTTACCACAATTATGAAATTTAAATTATGAAACAAAAAAAA
Organism: Atrina japonica; assembly: GCA_030159075.1. NCBI lineage: Eukaryota > Metazoa > Mollusca > Bivalvia > Pterioida > Pinnidae > Atrina > Atrina japonica. Next base: position 327,992 of record BROG01000026.1, on the reverse strand, counting down.
TACAAATAAATCTCTGGCCTGGAGATTCAATAAATTTATTAACTCCAAATTTTCTGTTTCATCATAATTTGGGCTCACAATTACCATACTCAGAACAGTCTGTGGGTATCATTTTGTGTAACAACTAACAAGAAACCAACTAATTCATTGACCCCCCAAAGTCACATTTGGTCTCAACCACTTCAAAGAATGGTAAAGTCCACTGTCAAAATTAACATAAGGAGTGTATGATTTGAAATAAGAATTAGACAATAATTTTATGTGTAACTTTAACTTGCCCACTCTTAAAAAAGGACAGTAGACCATTCTATTTATTGACTTGGGTGAGTCTAAATGTAGTCACAAGGGTTGATGAGTTAAGGTGATAAGGCTGAAATGAGAAGCATTGCATTTCCCGACTCACAACGTACAGAGCTAAATTCAACAGATAAACCAAACTGAGGACACAGATTGAGACAGACAGACAACAAATATTGTCAAATTCATAGACTGGTGTTTGCTTCACAATCTGACCAAAAATCTGACCAGCGGAACTCGAACCTGCACGGACAGGAAGTGAAATGTGCAATGCTCTAACCACTCGGCCCGCACATCAAAAGCATTAGATTAAATATCTAATTTCCCCAACAAATGATCCCAGAGGGATCTTGGTGCCCACCATGGAATGTTCTATGTCTGATCTATGACAGATTGTTCTTATCTCTTATTGTTCTTTTCTCTTATTTTGTGTCTCGATATTGAATTTGAACTTAAATTCATATTTCTGTGAAATACTTTTTTCACAAGATTATAGCGAAACTGAACTTGAACTGAACACATTACATTTTAAGAGAGAATGGAATTCAACATGGATGACAGGTGTCCATCTTGAATATTGATCTCTCTGAAAATGTAATTTATACATCTAGACATCAGGGGGAACCTCCATAATCAATTTCAAAAAGATTCCTTCAGTTCATTCTGGGAAAAACATACATATATGTACTTCCATTGTCAAAATTCAAGATGGCCACCTGTTAGGCATGTTGGAATCCAATCTCTCTGAAAATGTCATATGCACAACTAGACCTCACGGAGAACCTTCATGTCAAATTTCAAAGAAATCCCTCCAGTACTTTCTGAGAAATAGCAATAACAAACTTCCTATGGTCAAAATCCAAGATGGCCACCTGTAAGCCATGTTTGATTCCAATCTCTCTGAAAATGCAATATGTACAACTAGACCTCACGGGGAACCTTCATGTCAAATTTCAATGAGATCCCATAAGTCCTTTTTGAGAAATAGCGGTAACAAAAATCCTTTGGTCAAAATCCAAGATGGCCACCTGTCAGCCATGTTGGATTCCGATCTCTTTGAAAATGTAATATGCACAACTAGACCTCAAGGGGAACGTTCATGTAAAATTTCAAGGAGATCCTTCAGTACTTTCTGAGAAGTAGCAGTAATAAACTTCCTTTGGTCAAAATCCAAGATGGCCACCTGTCAGCCATATTGGGATTCAAATCTCTCTGAAAATGTAATATGCACAATAAAACCTCAAGGGAAACCTTCATGTCAAATTTCAAGGAGATCCCTTCAGTCCTATCTGAGAAATAGCGGTAACAAACTTCCTTTGGTCAAAATCCAAGATGGCCACCTGTTGGCCATGTTGGATCCCGATCTCTCTAAAAATGTAATATGCATAACTAGACCTCAAGGGGAACCTTCATGTCAAATTTCAAGATCCCTTCAGTTCTTTCTGAGAAGCAGCGGTAACAAACATCCTTTTTTCAAAATCCAAGATGTCCGCCTGTCAGTCATGTTGGATTCCGATCTCTTTGAAAATGTAATATGCACAACTAGACCTCAAGGGGAACCTTCATGTCAAATTCAAGGAGATCCCTTCAGTCTTTTCTGAGAACTAGCGGTAACAAGAATTGTTCAGGACGAACGAACGATGGACGAAGGACGGACAGACCACAGATGCAGGACCATATTAATAGCCCACCATCTGTTGATGGTGGGCTAATAAGAAAGAAAAGAATAATGCCTTGAGCATGGTACTCAAACTATCTTTTTAATATTTATGAAGTTTTCTCGAGATGAGCAATAATTATCATTAACGTATTATTTACAATTTTATGCCATATATTGTATATTTTCATCTCAAAGCTATATGAGGTAAATTAAGCCTGAGTATTGAGTAAATTTGGTGTCTTCAATATGCAAGAGCTCTTGCAAAATTACATATACATAAAATTCTCCAGAATAAAAACAGATTCACAGTATTTAACACAAGAAATCAGGTTTACTTTTGATTTTGAAAATGGTGTTTTACAGTGAACTCAATAATGGTGGCAGCCAGGTTATTTGGAAATTAATTTTTTCTTTGTAAATTTTCTCTGCTCAGTTGAGCTTGAGTACTGAGTAAATTTGGTGACTTTGATAGATCTTTGAGATGAAAATTGATGCCAAGTTTTCATGTCATAGTAGCTAAAGAGCCTTCTCCACCTCACAAGTAAAATCTTTAAAAAGGAATTTATAAAATATAGAAATTATAGTTTTAAACAACATAAATTCAAAGCAATCATTTCATCAACACTAACCATATCTTGAACTTCTTGCACTTTTCGCCTTTGTCTTGGAGTACTTGGCGTCTTCTGTGGAGCAGCCTCACTTTCACTCTCACCACTTTCATCCGATGACATGCTTGAATCTGATTCAATGTCATCACAGATATCTATAAAGAAAAAAAAATAATTGTGTTTATACAGAAACTTCACAACTCTAACTCTCTCGTGTTTAAACAGAAGCTTCATGACTCTAACTCTCATGTTTAAACAGAAGCTTCACAACTCTAACTCTCGTGTTTATACAGAAGCTTCACAACTCTAACTCTCTCATTTATACAGAAGCTTTACAACTCTAACTCTCGTGTTTAAACAGAAGCTTCATGACTCTAACTCTCTGGTGTTTATACAGAAGCTTCACAACTCTAACTCTCTGGTGTTTATACAGAAGCTTCACAACTCTATCTCTCTCATGTTTATACAGAAGCTTCACAACTCTCTCATGTTTATACAGAAGCTTCACAACTCTAACTCTCTCGTGTTTATACAGAAGCTTCACAACTCTAACTCTCGTGTTTATACAGAAGCTTCACAACTCTATCTCTCTCATGTTTATACAGAAGCTTCACAACTCTCTCATGTTTATACAGAAGCTTCACAACTCTAACTCTCGTGTTTATACAGAAGCTTCACAACTCTAACTCTCTCATGTTTATACAGAAGCTTCACAACTCTAACTCTCTCATTTATACAAAAGCTTCACAACTCTAACTCTCGTGTTTATACAGAAACTTCACAAATCTAACTGTCTGATGTTTATACAGAAGATTCATAACTTTAACTCTCTCATGTTTATACAGAAGCTTCACAACTATAACTCTCTGGTGTTTATACAGAAGCTTCACAACTCTAACTCTCTCATGTTTATACAGAAGCTTCACAACTCTAACTCTCTCATGTTTATACAAAAGCTTCACAACTCTAACTCTCATGTTTATACAGAAGCTTCACAACTCTAACTCTCAGCAGCCCTTTTCACAAAAAATCTTAAGATTATTCTTAAGATAAAATCTTACGAGTATCGTAAGATAAATCTTAAGTCATTTTCATAAAAGCTATCGTAAGATTTAATTTTCTCTTAAGATTTAATCGTAAGATAAAATCTTAAGTTTTTCTCTTACGATTAAAGTAAGCATAGCAACGATGTTTCACTTTCGATTCGCATGCGCATACAATTTTTCCGGTAAGGCGTCACATGTATTTTAGTTGATGTATTTGCACTGAATATAATCCAGAAAAAAAAAAAATTTTTGGTGTAAATTAAATTCAATCAAGTTTGAATAATGATTAAATAAAGTTTCACAAAGCTCTACTTATTTTTTACTCCAGCCTTTTGAAATTACACAATACTAGCGTATTTGTTTGTGTTTTACATGTATTATGTTATCTAGATCTATACGGCATCAGTAAATTATATGTTTATAGGCTATGTTTTTGTGTATTAACATTTTAAATTCTTTTTCGTAATTTAAATGTGTGTGTTGAGTAGGCTTCTCGTTTGCGTTTTAGATATTCATACTGCCAGGTGTTCACTTTTAAATTCATAAATTTTAAATTTATCATTGAACTTTACCCAATTTAAAATTGTTTACAATATAAACAGTACTTCCTTCGTGAAATACCTAGTAGTAAATTATTTATACGATATCGTGTGTTTATATTTTTAGATCTAATTGTATTTCATAAAAAATTTGGTTTTTTACATTTATTTTACATATCCATTTAGATACACGATTATACTAAATTGTTATAGAATACAAGCCTTAGTGAGGATGTTTTAGGTTTAAAATTTTTGAATAAATTGTGAAGCAATATTTCATTTGAGACTATGGGTCACGCACCTTTGAAAAAAATAAAGCTGGAAATTCGTAAGCTTCCAGACTCGATCTAACGACAAGTTCGGTGTCCCATTGTTAATCTCAAAGGGATTATTTTCACAGCAAACGGTCCTATAGGGTATCCTTCCCTGGAGATGGTGTAGTTTTACAAGTTTTGAAGTTTTTAGACACTAAATTATGACCTGTTTGTCCTTCAAAGTATCACATCGCATTAGCGGATATAGAAAATTTGTAAAAGTGGTGCCGATGGTGACATGGGATTATTACTTTTTAAAAAATGTCGTGTACAACTTTTATATCATGTATATCTCACCAGAGCTAAACCGAGAATTTAAAGAGGGCATAAGTCTTGATAATGTTGCTGAACGGAGCGAGTCGGGAAAATTCTGTGTTTTTTTAGGAATCTAGAGAAATTGACGGTTTTACACCTATTTTGTCAACTATAGGGATCGCATTTCGTAAGGGGATCGGGGTTTACGCTTCCAGGAAAAAAAAAGAAATTTAAAGTCCATAGACGCCTTTTCTACATTCAGACGCGACAATATGGCCTTTGCCTGATAATCCGCTAATAAATCAAATTGATTATCGTTCTCAAAAGAAGATAACTGATTCAGCAAAAATGTATATTAAAATCGGAGCAGAAATTCGACCAAGTAGTCTCAAGGATTTTTTTTATTTTTAACTAAGCTTTGAGAGCCCTACCGTCCCTCTAAATCCGCCGATGCAATTTAAATATTTCCTGGTAATGATGATGATAGATCTAGTAAACTCGACTTCATTTGAAACACCCCTTATCAGCTTGGATCGACCTGTTACATGACGTCAGAGTGCGTGACTTTAAGAACGCTAGGATTTGGTACAGATGTAAACAATAGTGGCAGGGCTAGCAAATTTTAATTTTCTTGACTAAATCTATCATTGTAGATCTATTAAAGGATTACAAAAGGTATGCATATGTTATCATATCATGACAACGATATAGGCCTAGATTTCTATTCTAGATCTAAACCATTTCTATTTTTCTGATTCACGGATTATGTGACGAGGACAGTACAATATGGTAGCCTAGATCTTTTGTAGTTTCAACACAAAGTAATCGATCTAGTCCTAGATTTATTAACCTACTAAATACAAAATGCCCTCAGGATATGGGGAGGAATTTCATGATATTTTCTGTGTGCCTTTCAATTAAATCTCTTGTTGTGTCTGCTAAGTTCACGATGCAGTGCCTCGGAAAAACCTAACGGCTGGTCAATATTTAGTGACTCGTCGATCTATCTATACTCACATTTTTATTGTCAAAAATACGTTCTCTCTGCGAATAGCTATTCTGTTAATCATATCAAACAACATATCAGATCATCTTTTTTTTTCTATGGAGACACTTACGATTATATTGATAAAATCTTAAGAGTAAAAATTTCTCTTAAGTGTGGGTGATAGCTCTCTTAAAGTTACGACAAATTTTTATCTTAAGAATCACTTAAGATTTTTCATGCAAACCATAACAATCTTAATTTTACTCTTAAGAGTAAAAGTTATCTTAAGATTTTTTGTGAAAAGGGCTGCAGGTGTTTATACAGTAGCTTCACAACTCTAACTCTCTCATTTATACAAAAGCTTCACAACTCTAACTCTCATGTTTATACAGAAGCTTCACAACTCTAACTCTCGTGTTTATACAGAAGCTTCACAACTCTAACTCTCTCGTGTTTGTACAGAAGCTTCACAACTCTAACTCTCTCATGTTTATACAGAAGCTTCACAACTCTAACTCTCTCATGTTTATACAGAAGCTTCACAACTCTCTCATGTTTTAACAGAAGCTTCACAACTCTCTCATGTTTATACAGAAGCTTCACAACTCTAACTCTCTCATTTATACAGAAGCTTCACAACTCTAACTCTCTCATGTTTATACAGAAGCTTCACAACTCTCTCATGTTTATACAGAAGCTTCACAACTCTAACTCTCGTGTTTATACAGAAGCTTCACAACTCTAACTCTCTGGTGTTTATACAGAAGCTTCACAACTCTAACTCTCTCGTGTTTGTACAGAAGCTTCACAACTCTAACTCTCTCATGTTTATACAGAAGCTTCACAACTCTAACTCTCTCATGTTTATACAGAAGCTTCACAACTCTCTCATGTTTTAACAGAAGCTTCACAACTCTCTCTCATGTTTATACAGAAGCTTCACAACTCTAACTCTCTCATTTATACAGAAGCTTCACAACTCTAACTCTCTCATGTTTATACAGAAGCTTCACAACTCTCTCATGTTTATACAGAAGCTTCACAACTCTAACTCTCGTGTTTATACAGGAAAACACAGGGTATTCCTGCAACTGAAAGCAGTTATAGAAAGTCTCCAAACAAAAGAATTACCCTAATGGATGCCACTTAATGGTTCTTAGTAGCCCATTACTAAAACACTAGCCTGTGAGAATTTTTTTGGGCAAACTTCAAAAATACCCTACTCCTCTTTAAAATCCCTTAGAATCCCTATGGTAACCATGTTGAGGCCCTAAACCTTGGGCAAACATGAAATCATAACCTGCACAACTGGATAGTTAGCAAATCTGTGTTGTGTAAATTTAAGACTAAAAGGTTACGGAGAAATATTTCATGGCTGGAAGAAAGAAAACAATAAAGTGTAAGAAGAAGGTGCCACTTTTACAAAAAGTCTGAGGGTTAGATGTGGCCTTATAGGGCTACACTTACCACTTGCACCACCATTTTACAAAACACTAGGACATGTGACTGACTACCAAATCATATCCTGCCTATATAACCACCTAGAGACTTAAAATGAAAGTAAAGGCCTCCTTGGCTAATTGGTTACAGCATCACACTTTGAATCATGAAGTCTCTCACTTCTGGCTCAGCGTAGGTTTGAGTTTTATGAGAAAATCTGCAGGTTTACTTGCGGAAAGCCCGTGGTATCTTCCAGATTTTCTCCTCCACCAATAAAAACTGGCTGCCATCATATAACTGAAAAACTGTTGCATGGTATAACATAGTATTCAAAATTCAAATGAAAGTGTAAATATATATATATATACATACACCGTATTTGTCCTTGAAATGACACCTGCTCTAATAAGGGCACCCCTGGAATGTTTTTACATCTATTGACTGTTTGAAAAAAATGACCTTTTTGTTTTTAATTAGTTTAAATTACTGCCTGACATCGTCGTACTCTTTTTCTTTTTAGTGCAATAAATATCAACTATACCGGCAAAACTGCAAAAGAATACATTTTAACTGCGTTGTAAGCAATACTTTGGATTCTATCGGTGATTTCTTTGATTCAGGGAGATTGCCACTGACGTTCATCAACAAATGAAATGAGACCAGTCATAGTTACATTTTTTTTTTTTTTTTTAAATACCTGTCAATTAAAATGTATCCACTATCGTAAATATACTTATCATATTTTTTTCTACAAAGAAATATGAAACTCGTCCAATTATTTGTTTTCTCCATAACTTTATAAAACTGAATTTGGGTTCCGGATTTCAAGAGAAGCGTTGTCATTCAAACTTCCCATTTTGTCTACTGCTGTCATTTTAAACCATCTACTGCAATTACCAAAATCTCGCATAATACCAGTTTTACACTTTGAATGTCAGAGCTTGCATTAAATCAAAGAAATTGTCCAAACTGTCGTTTTTCAATGAAGCATCTGTGTAAGGCATGTATCACTCGTAGTGGTAATGCCTGTTTCCTGATCTCGCAGTTCAAACAGTAAATCTTGATTTGACAGTAAGGGACTTAGTGAGTAACAAATTTTGCTACATTGTTTCTTTTCCCCTATTAATATATCGGGCGGATTACAAAGTAATTAATTCAGTACAAACAGCTACAGGGCCTATACATTGTAGATAACTTTGCATAGCGGAGTATTTTACCATTTTTGGCAATGTTATCAAAATTGCATCATGAAAGAAAAAATGTCAAAATAAAGGCCCCCTGTACTCCAATTACCCGTGCGCAGTGCCCTTTTTAGGCCAAATACGGTATATACAGTTCATCCCCGATATACCGTCACCTTTTCTTTTCCTGAATTTTGGCAGTATAAAGGGTTTGGCAATATATCGAGGTTTACTATTTTTGAGGTGTGGTTGTCTTTAATCCCTGTTGTATATCATATCCTGTTTACAACTCTCTATTGTAAATTTGGATAATTTGTCTATTGTTTAGGTTCGGACAATTTAGCCACACTATTACAATGGCCAATATTCAACCGTCCAAAATATATAGCAGTACATGTTTGACCGCTGAAAAATCTAGATCTGTTTCTAACATTAGCCCAGAAACATTTCTAATGTTAACTTTCATCATTTTTGTTTAAAATAACTCTTTAACAGGCCGGTAATGCAAAGGTTTTAAGTTTATATATTTCATCTACTCATAATTATTTCTTGACGTGTGATTATTGCTGTGTAAACACACAAGGCATTGATTTTTCCCAACTCTCACGGAAGCGTGACACTCGTAAGCTGGTCCCCGTCTAACTTCTACATTTTGTTCATACAACCGGATATCAGTTTTGTCACTCGATATTCAAGTTATCTCCCTTTGCAGTCAAAGTATGAAGTAAACAAACAAATTTACTCACACCTGTTTTTTCATCTGGTCTGGCGATATATTCGAGGGATTTAACATGTATAAATGACCATTTGTACCGGAGAATCAACAGCAGATGGTGGTATGCGTAGGGCTGCAACGATACACTGTAATGATGACACGATACGTATTGCAATTCGTACCTGATGATACGATACATTTACGATATACAGGAATAAAACTAAGTTGAAAATTAAATAATAATATCATTGCATTTCTGTGCACTTACTTTTCAAAATAAAGTTTTTGTTTCACATATCCTGTTTACTCTGTTTTGTTTACTTTTAATGTGAACGAAATGAGATACATCCTGTTAAATAAATTATTGACTACATTTGTGGAGAAACATATTTGAGAAGGAACATCATATTTTGGGTCTAAATTATAGGTTATAGGTTATAGGTTTGGCATTATAACGGAGGGCGTTGTGACAGAGGTGAACTGTATATATATATATATATATATATATATACAGTGAACCCTCTTTACAACGACCATGTTTGTTCCCATGTAGGAATGACGTTATATCGAATTTGTCACTGTAATGAATTTGATGTGTTGGGCATTTCATAGTTAGCTCCCTTGAGTATCATTTATGCATATATTTGTACATGTAAATAAATAAACTTAAATCAATAATAAAATCTCTATGAAATTAATATATAAATAAAATTTATGCAAGTTAATCTTGTTAACATTGATGCACAATTATTTTTTCATTAAATCGATCATAAATCGGTGATGTCGTAAAATGCATGAATCATGTACAAAATGCACGAATGTAATAGTATATCTCCAGATTCCGATTTAGACACTTGATTGCTAAAATAAAAAAAATGCAGAAATTGCTGATACAATTCTCTTAAAAATGCGTTTCATAAATAAAGTTTTAGTAAAATTGTCTACTGCTATCGCAAGCACTGAAATATTTTAAAGATCCGCCATTGTAACCACATCGGAACGAACATGTAGCCTAACGGAACTTGTCAACTATGTGTATTTTTTATTCTTTATTTATCAATCTTATTTTTTCAATTTGTACCCAGCTTGTATTTCACTTCCTGTCGGTTCAGTTGAAACGAAACCTACTGATGGTTTATAAACATTAGGCCTACTGATGTACAGGTAAGGGTGATTCAAGCGCTAATTGTTGACACCTAGGCCATCACCTATCAGTGGAGATTAGAAAACAATTGACGGTGTAATTGTTTTATTGGCAATTATTTTTACCTATGAACTCAACCGTGAAGAAAATCAAGAATGATAACAATAGTCAGATCAGCTGGTGGGTTCTATGTTACGTCGTTGTAAAGAGTTTATTTACACTGAGCTTTGTTTATTTGTTCCCGGAATCTAATGTCGGAGTTGGATACGGAATATTCCGTTGTAATGAGTACTTTTTATGTACATGTACGTTTGTTCCCGAGCAATTCTTGTCGGATACCGAATATTCCGTTATAATGATTGTCGTTGTAAAGCGGGTTCACTGTATATATCTATCTTGTTAGTTCGGTATATCGTTGCACTACTAGGTACGCTGGTTTTGGCGTTATAACAAGGGAATTATATGGGAGGGAATCTGTTCTTCAAGAAATACCGGCGTTAAGCAGGTTTTGCATTATAACGGAGGGCATAGTAACGGGGGTGAACTGTATATATATATATATATAAATACAAGTGAGTTATAACTGTCAAACAGCGTACCTTTTCAAAATAAAACACCAGGGCCGGAAGTCACCAAATTTACTCAATTCTCAATTCTTATTTTGTCTATATAATCATTTGTAAAACTTTTGGATTTGAGTGATTAGGAAACATATCATTATTTTACATCATTCACGTATAAATTTTTGCGACATACTTACGATATTCCTCCAATAAAGGAATAAATATGTTGAGTACGGTACTCAAAATTTGAGTATGATCTCAAATTCTTTTTTAATATTTCTAAAGTTTTCTTCAAATTTTGATCATTATTGACAGTTGTATATCATCAATATGCAAACTTGTCTAGTTACAGAGTAGAATGTTTTACCTTAAAATCATGAAAAATAAGTTGAGCTTGAGTACGGAGAAAATTTGGTGGCTTCAAACACAGTTGTTTATAACTTACTTTCTATTCTCTTTCTCAGTTTATAAGGAGTAGTGGTTTCAGGTCTTCGAGGTTCTTTGATTGGTTTAACACTCACTTTCCTTTTTGGGGTCACCTTTGCTGTAAAATAATAAAAAAAAATCCAATCACTCTTCAAATGATCTTTATACTGTACAGCTATCATGGAAATTATGAATACACTTAACTGAAAACATTTTTATGGAAATTATGAATACACTTAACTGAAAACATTTTTATGGAATAACTGAAAACATTTTTATGGAAATTATGAATACACTTAAATGAAAATATTTTTACTTTGGTCTGTTTTGACAATCAGGTTTCAGAATTAAATGAAATTGACAATATTCTCAGAAACAATCTGGATCTAGATTTTTTTAACCTAGGTAAATAGAATAGATAGGAAATTTATATTACTGTATTTCTTAAAAAATGTTTACTGAGTTTTTAACATGAAATTCTCTCCACAACAGAAAGATATTATTAGTAACATATTTATACCTTCTACTGGGGTGAAGCCATTTGTTCCATCTCTGTCAGCTTTGTTTTTCAAAATGGACTTTGGCGTTCTTGCTTCAGAGGCTGCAGAGAAAGATTAGATGTTTGAAGTGCGATTAAACATAGCCTAGAGAAATAAGAGTCCACAAGACTCCTAACAGTCACTTGAGTCCATATACAGATTTGTTTAGGTTCTGTAGAACAACCATTCAGTTTAGTACAAGAATAAAGTCTTGGCCCATAGGAAATTCGAGATAATACTGTTAAATACTTTGAGAACTGTAATATAGTAGAATTGATGGTATTAACAGTAACATTGCTCAGTGTCATAAAAGTTTCGGAATATAATATGGTACATTTCATGTCTTTTTAGCCCACCATCAACAGATGGTGGGCTATTCATATGGCCCTGCATCTGTGGTCCGTCCTTAACAATTATTGTTAACAACAGTTCTCAAAAAGGATGGAAGGGATCTCCATGAAATTTGACATGAAGGTTCCCCTTGAGGTTTTATTGTGCATATTACATTTTCAGAGAGATCGGAATCCAACATGGCTGACAGGTGGCCATCTTTGATTTTGACCAAAGAAAGTTTGTTACTGCTACTTCTCAGAAAGTACTGAAGGGATCTCATTGAAATTCGACATGAAGGTTCCCCTTGAGGTTTTAGTTGTGCATATTACATTTTCAAAGAGATCGGAATCCAACATGGTGGACAGGCAGCCATCTTTGATTTTGACCAAAGAAAGTTTGTTACCGCTACTTCTCAGAAAGGCCTGAAGTAATCTCCTTGAAATTTGACATAAAGGTTCCCCTTGAGGTCTAGTTGTGCATTTGACATTTTCAGAGAGATCGGAATCCAATATGGCCGATAGGTGGCCATCTTGAATTTTGACCAAAGGATGTTTGTTACCGCTATTTCTCAGAAAGGACTGATGGGATCTCATTGAAATTTGACATCAAGGTTCCTCTTAAGATTTAGTTGTGCATATTGCATTTTCAGAGAGATTGGAATTCAATATGGCCAACAGGTGGGCATCTTGGATTTTGATCATAGGAATTTTGTTATTGCTATTTCTCAGAAAGGACTGGAGGGATTTCCTTGAAATTGAACATGAAGGTTCCCCCTGAGGTCTAGTTGTGCATATTACATTTTCAGATTGGATTCCAACATGGCTGACAGGTGTCCATCTTGGATTTTGACGATGGAAGTATGTATTTCTCAGAATGTACTGAAGGAATCTTTTTGAAATTGATTATGGAGGTTACCCCCGAGGTCTAAGGTGGACACCTGTTGGCCATGTTGAAATCCATTCTCTCTTAAAATGTAATATGTTCAGTTCAAGTTCAGCTTCGCTAGAATCTTGTGAAAAAAAGTATTTCACAGAAATATGGATTTAAGTTCAAATTCAATGTTGAGACACAAAATAAGAGAAAAGAAGAGAAAAGAACAGTTTGTCATAGATCAGACATAGAACATTCCATGGTGGGAGCCAAGATCCCCCTGGGATCTCTTGTTTCCTGGGTATAACGGTAAATATCTTAGGAGGGTCATTTCAGCAAAAATAATTTGTAAAAAGAAATTGCTGAGAGACTTGATTTACAGGGGTGGAAATTAACGGGTGCCCTTTCACCCGATGCGACTGAATTTACGATCGGGCGAATCATTTTACGTACGAAGTCGCCCGTTTGGCAAATTGATTTCAGGAATTTTTTTGCCACTTTTTGGGGCCGTTATTCGGTCCATTTCCAGTCGGAAATAGTATCTGTTTTTTCTCAATTTTGGTCCTTAAAATTCCCAATCTGATGAAGCTAAAATTTTGACATGTTAAGTTCAAATGTCCGCTTTTATTAAAATGAAAGTAGGAGTACAACCATTCTGTGATCCATTTCCTTCTATTAGTAGTTGAAATGGATTGCTAAAAACCAGTTAGAAATTAAAAATAATTATTTTATTGACAAGTAAATATGTTAGTCTTTACCTCATGGCAAAAAATGTCACAGAACACATCATGTGTTGACTGTTGTTGCTTGCAGTTTATGAAGGAAATGGAAGTTGGGTGTGTGTAATAAAAGAACCGATACCAAACGGAACTTAATTTCAGGATGTGTTTAAATGATGATACATGTATATGTAATACTATACATTGTATAAAAGTTATAAAATCTTAATTAAATGTAAGTGAATGATAAAAGTAAAATTAGTTTTTGTGAACAAAAGTTTTAATTAGATACTTAAAATGGATAGATATTGTTTTAAAAAATGAAAACTTTTGTAATTTGCATCAATTTAAACACACAGTAGTTACATATATTTATTAAAATAACAATAAATTAATAAAACACAAAATTCACTCAAATATTTTTTTTCTTTGCAGGCAACCAAATTTCCATGGCGGGCAAGCACGATATCAGTATAGCACTTGCCCGGCTACGCAAGTTGTTAAAAATGTTAAGGTCACAAACTGGATAAAATTTTTTCAAGTAAATATAACGGGCCCCTAAGTTTAAATCTGGGCTCCCAAAATATAAAACTTAGGAGCCCGTTTGGCTCTTGTGGATTTTTTCATAATTTCCACCCCTGATTATATATGGTTTGAATAGTTCATTACTTTAATAATGTTTGCATTTATATAACCACTGTGAAAAAATACCATTCAAATCATGTTTAATTGGATTATATACATGTACATAATGCTTACTTTCCTGTGTAGGCTATTGGCCAAGTTGGGTACTGGCATTGTGGCAATCACAGCCACATTTTCAACATGCATGTCACAGTGTTTTCCATGTTTATCTTGCAACTACTGATAGATTTTGTTTCAGCAATTTAGAGAAGGATTCCATTCAGTCAGTTAGGTGGTCTCATTAGGGAGGTTTCACCATACAGTAAAACTTACTTTACAGGGAGTAAAATAGGCACTGGCCCAGTCGCATTTGTGACCATTTTTATGCCTGGGTGATCGAAATTTGCACCGCCGATCGCCCAGATGGCGAGTACCACCGTATCCGTAAATGTCCGTTTTTCTCTTCTCTTTCCGTCTTGTCCGCATCAATTTTGTTATATAAATCTGGATAGATCTACATGTTGACAAGGTGGTCAACTTTTGAGAAAGTTTTGTAATTTCTTTGAATCCAAGTTAGGTCGGCACATAGTGAAATCGGCACTTAATTCAAAACCCGTTCAACATTTTCTGGTAGGATCTCATAACCATCACCTTAATTATGCAACCATTAGCCCACCTTTGAATCCTTTGTTCCTTTCGAACGACTGCCTGGTCAAAACAATGTTTTGATAGCAAATAGCATGTTTAAATTAAAATAGATAATTTGGAGATATGTTTTTTTTAGTGTCAACAGTGACATAAATTTGTGGCATAATTATCAAAAAAGCATATTATACATATAAATTATTTCTGAAAATGAATCTGATGTTCTGAGATAAATATTTTTTAATACCATTTCGTTACCTTGACAGATATTTCCAAGTGTTGTAAAAAAATATTTCCAGGTGCCTATTTAACTAAATTAAGTGCTGATTTACATGTTTCCAAGGTGGGGTTGGGATTTGACATGTAACCATTCTTTGGACTCGCAAGTCTTTGTCATGTGGTGTTACATTGCAGGAAAACCTCAGCAAGAAACCAGCCATAGAATACTCCAAAGTGTACCAATAAAATTAAAAAGAACCACTCCTCAACAAAATGGACGGGAAATTGTCAATGGTTGGTATATGTAAGAGACATATTCATGATTGCATGCAACACGATAAGGCCTATATAGGAAGAGAAATTGAGCTTGAATTAAATGAGAAATTTGGTTTATTTTATTTTTATTTTTTGTACGAAAGCATCAGGAAGAAATAGCTGGGCCCCGGAATTTCAACCTGGGCCCCTAGATATTTTGTTCTAGGGACCTGGCTGGCCCCTGGATCCTGCAGCCAATTTTACTCCCTGCTTTAGCAACCACCTGTGTATAAATACCAACTGGTCATTTTTGCTGTCCACAATAATGCGACTTGTGTACAAACCAACCTCTGTATAAAGACCACCTGCCGTTAAAGACTTGTTTTGCTGTGTCCATAAGAGGGTCTTTATATACAAGTTTCACCATATTTGATTTGTATAACAAAATACTGGAAAGTACCTTTTTGTGCCATACTTCCTGATTTCTTTGGAGTTCGGAACTGGAAGACTTCGCTACCGAGAACATTTCCTTCACCGCTCTCAAGTGCTACATGTACAAGAGAGAAAACAGAGATAAGATTATATTGGCTAAAACAAAATGGATTTGAGGAACATCATGTTATGAGAAGTAAGCCATTTATTAAGACTGTAAAGTCCCATAACTCTTGCAAATAAATCCAAATTTTAAAGTCCCATAACTCTTGCAAATAAATCCAAATTTTAAAGTCCCATAACTCTGGCAAATAAATCCAAATTTTAAAGTCCCATAACTCTGGCAAATAAATCCAAATTTTAAAGTCCCATAACTCTGGCAAATAAATCCAAATTTTAAAGTCCCATAACTCTGGCAAATAAATCCAAATTTTAAAGTCCCATAACTCTTGCAAATAAATATCTTAATTTTTCCTTAATATGTAAATATTACAATTTATGACACATAAAGAAAACATATATATTTACTTTTCAAGAATCAATGACCCCAGAATTTCCAAATGACCATCATTCTCAATTAACACATCAACCCCTGAGGTCACATTTAGACTCATCCAAATCAATAGATAGCACGGTCTACTGTCATAATTCAGGAGTGAGCAAGTATGCATTGCTTGTAGAATTTTTGCAGTATCTAGATTCAAAATCATACACTCCCAAATTCTGACAGTGGACTTCACCACTCTTTCAAATGAATGAGTTTAAATGTGGGTAAAGGGGTCAATAGATTAAACGGTCCAAATAATACCTCAATGACAATTTCTAGGGAAAACCCTGCCATATCACAGGCAGAGACATAACAACCTGATTATCTTTTTTTTCCAATTGTTAATTTCCTGTTTACTTAAAACTTACTACTGGGTGGCCTATTTTCTCCATCATCACTTTCACTGTCACTTTCATCTTCATTCTCCAAATCTTCACGATATTTTAGTTCCTTTGATTGACTTGACCTTTTAGAGGATCTTCTTTTCTTTCCTGAGAAATTACACAAAAAAGTCTGAGAATATTTATGGAATATCAATAAATGTAAACAAACAGGTTACAAGCTTTAGATCTTTTGTTCTTTATTTTTGTAACAAATGTTTGTGTTTTTATCAGGTCAGTAACAATTTCTCGTAAAAATCTCTTTTTCAAATGCAAAGACATAATTTATCAACTAAATATGAATACAAGTGTGACTACTTCATCCCTAAAGATGCATTTGGTCTATTCATTGATATACAGAAAAATTCATTATTTTTTAGGAGTTTATGACTTAAACTGCACCTTTAAAATTGATAATAATTACAGACCATTAATACAGGATCATTTTGGATTGAAAAAAAATAAATATGGCAGTCAGATTTTGAGTTGTCCTGTTCAAATTTTCGTTTTAGATTCACAGTGTCGATTGATGATTATTAGAAAATTGTATTTGTAAAATTGGCAATTTGCAGAATAGACTACATGTATTATACCTCTAGATCTGAAGCCAAGTTCTGGCCTTTTTCTACCACTTTGGGGAAAATGACATTGGCAACACAATTGGGAATTTAAATGTGAATGTGTGTCAAATTGGGAAAAACCTGTTTGACCTATTTTTTTACCTAGTTCTCTTTCGACCTACATTTATCATTCCATGTTTGTGTATAAGTAGTCAAATTTTAGATGAAAATAAATTGTCTAGCATTTGTTTTCAATGTTTTTTCTTCTAATTTTGATATGCAAACAATGCATAATCTAAGATTTCATTAAGAATGATATTCATGCAAGAGACAAATAAACAAAAAAAAAATTAAAACGTTAATGCTAATTACAGGTACAGAAATCTTTCATATAACAACGTCTAATGTTAATACAAAAAACCAGTAAATATGATTATTATTTTTTTCATTTAAATTAATTTTTTGATATCAAGACATATATCAAAACTAACGTCCACATAGCATATACATTGTACTGATGTTTGTATTCATGTACAGTTAAATCTCTTTATACTGCCATCATTTATTCAGCATTATATAAAGGGGTTTGGTGATAGACTGAGGAAAACCTTTAATGAAATTAAAGGCAAAATTGGAAATGTGGACTTTCAAAAATTGTGACATAAAGCAAGGTGGCAAATGAAACAACGTGGCATTATAAAAGAAGTTTTACTGTACATGTATATATTGGTAGATCAAATACTCCTAGATCAAACAGAGGTAAGACAAAAGTTCCTTTTAAACCAGATTCCATGTCATACCAAGCCTTTGTCACTGATACTATGTGGAATAAAGTCAATGGTTAAAAATTTGTAGCACTTCATTTACTGATTTATAATTGATTTTAAGTCTCCCAAGTGAGAAAATTTTCTCGGGAAACAAAATAAATTATTTCGACATGTATGTATGGTGAACATTATTTTTGTAAGTTTAAAAATAAAAAAACAACAGTAGATCCATATTGGCCAAAGTTGACCACCCCACCCCTCCCTAGTAGTAACAGATATAGACTTTGTATAATCATATAATGAAAGTTGACTAAATAAGTTGAGTCTGGCGGGGGGCAACGACAGAATCCCCAAAGGGATTAATATAAGACCAGACTTCCTAACTTGGGGATGGTGTAAAAAGGGTACATCGAACCGAACCAACCAAATCGAAAAATTATTTGAGCTCATATCTCTGCTGTTTTATCACAGTTTGCACTAAAACGTTCAACATAAACATACATGTAGATCATGAGTTGCTATATTCTTACCATAAATTGTTGACATATTTTTTTGTATTAGAATAAATATGACATTTTTCTTGTTTCAAATGGTGTAAAAAGGGTATGCCGCTAGCCGAACCAAACCAGCAGAGAACATTGAATAGTTTACAATTAATTATAAGTTAAGACTTAATGTGAAGCTTAAAGATTTGATTTTTGATTTGATTTTTTGTTTTATGCCATACTCAACAATCTTTCAGTCATATGATGGCGTCCAGTTTTTATTGGTGGAGGAGAAACCCCGGTTACCCAGATAAAGACCACCAACCTTCCCACTTAATTCGAGTGAAGCTTAAAGATAATATCATATAATATGATATAAACTGTAATTACTAATTCTGTTTTACGATGAAACCTATAGCAAATGTATTATTGTTTGACCCACGTGGGATGAGACAGCATTTAGTTGACTGCTTAGAAACCGAGTATAAGCCATTCCCGAAGAAGCAGAATTCCAAACCTCCCAAGCGACTCAGTCTCACAAAACCTGATGTTCACTTTTCCATAGAATTCCATGTGGAAATAATTGTGAACTTTCAGACACTTATGACAATATATCATATTGTGATGGTATGTATATGTTGAAAGTTTCAACACAAACTCAAACTGTAATCAGCGATATATCACTACTGTAATAAGCAACAGAGATATGAGCTTGAATAATTTTTCAGTTTAGTTGGTTCGTTTCGGAGTTCTGTGTCATATTGTAATGATGCCACAAAATGCTTGCCAATGTAAGTATACATTTAAATTTAATTACATCTATTTGTTTGTTTTGGTTTTTTTTTGCTTGCTTTTTCATTCTTCAGCTTTGTTCATGCACTATAAAAAAGATCTAATGTTTAAAATAGATAGAAGTAAAAAAGAATAATAAGAATATGCATGTATATTAAAAAACAAAATGAAGTGTAAAACAGCAACAAAACAAAAATGTGCTAAGGAAAAAAACTATCGCAGGGAAATCTAAAACTTATGACAAAGCTGCACTCGCTTCAAGGCAATGCATGCCTTATTTCATATTATAGTATGAGCCAAATATTTTTTGTCTGCTGGTTTTGGCTGATTAAAATAAAATGGTTGATACCTACCACTTAAATTTAACATAGCGGTATCCTATACATACTGAATTAAAAATCCATGTCCATTACTAACAGAGTTTTTGAAATCCAACTGTCTTACCGGCAAAACTGGTAAATTTGACAAACGACCGATCAATGTTTGCGTTAGCAAATTCGGATTTTGTTACTTCTGTGCGTGTGCGTTTTTTTTAATTTTAGTTCCAGATCAGTAAAAGGCTTGAACTTACGTACCATTCAATCTGTTCAAACGCGTCATTGACTCAGATAATTGTAAAACATGGCAGCCTCGTGGCCTATCAAGTTTTCTGCTAATTTCTGTGGAAATGCTGGGTAAAACCAGATGATTTTAAATAATCAGCGCCTGAAATAAACCGGTCGCCAGCTCACCAGATGCGACCACTTTGGTGTCTGGGCAAACAGAAGTTTATCAAAGTCTGACAAAGACAAGTAGTTACTGGCCCAAAATAAAACGTTTGGGCGAGTGCCCTACCATCCTGCTAAATTCATGTCACAACCATCATTTATTTACAAGACAAGACATAATCCTCTTTTTGTGTTAATATTAAAGTTATATCTTATTCACGCGCAGAAATCATTACATCTGATCATATGAGAACCTTGTGATTAAACATCGACCTATCATGGCTGACGGCGAGTATCACGTACTCCCTGTGAGGTTTAAAAATAAAAGTTGTTCATTCTCCAGAAAATTAAAGATGTGTTTACTCAAAAGAGCTAGTAAATGGATAGAATAGACTTCAATGCAGCTAGAAGTGGCAGGATTCCTGCTAATTAAAACGCATTTCAGTCAAGCGAAGTAGATCTAATTTATATTTATTTGCCTTCAACATTTTTAAACTGTAATCGTGAACAGCTTAAACAGGGGACATTCGACCCAATGTTTTTATTTTCAACCGAATTCACATTTGGCCCATCGACATACATTTATCATATCCTTTTAATGTGCATTAAAATAGTTGTTTATAACTGACTTAGTGTTTGTTTTTCACCAGTGTTGAAATAATAAATTGCTGGTCCTCCTTTGTATTTTTCTTTACTTTTTACAATATTTGTCCAAAATATTTGGGCCACCACTTTATCATTTGGGCCAGAAGTTCTGAAATTTAACTCACCCTTGTTTTTATTTTTCAGTAATATTTATATAAGGACGAGTAAAATTTTGCTACGGCCAGTGAAATTTAGTAATTCACTGGTCAGGTTGACCAGTAAATTATTTTTCATTTCAAAACCTCTGAAATAATAAAAATTAATCCGTTTTGTCCCATGGCCATATGTAAAAAAAATTACGACCAAAATTTAATTGCTATTTTTTTAAGATAACTCATAAAATGTTATTGAAAACGTCACATATAAAATTTAAACCTGTATTGTTTGGGTGTGCATCTACAATATGATCAATAACATCATCGTCACCCACAAATGTTACCGAAACACATTTTCTACGAGGTCTTCCAGAACTGGCCATTATTTCAAGTAGTTCCCGCGGTATTGGAACTCTTTTATAATGGGAGAATAAAAATTCACGAAAGGGATCATTATGTGATGCATAATATAAACAGATTTATCTACGAGCGTAATCTCGAATGTTTGTGAAAGGGTTGTAACTGAGAATTAACAATTGATTTTATCATTCACTTAATGACACATGCGCAATGTCAACATGCACAACAATAACATTTTAATAAACGAGATAATAAATGCTCCCTTAGTCGTTTGTCAAACATCACGTCTGGAGATCAACACTGACAAGCCTGAAGAATCTGAAAGATTGCTGACAGCTCTGTTGGACACACTATTCGACGTTCCCTGTAGAGCATTATCTTCAGTGAGTAAGCATAATGTTTTATATTTATTCCATTGCATGTGTATTTGGAACTTGGTCTTGGGACCTTGAAAAAATATACTGTAGGCCTACTCAGTACTGCCACTGGTATTCTTATCTTCTTGTCATGAAAAATAAAGAGGGCGGTTTTGGGAAATAATTTATTTCATTTTCTCTTTTAAAGCCATATGTTGTCTCTGTAATTGTTACTAAATTTCTCCAAAATTCCCAAATGATTTCTTCCTAAAAGAGTAGAAATGTGCAATGTGTAATTCCCTTAATGCCTCTTTAACCCCTTTGGGGATTCTGTCGTGGCAGGGCAACACGGCAGAATCTCAAAATCGAGGTCAGACTAATTAGACTACGCTAGCGTACTCTATAATATGCTAGAGTACTCTAGAATATGCTACAGCAATCTACAGATTTTATTGAACATATGCATTATAAAGTAATGAATTGACCATTTTATTGTCTTTTTGTGCTTTAGTGATTTTAATACGTTTTATGATCTAGAATTAGATAGTGACTTTTATAGGGACTAATACTATGTAGAACTCTCAGACATCCATTTGTAGCCTATGGATGTTTCCAGATCCTATGATGTGCATGTGGTTCTACGACAGAATCATTTATTTTTTATTATTTATCTTTCTGTCTTTTAGCTCAGCTGGCCTGGAGATATTTCATTTTGGTGGAAATTGTTGGGTCAAGCCTTATGTGAATTATTTCCCTGTTTAAGTGGATTTTTCATGTTTTTGGATGTTTTTTGACATTATTTCCCCTTTTTATTAAGTGGATTTTTCATGTTTTTGAATGTTTTTGACATTATCTTGAAAAGTATAACAGGTAGAGTAAAAGTGAATGAAGCAAAAATGTTCAGGTTGCAAAGATCTACATAAAAGTCAATAGGTCTGAAATTGTCAGTTTGCTCCTTTTGGGAGTTATTTCCCCTTTTAGTGGATTTTTCATGTTTTTGACAGTTTTGTCATATTAGCTTGAAAAAAATGTGATAGAAAAAAGTTGAAAGAAGTAAAAATGTTCAGCATGCAAAGATCAACAAAAAATCAATAGGGTAGAAATTGTCAGGTCACCCCTTTTGGGAGTTATTTTTCCTTTTAGTGGATTTTTCATGTTTTTGACAGTTTTGCCCTATTATCTTGAAAAGTATAATAGATAGAGAGAAAGTGAAACAAGCAAAAATGTTCAGCATACAAAGATCTATGAAAAAAAAGAGGATAGGACAGAAATTGTCAGGTTATCCCTTATGGGAGTTATTTCCCATTTTAAGTGTATTTTTCATGTTTTTTGATGTTTTTTGACATTATCTTGAAAAGTATAATAGTTAGAGTAAAAGTGAATGAAGCAAAAATGTCCAGTATGCAAAGATCTACAAAAAGTCAATATGGCTGAAATTGTCAATTGCCCCTTATGGGAGTTATTTCCCATTTTAAGTGGATTTTTCATGTTTTTGGATGTTTTTTGACATTATCTTGAAAAGTATAATAGCTAGAGTAAAAGTGAATAAAGCAAAAATGTCCAGGATGCAAAGATCTACAAAAAAGTCAATATGGCTGAAATTGTCAGGTTGCCCCTTTTGGGAGTTATTTCCCCTTTTAGTGGATTTTTCATGTTTTTGACAGTTTTGTCCTGTTATCATGAAAAATATGATAGATAGAAAGAAGTTGAAAGAAGCAAAAATGTTTAGCATGCAAAGATCTACAAAAAAGTCAATAGGGCCAAAGTTTTCAGGTTGCCCCTATGGGAGTTATTTCCCCTTTTAAGTGGATTTTTCATGTTTTTGGATGTGTTTTGACATTATGTGTTTTAATACATTATATTGTCAGCATTTTCTACAAAAAAGTCAGAAGGGTGGTCAGTTTTTTTGGGAGTTTTTCCCCTTTTAGTGGGATTTTTTTGACATTTTTGTCTTGAAAAGTATAGAGAGAAATTAGAAGTAAAAAAGAGTAAAAGTCTACAAAAAAGTAAATAAGCAAAAATGTTGCCCCAGCAGTGATTTTTCAAAGTTTTTTCTATCTTGAAAAAAATAAAGTCAGAAGTGGACGCATAAATGTTGTCAGATTTGCAAAAAAGTCTTTAGGGAGTTATTTCCCCTTTTAGTGGATTATTGGATTATATTTTTGACAGTTTTGTCCTATTATCGTGAAAAATGTGATAGAGAGAAATTGAAGGAAGTAAAAATGTTCAGCATGGAAAGATCTACAAAAAAGTAAATAAGGCCAAAATTTACAGGTTGCCCCTTATGGGAGTTATTTCCCCTTTTAAGTGGATTTTTCATGTTTTTGAATGTTTTTTGACATTATCTTGAAAAATATAATAGCTAGAGTTAAAGTGAATGACGCATAAATGTTCACCATGCAAAGATCTACAAAAAAGTCAATAGGGCTGAAATTGTCAGTTTGCCCCTTTTGGGAGTTATTTCCCCTTTTAGTGGATTATTCATATTTTTGACAGTTTTGTCCTATTATCGTGAAAAATGTGATAGAGAGAAATTGAAGGAAGTAAAAATGTTCAGCATGGAAAGATCTACAAAAAAGTAAATAAGGCCAAAATTTACAGGTTGCCCCTTATGGGAGTTATTTCCCCTTTTAAGTGGATTTTTCATGTTTTTTTAATGTTTTTTGACATTATCTTGAAAAATATAATAGCTAGAGTTAAAGTGAATGACGCATAAATGTTCACCATGCAAAGATCTACAAAAAAGTCAATAGGGCTGAAATTGTCAGTTTGCCCCTTTTGGGAGTTATTTCCTCTTTTAGTGGATTTTTCATGTTTTTGACAGTTTTGTCTTGTTATCATGAAAAATATGATAGATAGAGAAAAGTTGAAAGAAGCATAAATGTTCAGCTTGCAAAGATCTACTAAAAAGTCAAATGGTTGAAATTGTCACGTCTACCCTTATTGGAGTTAATTCCCCTTTTAAGTGGATATTTGCATGTTTTGGACTGTTTTTCCCTATTATCCAGTGATCACCACAGTGATCTATAAAGAATTTTTTGTGTTGAAATTGTGTGGGTGATCTTTGTGAAAGTTATTTCCCCTTTTAAATGCACATGTTTTCGACTGTTGTTGCACATTACATGTACATGTATCTTGATATTTCTATAAAAAAGTTGGCAAGGTAAGTCTACCCTTATGCAAGTTAATTTTCCTTTTCAATGAATTTTTCATGCTTTTGGTTGCTTTTCAGTATATTGTCAGTAAAATACATTTCACTCAGGTGATTATTAAGGCCCAATGAGCCTACATGTACTTTTTTTTCATGTGTATTAGCCATTTGATCTTTCACACATTTTTTATGTTTTCTGCAATGTTGACCAATTTTGCCAGGTGAGCGACTTAAAGCCCCTTGGGCCTCTTGTTATTTACTTATTATATTTGATTTTATCATTTTCATTATTATAATATTCTACTTACCGGTAAGTATTGTTAATATTGTTCAATATGATTGTATATACATGTATCTAAACTTCCATGTACGCTTTCTGTACCATCTCTGGTTTGTACCACAAGATTTAAATCATTTTAATATGCGTAAACTTAGAATTAAAAACATTATGTATTGTGAAAAAAAATTCATAAACCAAATCAAATAAATTATAGTTAATATATACGTTGTAGACAATTTGAAGCAATATATTTAGATAAAAATGTAACAAATTTATGCGGGACAAATGCACAGGTTTCTTGCCATAACACCGACTCAAGATTCGAATCTTTTCTGGTATATTGTTACACATAAAACAAAAATAATACATCGGAAACGAATGTTTGTGTTATGTATTACCAGTCTATTAACTAAGTCTTACAACTCAGTAATACATGTACACTGAAAATTTGTAGAGTACTCTAGCATACTCTAATTAGTCGGACCACTCAAAAGGGATTGAATTCCTCTTGAAGTGGAAAAAGAACCTGCGAACAATTGTAGGACCAATTGTAGACTATTTGGAGATTGAACATGAATAAGAAATTAAGTAATTTAGGCATCAAGTAATATCTGTCATGGAGTAATTTCCGCACTTGTGGAAGTAACTTCAGCACTTAATACCTTTTGAGTTTTTGGCATCGGGTATTTTTTGTACTTACACAGGTATAGTATCTCCTATGGCACCACATGTTCTAGGGTATCATGGTATTTACATTTTACATGTATTTGATAGTGGAGTTATAGTGCCACCTACATGTAGTAGCAGTTTTATTTTTAGAACCTACGTGTATCATACATGAGTCAGTATTTACATCCACCTGTCAAAATCCTCACAATGTTTTCATTTCAAATATTTAATTTTACATAGGTGCTTCCTAGCATATGGGTATCTCTCGAAGCGTCACTAGGAACACGCACTTCTGGGGTGAAATTTGTCCTGACAACATGCTTACCAAATGGGATATCAACATACATGTAATATATAGCATATGAGTTTATCGGATAGAAACAACATGATTTTATCTATTTGACTTTGTTGGATCACTTTTTCCTGATTTGTATTTCATCATATCTACATTGAATAATTAAAAAAAAATGCAAATTAAGTTTAAGCATAGAGTAAAAATAGTGTTGCATTAGATCTATGTGGTTTTTTACTCAAGACATTTTTTCACTAAATTTTTAAGTTGCAGAATCATCATATAGGTCTATAAATAAGAAATTATTAAAACAAAAATTAATATGACTAAATATATCTCTGTATTTAATCCTCAAAGATTTGAAAAGGGCTATCACAATAAACAAGACTAGATCTGTGAGCATCTTATAGTGTATAAACTGCACCCGACAGACTCCGTACTTTGAATATATATTCCTTGTGAGTGGAATACTAAAAAAATAAAATTCCCAAAACTCTAGCATGTCTAGTAAGTAGATACCGATAACTTTTTAATACTGTTACAGTAGATTAAGCTTAATTTCAGCAATGTTTATTTAAAGAAAAAATCATATATCGTTAACAGTTTACCTGATTAGAAGGTGTTCAACTATTTTCAAATCAATGAACATGCGCTCAAATATGAAAATTTAGGAAATTATCAAGTTTTAATTTTCCATTTTAATATTCTGTAAATTACACGTTATTTTGAGTTATGATTCATAATTCGCCTATGTCATCATCAATACCTGTAACAAATAATCAACCATTTATCAACAGTGCAAAAAATGAAAATAAATATGATCAGCGATATACAATGTGTAAAATGCCTGTTAGACTGTAAATAATGCTGATTTGATAAATTATCAACAGTAGATCTAAACATACGCCCATAAAAAGTAAGTCGACTTTCAATTTATAACATTTTCCTTTTCATAAAGTCGGTAGGATTTATTTTAGTCTATTTTATTTTAGCAATTACGTGCGATCAGACACAGATCTTCAGGTGATAACATGTTAAACAATGAAAGATCAACTAGGTAATTTTTATTTTATTAAAACTATTTTTCAAAATCATCTTTAAATACTTTTTTAGGAAATTTCACATTGATCAACGATAAAGGCAACTCAGTATTCACATTGATGAAAATCTGTGTTTTCTGACATCGCAATCTGTTGAAAATTACAACTAAAGTGAATCATAAAACACTTAAATATTATTATTAAATTAAAATAAGTTTTATATTTGAAATATAGAATTAGGTTTGTCACTACAGTATCAGTAGTCATATGTACAAAAATGTAAGCTATGTGTAACCATCGATAGCTTCACCCCAGTAGTAATGTATGACGTCACACCAGATGCCCCTAAAAATAAAATTAAAAATTCCCTCCATGTCAAACTAAGAAAAACTGTTTTTTTGTAAATTAAAACATATGTCTCCCCATCACTTTATCATATTTTAATCCTGTCTACCTCTACTCATGAAAGTCAAAAGACAAGAACGTTACAACCCATACAAGGAAATATATTTTAGTATAAGTTGACCTTGATTCAAAGGTCAAGGTATATGTAACATGGAGGTCATGATGAAATGTGACTCACTGCCTCATGGTGATACATCTACAAAAATGTACATACATGAACCAAAGAGTACAATCCTGGGTCAAAGACAAAATGTCTGCCATTACTTTGAGCATTGCAAATTAACTTTTGGTAAATATTTAAGAAGATTACCGAGTGTCCAATAAACACGTGCTATTTGCAGTTAATATACATTCTAATCTTATTACCCTTTACATTTATTTTTTTACATCATCATTTCATACCTAAATCAGGCAGAGTTGGTCTTTTTCGTCATTTCAAAACATTCGTTTCTGAAATTGTCCATGTGCCGGGTATATCGGTTGATCTCGACTCATATTTTACTCGTCCCATTGCCTTCTCGGGTTTATCATTCTTGACACATATGATCATGAACTGCCCAATTCCACCGGACATCATGGGGGCATGGTTGTAAAACATGAAGTACGCATACTTTTCACAGTTATATTGTTTTGATTTTGTCAATGTCAGCATCAGAGTAACATTAAAGATCGGAAAAAATTCTTTTAGTGACCTGATATATTTATTCTTATATTCATCTGATTTTCTTCAGGTATTAAAAATAGTGTTGAAAAGCATATATTTTACATAATACATGCAGTTCACGTCCTGTATTTTGAAAGTAAATATAAAGCACATAAAAATCAACTGAATTTAACATAATCGAAGAGCGTAAAGGACCGAGTTCCCTTGAAGGAATTACGAAGTACATTTGATATGGCGAAAGAGTTTCTCTGAAAGGTCATTGCATACATAAATACAGCTGAATTTTTTAAGGTACTGGAAAACTTAAATTATAATAAAACAAATAACTTAGGAAAGAAGATCTTTTACAACGGTTCATGTATTTGATAATGTATTTGAACACATATTTTATCATATTTTCGACTACATGTATATGTCAGAGGACAAAAATAATCATTGTGACAGCTATATTGCTTTAAGTAATCCTTTAGATAAAACCTCTCATGAGAGACCACCTGTCTTGAAAGACCACATTTTTAGTGGCAGAAGGGGTGCCTCTTAAGACAGGTTCTACTGTATTTGTCTTGATTACATTACAACCTACTGTAAAACTCAATGATTATCAGAAATCACTAAATCAGGGTTCAGTGGGACACACAGTATAGATACTTAGATAGGCAACAAATGCAGGTTCAACATTAAGGTCTGGTTGTCCAGAACAAGTCCATTTTGTGTTTGGATAAGTAGATGTTACTTCTCACTTCTCCAAAGGACAAGTGAAATTGTTAAAGACAAAAATTAATTCAATAAAGATTATTCTTATTTAAACACAAAATAATATCTTTAAATGTTACACTTGATTTTTTGACGAGTCAGTAATTGCATTCGTACTACTACTTCATTTCCTGCAGGACAAATGGAAATTTTCATTTAATATTGTTGACCCCTGAAATGTATTATATGATAATGTTCTGGAATATTGTATGAAGTATCAATTCTTTGTGGAAGTGAATTATTCCTAAAGTCAATAAAAGTGTTTGATTAATCATGTTGATTTCACCAGCTTTCATAGAGAAAATTGCATTAAACATTCATATTGTTATAGTGAATACTGATGGTTAGGACTTTTTTATGTTGTCCAACCTCATAAGCACTAATATTTCATGAGAATTCATTACAGTAATTGCATCATTTTGTAGCATACATTGTCCCTCTGTCTGTCGGACTTTCAATAGAACTATGCTGATACCTATCTAAAGCTACATGTATACTTTTTGCATGTACCGGAAGGCCCCTACAGGGGTTACACATGTAGAGCATTGTGCTATATACATGAAGTCTCTCACCTTTGGTGTTTAAGTTTAAGTTTAAGTCCTGCTGGAACCCAAGCTGAGTTTTGTGAGAAAATTTGACAGTTTTCATTTGAAAGGCCAGTGGTCTTTTCCCGGGTACATTGTAACCAGGTTCTCTCTTCCACCATTAAAAACTTGCTGCCAGGACACCATATGACTGACAAATTGTAGAGTATGGCCTTAAACACTTCAAAATTAAAATACTTTACATCTACATACAGGCATTAAAGGGCTGCATTGTATGTTTACTTTACTGTCATTGGTTAAAAGTTCTTACACCTAGGCCTAAAATAAAATTTTAAAAGTTTGATGTTGCCTGCCTATCCACTCAAACTGCTGCCACCTAAATTATTTTTTTCACATTTTTTGTAGCCAGATTTTTTTTTCAGGTCCTGTTCCATCAACCAATTTTTATTTACTTGTTTCTTTAAAATATTATTTACACAATTGAATCACAAACTTGATGCTCCTTCCTACATGTAGACCAGATGAGCTTATAATATATACATGGATACACATCTCAATCATTCTAAACATGAACTGTATATGCCATAGTTTACATTGTTTTAAAAATGTTTACATAGAATTAGTAGTCAACAAATTTGGTCGATTTAACACACAGCTGTATTTTATATCATTGGAAAGAGGAGACCAAGCCTCTATGAAAAATTGATGTTGTTGCTATCTGAAATGGTCATGTTTTCTTAAATTTTGGTTCAAAGGTCTAATTTAGAAATTTCAGAAAAATGCAGAGTTACAGTTAAAAAGTCTGAGGCACCAACATACATGCATTTAGAGCAAAATAAATTTGCATTAGTTAAAGAATTATAACTATAGTTTCTTCATTTAGGACTAATTTGATTTTTAATTTGCAAATTATGGTTTGGGGTGGACATTTATACCTATATGGTGCACATTTGACAGATTTCATCAGCAGATATATAATAATGACCTTGAGGCATTATGATTTTAAAAATGGAGTTTTGTAATAGATTAAATACAAATGAATTCTTTAGATGTTTTTAGCTCACCTGGCACGAAGGGCCACTAGGGAGTGCTTCAGTAACACAGGGTATATTTGTATTACAAGTTGTTTAATAACTCAAAACTGATCAACTTTTTGTATACAAAGATATATGAAAAATCTAGGAATTATCTGAGGATCGTTTTGACAAACTTTCAAGGTCATGGGATCAAAGGTCAAGGTCACAGGCACCTAAGTAAATGGAAAATATAAGTTTATTTTGTAAACTTTTCAACATTTTTGACTACTTCTCCAGAACCATTGGACAAATTTGAACCAAACTAAAATGACAGGAAGTATAACCATGTAAAGCCGCATAATGTTTGCAGATGAAAAGGGGCTAGGACTAAACATGGCTGTCATGGCTAAATATATAGAACGAATGAGTCAGCAGATATTTTTGATTTAATACATGTATCTCCAAAATTATTAAAGCTAGAGAAACCCTTACCTTAAAATGAGTGGATTGCAAAAATCTACAAATATTTTAGGTGGAAATTGTCCGATCGACCCTTATGTGAGTTATTTCCCTTTTTTGCGAATTTTCCATGTTTTTAGATGTTTTTTGACATTATCTTGAAAAGTATAATAGGTAGAGTAAAAGTGAAAGAAGCAAAAATGTTCAGCATGCAAAGATCTACAAAAAGGTCAATAGGGCCAAAATTGTCAGATTGCCCCTTAAGGGAGTTATTTCCCCTTTTAAGTTTATTTTTCATGTTTTTGGATTTTTTTTTTACATTATCTTGAAAAGTATAATAGGTAGAGTAAAAGTGAAAGAAGCAAAAATGTTCAGCATGCAAAGATCTACAAAAAGTCAATAGGCCTGAAAATGTCAGGTCACTCCTTATGGGAGTTTCTTTTCCCCTTTTAAGTAGATTTTTCATGTTTTTGACAGTTTTGTCCTATTATCTTGAAAAGTATAATAGATAGAGAGAAAGTGAAAGAAGCAAAAATGTTCAGCAGGCAAAGATCTACAAAAAACTCATCGGAATTAAATTGTCAGGTTGACTTTTATGGGAGTTATTTCCCCTTTTAAGTTGATATTGTCATGTTTTGGGCTGTTTTCTCTGTTGTTCAGTGATCACCACAAAGATCTACAAAAAATTTATTGTGCAGAAATTATTAGGGTGATCCTTTTAAAAGTTATTTCCCTTTTTAAATGGATTTCGCATGTTTTCTACTGTTGTTCCACATTATCTTGAAAGATCTATAAAAAAATCGGCAAGGCAAGTCCTCTCTTATGCAAGTTAATTCTCCTTTTCAGTGAATTTTTCATGCTTTTGGTTACTTTTCAGTATATTGTCAGTAAAATAAATTTCACACTCAGGTGATTATTAAGGCCCAATGAGCCTACTGTTTTTCATGTTTATTAGCCATTTTATCTTTTACACATTTTTTATGTTTTCTGCAATGTTGACAAATTTTGCCAGGTGAGCGACTTAAGGCCCCTTGGGCCTCTTGTTTTAGTTATAATATAAACCGAAATCTATCACCCTTTGATAGAAATAAAAATACATTTGCTATAAATTGAAAACACAAATTACATATATATTGTAGGAAAATTAGAATTTCAGGCGGAATATTATTGTCTTTATTCATTTCCAATTTTGGTAAATTGAAAATGAGTACACGCCTGCATAAAACGTGTACTCATTTTCAATTTACCAAAATTGGAAATGAATAAACAACATTATCAAGGACTGCATACTTTCCATTTGAACGTAACCAATGATAAATAATTAACGACAAATAAGAGATACAGCGTCATCTTCATCATCGTCAGTACAGTAAAAGTTGATTTATAGCAACCCCCCTGTGTATAACAACCACCTTATAATAAAGACTGCTTTGCTGTCCCCAGTTGTACCATTTGTGTACAAATCAACCTCTATATAAAGACCACCTTCCTATATAAGATTTTCTTGTTTCCCTATGGGGGTCTTTATATACAAGTTACACTGTATTTTTACTGTAACCAAATGGGTATTGATGTTTTGATATTTGCCTGACACAAATCTATTGTATGCGACAGAAATTGTTTTCAGCATATGCAACCTTCGAACAAATAGATTATTCCTTACAAGTAAAAACTAGATCCTGCAAAAATTCAGATCACATCAAATCTTTGTATTAAACTTGAACAAGCCATTTTTCTGTGATGTTGTGCCAAATCCAGGTATAAAGCGAGACCAAATGATTTGATTTCTTTTACTACAATTATCACAAAAAATCAATTCAATAAAAAGATGAAAGTTACTAAAAAACTGACACAAAAATATTCCACCAAACAAAATAACCTTCTGCCAACTTAACTGGTCATATAAAACAAATAAATCAACCATACAATGAGCAAAAAATAAGAAGTGTGTTGAATGACAATCATCCTAGATAATGACCTGAAAGTGTAAGCAACAAAATGATTAACAGCACGAGGTAATCCATGTTGAATAAAGGTAAAAATGTTTACAAAATTTATACAGTGGAATCTCATTACAATGTATGCCAAAATCGGATGAGTCCAAATTCTGGTTATGTCAAAGTCAAACGTCTGCTCCGGATTATTGTACTATATATTCATACTAATTTTATTCCAGATAAATCGAAGTTTTTATCTGGAAATTAGCTTATCTCAAAGTATTTTTCTGGTCCAAAGTATCAAAATATTATAGAATTGCCATTTGTTATCTCGAAATTACCGTCTGCGAATAAATGTTACATTTTGTATGCAAAAATCATTGTACAAAATTACTTGTTTACCAGCAAAACACGGGACAATCAACTCCCATTAATGAGCCAAGGTAAAAGTGTAATTAATAATTGCTTAAAACCAATTTGAAGTGGGCACTACCATGTGTAGGTCTATTCATTGTCCAATAAGAATGGAAAATATGTGAATTGAAAATTTTGGTAATCTCGAATTTTGGTCATCTCAAAGTAAACGGGGCCATCCCATGAATTTCTAGATAATAAGATTCCTCTGTACTTTAAATTGCAAATTTCTTGCAAATGACCTACATTTCAGAAATGAAACTTGGCACATACATGAACCATGACTTACTACTTTAATCAGAATTAGAACATTGTGATAGTAACTGGTAATATTTTTTTGCTATCAATGAAAATATGGTAAATTTTAAGTAAATTTTTGGCCTTTCGTATATGATGAAACAATTATACTTAGATAGCTTATAAAATTTCTGTTTTCGTTTTATGACATATTTGATGTATGCACTATATTCCTAGTACCATTCTGACCACCAATAATAGAGCAATAATTTTGATTTCATGTTTAAAGATTCCCCTTACAATACTTTAACAGCGGTTACCCTGTGAAACACGAAATTTAGAAAATTGTGGACAAGTGAACTTACGACGACAGTCACGATTGTAAAACAAAATTATTTTCCTATGCTTTGCAAATAAATTTAGAGCTGTGTTTTTCTGTTAGCTTAAACTTGTTAACTAGAGGCTATTTTCAACAAAATGAGGCAGTTATTACAGCATACCTTTCTTGCTTTGTTTGATTTCCTTTTCTTGAAAAATAAAATTGCCTACCCACACCTAGCAGTCATGGATAGGCAACATCAAACAAACAATTTTTTAACAGTGGCCTGACGTGTACCTTAAAAAATCAAAGCACAACCAACAAAGATATTTTAAATGTCTTTTTTTTTACAGCAGGTAGTTATTTCTGGTAGATGTATTGTACTTCATCAAGTACATGTAAATCAAAGTTGAATTATTTACAGTACAAATACATGTATATCTAAATCCATACAATGTATTGTCAGATCCTGTCTGATACCATGTTTGGAGTGCAGTGTACATGTATATTATTTATAAATGAAACAATCTATCAAATGATACTTGTACATGTAATATTCTTTGTGTATAAACTTTAGATATATATATATATATATATATATATATATATATATATATATATATATATATATATATATATATATATAGATATAGATATATATATATATATATATATATATATATATATATATATATATATATATATATATAATATATATATATATATATATATATATATATATATATATATAGTGAAACTTGTATATAGGGGCCATCCAAGGGACCAGAAAATATTGACCTTTATGTGCAGGTAACCCTTATACATAGGTGCAGTTTAGTTGAAGTATGCAGTCAAGGGACTTAAAAAAACTGACCTTTATAAACAGGTAATCCTTATATAGAGGTGGCCACTATAGCAGGTTTTACTGTATACATATATTACATATGTAGCTCACCTGAGAGGAAGGTGAATTTTCACCTTTATTATATGAGAGGTTTAACTTAAAATGCTGTCAAAAATTTCAAGCTAAATACATGTACATGTAACTGAAGCATACACATGCATTTCATCCATGATGATTTTAACTTTTATATTGAACTTCTCTCCCATCTGCTTTAGTTACATGTATGATGTAGCCAGATTTTTACACACTAAGATTTCACTTGATAGTTAAAAAATGTCATCACAGTCCCGAGCATGCAACTGATAAAAATACATGTGGCAGCAAAAATAAAGTCTGTGATCTGAATTACAAGTACATGTAGTTAACATGTCAAAATAAAAATTTGTATGCATACTTATAACCTGCAAAACGTGAATATAGAAATGACTAATCATCCACGTACATGTGTGTGCATATTAGGTCACTTCCACTTATTAGGAAGTGGAAGGGAGATAAATTTAAGCCTGGTTATAGCCAGATTTTGTTACTCGGATCAGTGTATACCATTTATATATATAGTATATTGTAGGAATACATGGGGAAGATAAACACGTATATCCATGCTGTCTCCATACTGTAACCGGTGTTCGGTTGTATACAATCTCGTTATAAGTGGTTGACTGCATTAAGTTGAGCAGTGGTGTACATTTTTAGGAGCCACCATGGCAATTCTCTTAGAGTATTGCATTATAAAATACAACGTGTGGTACCATTTTGTTTTTAAGTCAACATATTTACATGTAATTCTTTTTTATTCGGCCTCTTTGGTCAAAATTAGGACTGGTACTTTTAGAAGGTGAAAGTTGGCCATTTGTGAAAAAAAAGTTATGTTGAAATTTGGTCTAACATCAAGTCATGGTAATGTCTGGTCAATAATTCCATGTGACTGGAGTTCTCGTCATGATAGTAAAGATTAGATGATGTTGAAATGGAGTTAAATCTATCAGCTTTCAAACATGTACGGTACATACATTGTATTTTTGGCCCTTAAATTTTGGCCACTTTGAAAGTTTGGCCAATTTGGTCAAACTTAAACCATAGCCAAAATATCTGAAATTCAGGTACATAGAATCAAGAGAGAAATGTTGAATGTCACATTTTGGTTAATTTTGTTCAGTGTTTTTTTTTCCACACTCAGTTATTTGTCAGTCAAATGATGACAGTCAGTTTTAAATGGTGAAGGAGAGAACCCAGTCTCTCAATGAACCTAGGAATAGATTAACAACCTTCCACTTCATTCTCACAAAATCAGCTTAGGTTACAGTAGGATTTAAACCTGTGCTTATAACTTTTTTCATCTCGTTTAATGTTAATGTACATGTATATATCATGTTATTATCAATTATGAAAGTTCACATGAAAATACAATTTTTACACTGCACAGGACAGTGTGTGAAAGAGCACAAATAATTACAAATGTAATGGTAAGTTATTAATGTAAAAATATATCGTTGTGGGTCAAATTTGAAGTAAGGAAACATATGGTCTATCAAGGTAATATTTTACAGTCATGTACCAGTTCATATATAAAATGATCATCTCGGCGATAAATGTTTGATAGATAAAACATTTTGTGTTATGTTCTCTGCATCATTAAAGTATTGTAGAATCGGAAAATTGTGTGGGGTTAAAATTTTGTTGTTTTGGAAATAATTGTAAAACAACTTTGATGACATTAAATTTTGTTGAAATAAAAAACCATGTTTGTTATGTAAAGTATTAGTATAATTACATGTAGGTGTTATTTCTGTTAACTTTCATCATGGTTTTAATTTCGTTAACAAATGAAAAGAAACAAATTAAATTAAAACCATAACGAGGGGAGGGACTATAAGGTTTTATCTTTGTCACTGTCCGTCTGTCTTGTCAAATTTTTTATTAAATTTTCTAAATGCTCACCATTCACTCATTGGCAGAAATGATCATTACTGGACTTTTTTTTCGCAAACCTTTGTACTTTTTTTACTTTGGTATTAGGTTTATACAAATGATAATTTAACAGATAGGGGACATGCATCGATATGTGTTTTAACTCAAATATACACTTTTCACCTGACATTTTATAAGTTTTAACAAATTACTGGGTTGTTTTTAACTAGATACACAAATGTATGATCTTAAGACTACATCAAACATAAATGATAAGTGTCACAAAAATAAGTCTATCGAAACTGATTAATGACCTGATCGTGTTTTTGTACTGGTGTCTTCGTATGTTTGACAAAGTTTACCGACCTTCATCTGTATTCTTAGTACATGTCATAGATCACGACTGTACATACCTTACAATTAATATGCGTAATAAACAGCAAAATGAATGATATCATACATTTTATATACGTGAGTGTTTGTATGCCAATATTTACATGCATTTACATGTATGTAATCACTTACAGTGGAACCTGTCTTGATAGACCACTCTCATTAAAGATCACCTGTCTTTTAAGACCAGCTGACCACATTCTAAAAAGCACTTGGTTAAATAATCTTTTAAATAAGATGTACCTCTTTTGAGAGACCACCTGTCTTGTACATATGTAAGAACACATGTGCAAAGTTTTTGAAATTCACCAGTCTTACCTGAAAAACCGATGAATTTTACAAAAGTTTGGTGAAATCTATCTGATAACTGGTCCAAATGACCAGTAATTTTCCAATTCTTTTCAATTGTGTATATATACAGACCAATAAAAAAAAAAGTTCTTTGACCAGTGAAATTTCTTTATTCACTGGCCCGGTTGACCAGTACTTTTTTTTAATTTCAAAATGTCTGCATATGGTAGATAGAGTGGTTTCTCAAGACAGGTTGGACTGTATATGTTACAAAGATAAAAATATATTATTTATATCAATGAAAAAAATAACAGTTATTTATAATCAAACTTGTGTTAAAGGTCACCTCTGTATAAATAGCACCTGTCTGTAAAGGCCATTCACACATAACCTTTGTTAACTTTTTATAATGAATAAACCTCTTTATAAAGGCCATCTGTCTATAACAGCTACATTTGGCTGTTCCATTGAGTGTTCTTTATAGATGTGTGTGACTGTATTAATAGTACATTTTTGAAAGCTTTGAAACTGAAATTTTTAAAGGTGGCAGAGGGAAATTTGAGGTTGATAGAAAATAGTGAGGTCATGTTTACACAACCACTCTATATAGGTTATAGCCACTACATATACATAACCACACTTACATAGGTCATTGTCAAAAAAAAAAAACAATCTTAAATAGGTCATGATGGTTCCTGATATATTCAGTGTACCAAGTCCTATGTTGAGAGACCACCCCATCCACATGTACCACTGAAACGTGGTCTCTCAAAAGAGATTTTATATAAACATGATAAAGGATTAACCCATTCACCCTAAAGACACATTTGAACTGCTCTAAGTCATTGATTTATAGAAGATTCCATTGTTTTTCAGGGGTAATTGATGAGTTAACTGGGTAGTTTCTATTATATGGTCTCATAAGGTAGGTGGTCTTTCATGAGAGTGGTCTTTCGAGACAGCTTCTATATTGTGTAGTCTATATATAATACAATGTATATACATGGATATGTTTGTTTGGTTCAAATAGTAATAACCCAAAAAGCAAGTTTGGATTATGTAAACACTATGGTAATTCTTGTATGAACTTGAGGTTTGAATAAATAGATCAAAAAACTAAACATAAATCACTATGAATTGTGATGTAATGTAAATTACAACGTCAATTATCATTTTGTCAGCTGATGTTTACATTAAGTTCCGACAAACCTGTTGTATGTTTACATACAGTGCATCTGTAAGAGTTCATTCCTCTCTGATAAATTTCTGTGTTTTTATCTCGCTGTGTATGATCTTCTGTTGCTGTCATATTGGTTAGTGGAGAACATGTGACCATAATTTTCACCATTGACACATGTATAATTGATATGTCTGTGGTACACTGAAGGGTATTTTATGCTGCTTTTAATTTAGACATGGGTAAGTTCATTTACAGGTAAAATTTTAGGTATTCTTGAGAAACAGATATCGTAACAAGTAATAGTTTGATTTCATCCTCCTCTAACTCTAATTACATAAATTTCTAGGTAATACTTGCTGAAGCTCATAGGTTTATAAACTGTAAAAAAGGGAACTTTAGTTACAAATGTAGCTATATATACATTGTATGTATATATATATATATATATATATATATAGATATATAGATAGATAGATAGAATAACAAACTATCAGTTGTCAGAAAAACTGATTCACCCCTAAAGACATATTTGGACTGGTCAAAGTCATTGATTTACTGAAGAGTGCATTGTTTTTTAGGGGTTGATGAGCTAACAAGTATAAATGTCCTATGATTTTCCAATTAGTTGGAGAATTTTATCAAATAGATTATTTGACAAAGTGGTTTTCAGAGTGTGATCTTTCCAGACAGATGGTTTTCTATGACTGTGAACTCATATGTGTACATATATGCTCTGGAAAAAAAACCCAAACATATATAAATAATACAGTGGAACCTCACTATTAAGACCACATAACTGACTGACTCAAAGTGGTCTGTTTAGTGAAGTGGTCTCTTAGGTGAGGTTTTGTACTTATTAAATATTTATCATGAAACTGAAAACTTGTGGTCTGAAATGTGAGGTGGTCTCCTAAGCGAGGTGGTATTTAGGCGATGTTCCACTTGTATATATGTAGGTAGATAATAATAGATTTATTTCTATTTATGTTCAGTTCGTGTAGGTTTTCTTTTTCCTGCTACAGGTGGGGTACCTATGCTATAAGCTTTTACTAATGTAATCAGAGGTTTTTCAGTGTGTTGTAAACTTGTATGGCAATTCCATATCTTTTTTTTTTCAGGATTCTTCTTGAATTCAGAGCTCATCTGTCAACTTTAGATTTGGTCCACATTATTAAACTGATTACCAGTATACAGAATGTCTGAACACATATGGATTCCACTTAACTGTTTCCAGGAAAATATAAGTAAGATATTTACTCTACATGTTTTAATATATGTATATAAATCTAAGAGCATAAAGGGACATTAGCTTTCTTGTGTTTGAAAACTTTTCATTTTTTTGATTATTATTATTATTTAGATTGATGTACAAATAAAAGCTAAACACAGGCATAAGAATTCTTATGTTCCTATATATTTTGTGAAAATAAGGCCAGGTCCAGTATCTTGAGCATGTACAAATAGTAAGGTCAAATTTAATTTTATCTTTTGTAAATGTATATATACATGTAAGTGATAAACTAGGTTACTCAAGTAATTTTTTTACAAATTGTATAGGAAATAAAGAATTATTATGCCAGTGTACATGTATATCTCTTTTTTGTAAATGTACATCAATCTAAGAAGACATTTTTTTGAAGTTTGAAAAAAAAAAACAAGAACAAAAGCAACTAATTCCCCTTTAAAGAAATGTTTGAATATTTATGAATGGCTCTAAACAGTAAAAATTCAAATCAAATCTAGAACTACCACTTGAATTTTTAATCACATGTCATGTACCAACACAGTACATTAGTACAGTGAAACTTGTATATAAAGACCCCCATAGGGATACAACATAACCAGTCTTTATAGGAAGGTGGTCTTTATATAGAGGTTGATTTGTACACATATGGTACTATTGGGGACAGCAAAAAAAGTCTTTATGACTAGGTGGTCTTTATACACAGGTGATCACTAAAGCAAGATTTACTGTAATCTGCATGGAAAGAACAAACTGAGTAAGGAAAATTTCTTATCATAGGACCCATTTCTTAAATTGTCATATACATGTTCACGCACATGCCAAAAGTATGTCAACTTTTTAGCTCACCTGAACCAAAGGTTCAATAGTATTTTGAGTTTTTCTAAAATATGTCTGGATTTTTAATAGTATTTTTCACCACACTTAACAATTTTTCATTTATATATTGGCATCCAGTTTTTAATGTTGGAGCTTTCACAAGTAAACTGGCAAACTCTCTCACTAAAATCAGCTTTTGTACCAACAGAGCTGAAACCTGCACTGACCAAAAGAGAGAGACTTCATGGTTCATCCTAAAACCTCCTAAAATATATCTTTCATTGGATTTAAACATAGAGTAATCAAAGATTACAAAGCTCACCTCACACCAATATACAGTAATCAAAGATTACACAGCTCACCTCACAGCAACATAGAGTAATCAACGATTATAATGCTTACCACACAGCAACATACATGTAGAGTAATCAAAGATTACAAAGTTCACCTCACAGCAACATACATTTAGAGTAATCAAAGATTACAAAGCTCACCTCACAGCAACATAGAGTAATCAAAGATTATAATGCTTACCTCACAGCAACATGCATGTAGAGTAATCAAAGATTACAAAGTTCACCTCACAGTAACATACATTTAGAGTAATCAAAGATTACAAAGTTCACCTCACAGTAACATACATTTAGAGTAATCAAAGATTACAAAGTTCATCTCAAAGCAACATATATGTAGAGTAATCAAAGATTACAAAGCTTACTTCACAACAACATTTTTACATCCCCAAAGTTAAATTGACCTCAACCAATCACTTTTCACAACAACATTGAAAATAAACCAAAACTGGGTCCAACACAATGACTCATTTTTGCCAAAACTATATTGATAATTTAGCTCTTGAAACACAGGATGTGTATAAATTCATAAGACATAATACACCTGGCAAATTTTGTTGACCGACATTTGAGGGTAAACCTGACTTCAACTGGTACCAATCTTCCTAAGTGGGATGCTGGGGCAATTGCATACTGTTAGCTTTCCTTAACTTCATTAAGATAAGCTAAATCCTGCTTTCCAATTGTTTTCAAAAGGAACATGGGATAGGGGAGGGGATGTGTGTTGAAAAAGAGCAATAGTGTTTACGATGCTTTGTGATTTCCTTGAATAAATCAATGAAAAAAACATGAGGCCCAAGAGGACCTCAATCGCTCACCTGAGATCCATCTACAAATATGGAAAGAAGACCAAGAAGAATATGTTCATGTAGGTTAAAGTTTTTTAAAATACAACGAGAGACCATTTAATACTCTGTATTTCTTTTTTTCGATTTCAGATTGTAATGTTGCGCTTATAGTACTAAATCGACCTCTGGCAGTGAAGACTCCATTATTTAAAAAGTTATGGAATAAAGGTATGTTTAACATTTGAGC
Source organism: Atrina japonica (assembly GCA_030159075.1). Classification (NCBI taxonomy): domain Eukaryota; kingdom Metazoa; phylum Mollusca; class Bivalvia; order Pterioida; family Pinnidae; genus Atrina; species Atrina japonica. The sequence continues at coordinate 286,179 of BROG01000026.1, read as the reverse complement.
TTATTATGCACCCCCACATATTCAGTTAGATCTAGAAGTTTTACAAATGACTTTACAGTCAAAATAATTAAATAATATTTGAGCTTAAGTATAAAGTAAATTTGGTGACTTTTAGACCAGCTATTTATAGATTGAGAGAGTATTTAAACTGTATAAGTGATACATTCAAACTTGCATTAATGGGCCACCTCTGTATAAAGGCTACTTGCCTATAAAGGCCATTAAATTACTGTTTAACTTTTATTATAATGAATAAAGCTGTTAACTTTTTTTATAATTAATAAAGCTTTTTTTAAGGCCACTTGTCTATAATGGCTACTTTCTCTCTTCCCTTGAGAGGCCTTTATACACAAATTTGACCATATTTACATGTACATACATTTAATTGTGTCATGTGACATAAAAGTTTGAAAGTATTGGTTGAATTGTTGTAATTCTATGAAGGTACATTCTATATGTTCACTCAAATGCCAAAAGTGAATTCTTACCTTCAAATTTTCATCTTATGTTTAGCTCACCTGAGCTGAAAGTTAAAGTGAGCAGTAGGGATCTGTCCTTACCTGCCATACATATCTCATACATGAATCAGTACATCAGTTTAACTTTCATGGTACACCTGCTTAAGTCTAATGATTCTTACATGAAGCTATGCTTCAGATGAAGGATTAGTCTATTTTGGCAAAAATGACCCAGTTTTGTAATTACAGTGGGAACTTGTGTCTCGAAGTTCACAGGACTACCTCTGTTACTTTGAGATATCCAGAATTCGACATCAACAAAAAATTATTTAAGCTCTATCAATCAATCAAAATCAGGACCGTCTGTTCAACATTAAATGAGATTTCACATACATGTGTGTTTGAATCATGAGAGAAAATCAGAGTAGGATATGTTGAGTGGAAAAAGAAATCTCAAACCTAGTTGTAAGAATCTGAAGGTCAAATCTTGGGAAACCCTCAGAGTGGAAAACCAGATTCTTACCATTCGGGTTGAGATTTCCTTATCCAGGCCACACACCCATATAAGAGTCTATCAATCTACATGTTCTGTACTTTTAACCTTTAGCGACCCCTACATTTCAAATAATTTAGTTTTGATTTGTTAAACGTGTATAGTATGTATTAGCATGTACAGTGGAACTTGCCTTGAAAGACCACTCTCATGAAAGAGCACCTGTCTTTTGAGACCACATTCTGAAAACCAGTTGGTTAAATAATCCTTTTGATAAAACTTCTTTTGTGAGACCACCTGTCTTGAAAGACCACATTTCAGTGGCAGATTTGTTGGTCTCTCAGGACAGGTTCCACTATATAACATAGCTGGTCATTACCTTTGTTTCAGCTACTTATAAAGCGACGGTGGATGGAGGAACAAATTCTCTGTACAATGCTCGAGAAGACGACAGAGAAAATTTCATACCGGATGTGATTTCTGGTGACTTTGACTCCATAGACAAAGATGTCCTAGACTACTATAAGGACAAAGTGAGTTTTTATTTTGTTTTTTTTATTATTATTATTTTATGATAGTTTTTTTACTTGTCTGTCAAAACATACTCAACTTCAGCCTCCATTTTAGCTTTTAAGGTTGAAAAAAACAGTCTGCAATTTTTGACAAAAATAAAAAAACCGATAAGGCTGAATAGAAAAACTTATCTGGTTATCAGACATTTCTTTGCCTTTGACAAATTTTGATCTATTGGCTGCATTTATTGCTGTTTGATAGAAAAAAATCTGATGACCAAAATTTTAAAAAAGAAATTTAAATTCCCTTCTTATGATACAAATGTGTTTATTATACAGGTAGGTAAATCAACATATGGAAAGTTGAATTAGGTAAGAAAAAATGTGAAACTTAAATGAGTCAAATTTCTCTATGTTTCAAACTACAGTAAAAACTGCTTTAGTCACCACCTGTGTATAAAGATAACCTTGTCACAAACACAGTTTTTTGCTGTTGAACAGAATAAACATATATATGCATGTATATGCTATATTCCAATATGTGTATTGTTTTAAGACACTATCATTCTGTAAATGAAGAGCCAGCCTGGCTCAGTCGGTATTGTGCTCAACTCTTGATCGTGAGGTCGTGAGTTCGATTGCAGTTGTCAGCAGTTTGGATCCTGTCCTTCAGGACCCAGTTGTTCATCTTTTGGTTAAATATAACCCTCAGTTAAATATGGTAACTTAGGGTTATATAACCTAGGATTAAAATCTTAATAACAGTGCCAATCTTCAGGCAGTATGAAATCATAACCCTTAATTGGTTAAAATATGTAACCGAGTCTCAAGGTTTGGCTAAATTTCCCATGTTTAACCAAAGTTGAATTTAACCAATTATTGAGCAACAAAATTTAACCAAAAGTTAAATTTTAATCCTTGGTTATGATATTTAATGGAGGGTTAAAATTTAACCAGTAGATGATCAACTGTGTCCAGATGGGACAGTAAAAACCGAGGTCCCATGTCACTGTAGGTGTTGACATGTTAAAGAACACTCACTGCTCAATGGCTGTAAGTGCCGACCATAGGCCAAACTTTGAAGCCCTTCACCAGTATTTGTGACGTCTCCATAAGAGTGAAAGATTCTTGAGTGGGACTTTAAACAACAATACAACCAAAGATACATCTATATTTACCATCTGGTGGCAGTGGCTCTATATAACCATTATAAGAAAATTGTCACTTACTATCTCATGAATGCCAACTGCGGAGGACTCACATGTGTTTCAGAAACACTTGTTTGGCACTCAGCTTCAGTCTGTACCTGCATCTATCCTTTCAAATAGTGAATTTAAACTCCACTCTGTCAATTTAGAATTCTTCACTAATTCGTTTTTTTAATGACTGTGTCTTCAACTTTCATACGTAGAAATAACCAATGAGCACTCACTGTACTGAAACAACGTCCTTTTAACATTCATTTTTGTGCATTGTCACTTGTGTAAACAGTCCGCAGACAAAATAAAAGTTGGACAAATTATATTAACTCACAGTATTAATTTCCATTTTACATGATCACTTGAATACATGTTGTTGATTTAGAATCGATAAAAGTTTATCTAGTAGAATGTAATTTTTTGTCACTTTCTTACATTTTTTCATGGGGCTATTTTTATTGTAGTCCTAAGCAATGAATAGCTGTTGACTCTTCCAGGAATTGTATGTACATGAACGATTGAGCTTGAAATTTGAATTCCATTTATTAAACGGTAAAAGAAAAATCGGATAGCTTAAAAAATAAGTAAATATAAGGATTAAACTGCTGTCACTTGGCATTCATGGTCTTATGAATGCCAACTGACAAAGGCAAATTTCATGAATTGTGTTAAACGAACAAGTGAAAATGAGATACAAAAAGAAAAAATTCAATTTTTTTTGCAGAGCACATATCTTTTGGTGTATTTATATTACAAACTTCATATGTCATATATCTCTTTAAATGAGCATATACATGTATAAACATTGAATGGCCAAAGACTAGGGTTGAATTTACAAGTACTGCTGGGAATTCAAGGTGTCCAATTAAGTAATTATGTCATTAGGGAGACAGATTTTAGGGTTGGGATTTGGGGTGCACAAAATTCGGAATACAAGATATAAATTTGTATACAGGCAAAATATACAGGTAACACTGTACATGTCTATTACTTGTATATATGTGTATGTATATACATGTACATGTAGAGTGAACCTGTCTTGAGAGTCCACACCATCTGCAACTAAAATGTGGTGTCTTAAGACAGGTGGTCTCTCAAAAGAAGTTTCATTCAAAGGATTATCTAACTGAGTGGTTCTCAGAATGTGGTATCACAAGACAGGTGGTCTCTCATGAGAGTGGTCTCACAAGACAGGTGGTCTCATGAGAGTGGTTTCACAAGACAGGTAGTCTCTCATGAGAGTTGTCACAAGTGTGGTCTATGAGAGTGGTCTCACAAGACAGGTGTCTCTCATGAGAGAGTGAACCTGTCTCATGAGAGTTCCACAAGACATCTGCCTCTCATGAAAATGTGGTCTCACAAGATAGGTGGTCATGAGAGTGGTCTCACAAGACAGGTTTCTCATGAGAGTGGTTTCACAAACAGGTAGTCTCTCATGATGTGGTCTCACAAGACAGGTGGTCTCATGAGGTGGTCTCACAAGACAGGTGGTCTCTCATGAGAGTGGTCTCACAAGACAGGTGATCTCATGAGAGTGGTTTCACAAGACAGGTAGTCTCTCATGAGAGTGGTCTCACAAGACAGGTAGTCTCTCATGAGAGTGGTCTCACAAGACAGGTGGTCTCATGAGAGTGGTCTCACAAGACAGGTGGTCTCATGAGAGTGGTTTCACAAGACAGGTAGTCTCATGAGAGTGGTCTCACAAGACAGGTGGTCTCATGAGAGTGGTCTCACAAGACAGGTAGTCTCTCATGAGAGTGGTCTCACAAGACAGGTGGTCTCATGAGAGTGGTTTCACAAGACAGGTGGTCTCATGAGAGTGGTCTCACAAGACAGGTGATCTCTCATGAGAGTGGTCTCACAAGACAGGTGGCCTTTCAAATGTGATTTTATCTAAAACATTATTTAACCAGTTGAATTTCAAAAAGACAAATGGTCTCAGAAGACAAATGGTCTTTCATGAGAGTGGTCTTCCTAGATGGGTTGCTCTCTATATGTATGGAGTTGTGTAGATGAATCATTCATAAAAAGAAGACATAACAACTCTTCCTACATGTATATGGGATTTGCAACATTTTTAAAATCATTTGTCTCAGAATCAGATAATTGATGGTCTAATGTACAATTTTCAATAGAGGTTCTTATTTGTGTGATCAAGAATTTTATCCAATAACATACCAAAATCAGAATATTTGATATATTAGAATCAAATGTAGCCATAGTTATAACCCAAAAAATCTATTTCATATTGACTACCTCCCATACTGTAAATCTCACTGGTAATCACAAATTGATAAGTCCAGGTTTGCTGGAACACACACTGGTACTGTTTTGAAAGTTTTCTTTTTGTTTAAATGGTGCTTTTATGCCTCATTCAACAATTTTTTAATTATGTGGTGGCAGTCACTTTTCAGTGATGGAGGAGAGAACCCGGTTACAATGTACCCAAGAAGAGACCACCGGCAAGTTAACTGACAAACTGTCTCATAAAATCAGCTTAGGTTCCAGTTTGACTCAAATCCATGCTGACTAGCGGTGAGAAATTTTATGGTACAAAGCACAATGCTCTAACCACTCGGCCATGGAGGTCTCCACAAATTAATCTGTCTGGACTTGCTTGGACACTCACTAGTACAGTTATGAAAGTGATACTATGTTCTTTCTATTTCAGGGATCGGAAGTAATCCATACCCCTGATCAAAATGAAACTGATTTCACAAAAGCAATAAGAATACTAATTGAAAAAATAAAAGATTCTCAGGTAAGATTTACGATACTGATTGTCAAAATGTAACTGATTACTTCATAAAACAAATTAAAAGTCTGAATAGTAATGGGATGTTTAATTGAATATGATAAAAATCCCTGGGTTTACCATTTATTATTTCTTTTGTTGATTACAAATACCAATTAATCTCTGTCAGTGGGTTTTCCATACTGCAGTGCTGTGTATGATAAAGAATGTACAATCTAGCCTGTTTATTATTACAAGTACAGTTTAACCTACTTTTAATGCCCCTCATTTCATTTGCAGTCTTCAATGTGAGGTGGTATCCTAAGTGAGATGTTTGTTAGGCAAGATTCCATTTTATTTCTCTTTTTCCTTTCTGGCAGCTTAGCTAAAATTAAAACATTATACAACTAGACTTTACAAATCAGTGGAGTCTTTCACTTTATTTACAGGTAGATGGCATTATCGTTCTTGGTGCTTTTGGCGGTAGACTTGATCAAGTATTCGCCAACATAGATACACTCTTTCAGGCAGATAAAATGACAAAGATTCCTGTTGTTCTTTTTTCGTACGATTCTTTTGCATTTTTACTGCCGGAGGTAAGTTGAACCTATTTATTCTCTTCAAATGCTTTTGATACTGTATAAAAATCATTTATTTTCGTGGGTTTGAATTCTCATGAATTTTCCCTCAAAAACGAGTTTTTTTGACATTAATTTTCTGTTGATTTTGAGTGCTTCATGGAGGTGTTTTACATAAAAGTAAAAAAAGTTTTAACAAGTTTTAGCCAAGCAGGTGCTTTTATATATTGTGTTAAATAGGATACATTGTTTCTTTTAATTTTAGCTCAGTGTTTGATGCATGAAATAAAATTAGAGTATTATATTATTTAGTATTATGCACAGGTGATACACGGCTTGAATTATGGTTTTTGCCAGGTGACCCACATGACCAGAAGCAAAAAAGTAATATACTAGCCCCATCAAACTTCTACATGCCCATAAATCACTCAGAAGAAATAGATTTATGATATATTTAGATAAAGAATAGTCAACTATAACATGTGAGATAGATGAGATAGATTACTTTGTAATATTTACATACCTGTACAAATTATTGAAAAGAGCACTTACACTTATTTCTTTTACTGGACAAAGGGGCCAGTACAGATAAGAAATCTACTGGCCCATTCTGTTATTTACTGGCCACCAGCCAGCAGACCAGTGCTAATTTCAAGTCCAGCGATAATACAGAGGTACATGTATATTGTCAGTCGCAGGCCATGGTCTGTTCATTATGAGATATCCGATGGTCCATCATTCAAGTACAGATTTTCATCTTGGATTTATATTTGTCTATTTCGGTTACCCATGAAAACAACGAAATTAAATCCTCAATGAAAAATCATGATTTTATAGTAATTGAATTGATTCAGTTTTTTTATTTTGATATTTTTGTCAGTAGTTTTCACTCTAAGGGAGACAACTCCAGATGTAGTTGAAATGCCAAGATGGCTTCTCTATCAATGTCACAACAAAAATTCCATTAAATTCTGAGGACTGTAACTGTGTGTAGATGAATATTGTTTTGATTTAATTTGACCTAGACTTCATTTTACTTCAGGGAAAACATGAAATACAGATTGATACCAAGGCGATCGGGGAGTGGTGTGGCCTCATTCCAGTTGGCTGCCCATGTGAACATGTAACAACCACAGGTCTAAAGTACAACCTCAGTACGTATCTGGTGTAAATGATAAAATTTTTGACATGGTTCCGCTGTTGTTCAAAGCTGACAATTATGATTATGAACTAACAGATGGGGATTGGCAGATTGACTCACAGGTGGTTGAAAAGGAAGGCCATTTTTCCCAGTGGACCACTTTCTTTGCCATTCAAAAGTGGTCTCTTAAAACAACATCTGGTTTCTGAAAAAAAAGAAGTAGAAAAAAGAACATCAATAGATTTGGCCAACAATATTGAATTGACCAAAGCAGATCTGTGAATGTTTTCCATATGTTGACTCAATTGAAGGTTGTCTCATTATACCATTTGATACCATAAACATTTGATATTTTAAGTTCAAGGCACAGGCACTGGTGTCATTCAATTCTCTGGTCAAAATAACACCACCACACAAAAAGGTACCCAACTGTTTATTCAAGCAGAGTGTAGTTCATCATTTGTGCTGTCGATAATTTAACAAATGTTGCATTTTGTGAGTTCAAGTATGGTGGTACAAGTCAGATAATATTTCATCTTTCACATGATTATAACAATTTTTAACTTTCCGTCCCTCAAAAGGTTGTATTTGACCTTTATTTATGTATCCAGCTCAGTCATTTAGAAGAAGCAGAAGTAGAATTAACCAAACTTCCGGTCTTATGAAGTTACATATGCTCTCATTGATTAAAGGTATCTTTAGAAAATAGGTGTGTATGGAATCAACCAATTAGAATGTGCATAAAAGAGAAAATCTTATTCAGACTGGAAGTTTGGCTAATTCTGCCACTCTTATTATTATTAAATTGCCTTACTCTACGGCTGTATATATCACCATGTTCTCCTGTAATGTTAAATGAGGTCATTGAATCCATTTTTTTTTTTTTTCCCAGGAAACCAGCGTTTACAATTTGGTGAGATTATAAGTACATCTAATTGTCTTGACCAAGAGCACAAAGGTGCACTCACAGTGGAAACAGATAAACCGGTACTTTGTACGATGGCTTTTAATCCTGAAAAGGTAAAAAATATCGCAATATGACCTATCACATCTCTACATAAATAACTACCTCCATGATTTTAATGAAAAAAAATTTACCTGCAATCTGCAACACCGGGTTAAGTTAGAAATCAAGAGAACATTGTTTTTTCATAAAGGTATATTTGGTATATTTCGAGGGCCTCCTTGACCAATTATATGCTTAAGGCATTGCCCTTTACACCAATAAATCTGTCTCACCTCTAGTCAATGCAGGTTTGAGCCCAGCTGGGAAGTAAATTGATTTTGTGAGAAAGTTTGCCAGTTTTCTTTCAGAAGAGCCATGGTCTCCACCTGTATACATTGTAACCACATTCTCTACTTCACCATTTAAAACTGGTTGCCAACATATACCAGTAACTTAAAAATCGTTGAATGTGGTTAAAATTACCAGAATTACAACAACAACAACAACAACAACAGAAATTTATATATCTCCATAAAAACAGAACAAAATAATGATAAAAATAAAAGTTTGCTTTAACTTGTTGAAATATGTTTTTAATAAATTATACTGTGGTGTTTACAGAAGCTGCATTTTATCATTAAATTATTAATTCATCAAATTAATTGAATTTTTTAAATTTTTTTTCAGTTGAACTCTACCTAAAGGTAACATTGACGCCATAACAAAGATGTAGCAAACCCAGCAAGTAGAATACATAAAAACCTACTAGTTATGCAATGGGAGTGTTCCCATGGTTTACTTCATGTGATCCACACAACAATATATCTAAATATACAGTCAGGCTTGCAATTTAAGGTCACCTCTGTATTAAGGGTACCAGTCTATAAAGCCCATTCAAGCTTAACATTTTTATATTTTAAAAAAAAAAAAAATAATGGCTACCTCTCTGTAATGGCTGTTTTTGCCTGTTCCTTTGAGCTGCCTTTATAGACAAATTTGACTGGACTGGTAAACATATTTTTACCATGTGATCAGAATTTACATAAACAAGTTTGAAAATATAAAACTATGCAGCATTACACCATTTTGGAAACGTTTTTCCCTTTTTTGACGTTTGTTTACTCTAAGAATTCTTTTGTTTATAACTACTGGAATAAGAACAGAACTAGCATCATTGATAGTTATTGTTTTTATCTTTAAGGTACAAATTATCATTATCTGTTATATGTCATCCATTTGGTTAGTATGTGACCTTTTTGTTACTTTGTTTGTTTCAAAATATATAGTTTTGCAATTAGATTGTGTATTTATAGGATTTTCTTTTTGTTTGCCTGGTGTTTTTTTTTAACAGATTCTATACATAAATTGTATTGCTATTAAGTTTATGTTGATATTTAATAGCTTGCACATGGTGTGCAATTAGTAGTGAATTACCTGTGATTGGGTTGCCTCCCCTTATCAGATTGTTGGCTGATTGTCTTTCATACATATTAAAGCCCCGAAGATGGTAGATTGGGGGCATATTGTTTCTGGTTCGTCTGTTTGTCTTTTTGTAACATTCTGCTTATTTCCTTGAATCTTAGCCAAACTTAGTATGGTGCTTTATATTACTGATACATACAGAGACTAGCCAAGAGTTTACAGACAATATCATTTTTTACTGTTTATTTAAGATAAAACCAGTTTTTAAAAATCTATTGTGAAGCAATTTGTTATTGCAGTTCAATAGAATTTTCACTGTTAAACAAATATTTGAATACAGTTTCATTATATACATGTATTTTGATTTTCATTTTCTGAATTGGAAATTAAAATATTTATCTATTTAAACTGAAAGTTTAATTTTTGTGATGAAAATTCCCTATCTGGTTAAGTAAAGTTATGATATCTAGTTTTTACTCTTTGTTTAAATTGTCAAATCTTATGAAATCACAGATTAGAAATTTACACCCCATTAAGCATTGGAACTTTGAAACATTCTATTCAAATATGATAAGAAATGGCTTCACAATATTTTTTTGAAAAAGTGTAGTTTTATATGAAATATGTAGTAAAAAATATTAATGTCTGTAAACTTTGGTAAGTAGCTGTAGTTTGAATTTGATTCTGGCCCACTTTCAGTAATATTTTCCAGAGTTATGGGACTTTAAAATCTTTCTGACCATGCTGATTGGTTAAGCTCTCAGGGACGCAGTGTTTCTTAGTCACATCTTGTTTTAAACTAAATATTTATCAACTATTTTAAGAAATGTTTATTCTATATAACCTATTTTGTAATCATTTTTTGGATTGAAAACATTTTAAAATGTTTAAACCTAAAACTATGTTTTATTGTTTCCTATATTTTTAAAGATTTTATATATAAAAAAAAAACATTTTATATTTGAACATATATTGACAGTGTTATTTCTGTTTGATAATGTAAATTTTAAATCTAAAAATTTTTCCATTCATTTGAAGATGGGAATTTTTATATGGTTTATTCATAAACTTTTATCATCCATCATGTCTGTATTGATATTAGATAAAAATTTATCATATTGTGTAAACTTAATTGCATAATTAGTTGATATTAATAGGAAACGACTGTATAATTGCTCAAAACTCATAGATGATAATGCATAATAACTTGAATTTGAAAACTAGAGGTAAACTTCCATAAATACTAAAAAAGAGAAATTTCGCGATCATTTGAAAAACAGAGATAATCTTACAGGATTATTTGAAAACCAGAGATAATATTGCAAGAATACTGGAAAACTATATATGATCTTGCAGGAATACTTTAAAACCATTGATATCTTGCAGGATTACCTAAAACCCAGAGATAATATTGTAGGAATACTTGAAACTACATGTATATGTAATCTTGTAGGATTACTTGGAAACAAGAGATAATGTTTTGGGACTACTTGAAAACTCTATATACTCTTCCAGGAATACTTGAAAACCAGTGGAAATCTTGCAGGATTACTTGAAAACATGTGATAATCTTACAGGATTGCTTGAAAACGTGATAATCTTTCAGGATTACTCGAAAATCAGAGACTTTCAGAATCTTTATCTTTTCTCAAAATTTGAGTAATATCTAATCAAATCAGTTATTTGTTAATTGATACATGTAGATATGTCCTTGTTAAAATTTAACACATTGTTGTAGTGGGGATACAGTAATTAGAGTTACATTGTACATGTTGTAGATATTATGGGATTTTTTTGGTTACATTGGGATTTTTAATTTATTACCGTATGGCTTTTATAAATTTCTGTCACATTTTGTCAAGTTTGAATATGTGGTGTATAACTAGAATTTTGTCTTCTATTACATATTTCTATGGTCAAATATAAAGATTATATAAATTTGTAATTTTCTATTGGTATTTTTCACTGTGTTAAAAATAATACTCCATGCAAAATCAATGTAAACTGTCTTATTTTCACTCAGCAAATCAAAATAATTTTCAAATTTGGGTATTATTTCTTGTTTTATGAATTTTTTTTTATGAAAAAATGTAATAAATAGAATATATGCAAATTTTTTTTAACGACATTTTTATTTCATCTTGTGAGGCAGAAGGATACATATTTAGCACTCATGTGTTACATTTTATTCTTCTGCCTTTCATGATAAAATGAAAATGTTATTCATCAAAAATTGGCTAATATCCTCTATATTTTTAGTGAATTAAGTCATCACACATGTGTGTATGTGTGTGAGTGTGTGAGAAAGAGTGTATAAGAGAGTGTGAGAAGGAACGAGAAAAGAATATGTGTGAGCCTTAGTATATTAGAGAGACAGACAAGAGCTATGTGTGTTTAAGTGAGACAGGCACACTAACAAGAATCATAAAACCTATTTTGAATCACCTTAATTTTTTGAAAAATATAAAAGTTAGACCACATCTGACAGCTTGTTTGGTATTGGCAGGTTTTTCTGTCATAACTACCCATTTTCCCCCAAGAAAACATTTAACTGAGGAGAAGAATTGGCTAGCCAGTTTTTCCATGAGGAAAGAATTGGCCAACTAATTTTTCCATGAGGAAAGTTTCAGCAGGGGAAAAAGTGGCTGTTACACCTGTATTCAGAAAATATTGACATGTACATGTAGGATTCAGACGGTTTCAAAACATTTTCAGGTATTTATTTTTATGCGTCCATAATAATGTTTTTCTCAATAAACAGACAAACAATGGGAACCTTGAAAGTATTTGGAAACAGTAGGACTTGTTTCTTTGAATACATGACGGCCAAAATTAGGCCATCTAAACACAATGGTCTGGTCCTCAGACAATCATTTTGAAAATGTGGCAAGTCTTGTAGGGTTCTTATTTCCAATCCCATATGGATAGGGTTTTCAAGCTTTTATTTCCAATCCCATATGGGTAAGTTTTTCATACTTTTATTTCCAATCCCATATAGTGTGGGTAGGGTTTTCATGCTTTTATTTCCAATCCCATATGGTATGGGTAGGTTTTTCATGCTTTTGTTTCCAATCCCATATGGTATGGGTAGGTTTTTCAAGCTTTTATTTCCAATCCTATATGGATAGCGTTTTCATGCTTTTATTTCCAATCCCATATGGGTAAGTTTTTCATACTTTTAATTCCAATTCCATATAGTATGGGTAGGGTTTTCATGCTTTTATTTCCAATCCCATATGGGTAGGGTTTAATGCTTTTATTTTGCAATCTCATATGGTATGGGTAGGGTTTTCACGCTTTTATTTCCAATCCCATATGGATAGGGTTTTCATGCTTTTTTTCGGAATCATTGTTCTACACAAATCCATATATAGTAGAATCTGGTTTTGATGAAATCGAATGAGTCGAAATTCCCAATTATTCAAATTGGAACAGCTGGTCATGATTTTTATGGTTAGGAAAATTTCAATTAAAATTTTAATTGATCTCGAATTCTTGGTATCTCAAAGTAATAGGGCTGCCGTGTGTATTTTTAGATAATGAGACTCCACTCTGTATGAAATTTTCTTAGAATGAATGAATGCAGTAGCATACATCATTGTTAAATGGTCATTTACTGAGTTTTTTTCCTTTTTACCACTTAGATTGATAAAAAATAACAAAAAGAGATATACACAGGCATACAAATTCTTAAATTCCTATATATTTTGTTAAAATTGTTTGAGAAACCCAGGTTTGGCACTTTTTCACTTGCAATTGATTTATCCAACCTTACTATTTGTATATGAATACCACACTAGACCTGATTTTATTTTCACAAAATATATAAGAATATCAAAAATTTTATGCCTGTGTATAGCTTTTATTTGGTATTGTACATCAAGTACAAGTGGTAAAAGTAGATAAAATCGAAATAATTTATAAACACACCTAATGCCCTTTAAATTGTGTCCAAAATAAAGACAAGACTATATGGAACTGCTTTTACAGCCTTGATAAACCTTTAAACTTACAAACGTATGTCCTCAGCTAATTTACTTTTATATTTGATGATCTACCTAACAGTATGTTAAATATTTTTGTATCATAGGGACAATATATTTTTCTTTCTAAAATTTTGTAATTTGGTGTATGTTTTTATCATGCACCAAAAAATAAAACAATTCATAAGCCAAACTTTCAGAGACAAGGGATTATCTGAAAATGTCATGAGAACCAAGTAAAATTTTGTATAGAGTTACTTCCCTTGTTTAAATTGTTTATTTAGAGTTACTTCCCTTGTTTATCTTTTTTTATTTAGAATTACTTTCTGTGTTTATATTTTTTATAAGTTACTTCCCTTGATTATATTTTTTATTTAGAGTAACTTCTCTTGTTAAATTTTTTATATAAGTTACTCCCCTTGTTTATATTTTTTGTTCAGTTGCTTCCCTTGTTTATATTTTTATTTAGATTTCTTGTCATTATATTTTTTATATAGAGTGACTTCCCTCTTTTATTTTTTTTTTCATCTAGTTATTTTCCTTGTTTATATTTTTTTATTTAGTCACTTCACATGTTTATATTTTTATATATAAGTTACTTTCCTTTTTTTTTTACTTAGAGTTACTTCCCTTGTTTACAGTATATCAATATTTAGCATAGTAAATGCCTTTAGTGTCTTTTCTAATAACACTTTAAAATATGATATATATGTCCAAGATTGAAGATGGGATGCGAGGGGTGTTTGATTTAATTGTCATTTGTGCTGTAGTGCAATTAATTTTCCTCTGAAGAATAGTTTAAGTGTCTCATATCATTGTTGTGTCATACATGTTACTGCAGAATGGTTCACGTGTGTCATATATATTGGCTGTCATGTATGTGTAAATTTCTTGTCATATATTACTGCTATCATATATATGTGTCAGTGTATGTGTAACTCCAGTGTGTCATAATATAATACTGCTGTCATATGTGTGTAACTCCAGTGTGATGTGTCATATGTTACTCCTGTCATATATGTGTAATGTGTTATACTACTGGTATTACTGCTATGTCATACATGTGTTACTCCAATGAGATGTGTCATACATGTGTAAATCAAGTGTGATATGTCATATATATATATACAACAAGGTACCTACAATTTCACCATGCCATGGCTTGGGCTTGAACCCTTGACCTATGACACCAATCGCCTGGCTCTCATGCACGATGTCCTAACTACTTGGCCATCTACGCATTTATGTTCGATAGCGGTGTAGTTACATGAGAACTCGGTCCTCTGAAGAATAGTTTAAGTGTCTCATATCATTGTTGTGTCATACATGTTACTGCAGAATGGTTCACGTGTGTCATATATATTGGCTGTCATGTATGTGTAAATTTCTTGTCATATATTACTGCTATCATATATATGTGTAACGCCAGTGTCAGATGTGTGTAACTCAAGTATGATGTCATAATTTTGTTGTCATATAATACTGCTGTCATATGTGTGTAACTCCAGTGTGATGTGTCATATGTTACTCCTGTCATATATGTGTAATGTGTTATATACTGGTATTACTGCTATGTCATACATGTGTTACTCCAATGAGATGTGTCATACATGTGTAAATCAAGTGTGATATGTCATATATATATATACAACAAGGTACCTACAATTTCACCATGCCATGGCTTGGGCTTGAACCCTTGACCTATGACACCAATCGCCTGGCTCTCATGCACGATGTCCTAACTACTTGGCCATCTACGCATTTACAAAAATGAATCTTTCGATAGCGGTGATTAGAATTCGGAACATGAGAACTCGGTCGCAGAGAGGTGAAAGGTCATATATATATATATATCATATATGCTGTCATATGTTTAACTCCAGTGTGGTGTGTCTTATATATCTGCTGCCATATTCCTGTGTCATTTATTACTGCCGCAGGTTTTTCACTTAATATGTTTTCTGCGTTACTGAAGCAAAAAATATTTTTGGATGCACAAAATGAATAAAACTGAGCCCTTGTGGACCCACTGTAACTCTGTAACTGTATAGCTGAATTGATTTTGTACCTTAGACTGAAAAATTTGTTTCATTATCGGGATATATCATGTCCCTGTTACTCAATGGGTTTTTACTTGGGACTCAGAAATCTTTATCTTGTGAGTCTAAGGGACTCACTAAAATTCAAACCAAGGGAAAATCCTGCTGTTGTCAATGTGTAACTCCAGTGTGGTGTGTCAAATATTACAGGATTTATATATATATGTGTCATTCCAGTGTCTAGTTTCATTATTACTGATGTCGTATGTTTAACTCAAATGTGATGTGTGAAATAGCCTATACAACTGCTGAGTCATACATGTGTTACTTAAGTGTGATATGTCACATGTTACCACTATGTCATACATGTGTTACTTCAGTATGATGTCATATTTTACAGCTATGTCATACATGTGTTACTCCAGTGTGATATGTCATACATTACCACTATGTCATACATGTGTTACTTCAGTATGATGTCATATTTTACAGCTATGTCATACATGTGTTACTCCAGTGTGATATGTCATACATTACCACTATGTCATACATGTGTTACTTCAGTATGATGTCATATTTTACAGCTATGTCATACATGTGTTACTTCAGTATGATGTCATATTTTACAGCTATGTCATACATGTGTGATATCATACATTATCACTATGTCATACATGTGTTATTTCAGTATGATGTCACATGTTACCACTATGTCATACATGTGTTACTTCAGTATGATGTCATATTTTACAGCTATGTCATACATGTGTTACTTCAGTGTGATATGTCATATATTACCACTATGTCATACATGTGTTACTTCAGTATGATGTCATACATTACCACATGTCATACATGTGTTACTCCAGTGTGATATGTCATATATTACCACTATGTCATACATGTGTTACTTCAGTATGATGTCATATTTTACAGCTATGTCATACATGTGTGATATCATACATTATCACTATGTCATACATGTGTTACTTTAGTGTGATACATGTCATATATTACCACTGTCATACATGTGTTACTTCAGTGTAATATGACATACGTTACCGCTATGTGATACTTCAGTGTGCTGTGTGATAATGGACAAAATTTGGTAACAATCATAATAGGCCTTGTTAATTTTTAAATTTTGCTGCATACTCCTTCATGGCACCTCTTCACTTGATTTGTATATTGTCTCATGCACCTTCTCTCTCAATTAATATTTAGGTATCTGTGATTTTTTGTATACAAACTTGACATATTTTCATAGATTATGTTTATCACACATGATAACACTTTGTCATTTATGTGCTTGTTTTGTTACTGCTGCTAGATGTCATATACATCACACACATAACTGTTTCGTCATATTTTAACCATATGTCTGAAACAAGTTTGTCATATATGTGTAACAAATCTTGTCATGTCATATATGTACATGTATGTTTCAGCTAAGTCATACACTTTAGTCATATGCGGAGAGCTGTTGTGGCTCTGCATTAGAGTGCAACCAAAGGGTTGCGGGTCAAGCCTTGTCAGAGGCAGCTGGCTTTTCCCGTCCATCAGAGAGACAATAAAAACTGAGGTCCCGTGTCACAGTAGATGTTGGCACGTTAAAGAACCCTCACTGCTCAATGGCCATAAGTGCCGAGCATAGGCCAAAATTTGAAGCCTTTCACCGGCATCTGATGCCTCCATATGAGTGAAAGATTCTTGAGTGGGATGTTAAACAACAATACAACAACAACAATCATATGTGTACATCCTTTGTTATATACATGTACTATATGAAGCGTAATACATTTTGATTCCTTCGTTATACATTGTACATGGATACAACAACTGTTATATACATTGCATGTCTCATAGAGATCCAGTTAGGCTTCACAGATGTATGTTAAAGTCCCAGTAATTTATACACAAAGAAGTGCAGGAAGGTCATTCAAGCAACTGTGATCATTTTCATGCTTTTTCTCAAATATGGTATTGAAAGGGATATGATAAAGAAAGAGCCTAGTCCTTTCATAAAAAATATCAATCTTAGAATGAATCTACACTGTTGTGCCATAAATAATAAGTTCCCAAGATATATTTTCCCTATGTATATTTCATATAAAAAAATTTTGTTTCAAAATACATGCATTCCCCTAGATTTGTTTAATACGAGATTTTCAAAAAATATACATCACATAGAGAACTTTCAGCAATTTCTGTTTAGAATTTATTGGTGAAAATTTTATGAAAACACAACATTTAACAAATCCAGGAGAAATATTTGAAAGTTCATATACATACATGTATAGGGAAAACAAATTCTGGGAACTTACTTTTGTTCTCCTACTACATATATATGCAAAACCTTGTATAGGCCTACAAGTTGTATATGTGTATGTATGGTGCTGAATTTACCATAAAGATACATGTACATGCTTTTACATGTAACAAAATGTTTGTATTTTTAAATTTTGAATTCCATTTACAGGTTTCATATGAGTACGATATATGTATATACAATGTTTAGTGCTGTCTTTGATGTGGTTTACATATATTTCATTTTGATGTATATACAACATGTTTTAAATCTGTGGCTACAGATTACACTAAACATTTACTTGTACATTACCATGGTTACTGAAGCAAATTCTAGATCTAGAATTTGGTTCTATATGACATGCACGTGTCTGATAAGTGATGTACTACTGTATGTATATTTAAATTAGCGCACTAATATTTTAGCGCTAAGAGGGGGTGTAAACTGATTAGGGCAATCTTCATTTCACGCAATTAAATTTATCAGTGTTGTTGTGTATACAGAATGACGATGGAGAAATTTTAGCGCTGCACTTGAATTAGTGCAATGACTTGAGCGCGAAAGGCGCTAATATTAGAATACCTCTAATATAAGTACACATACAGTATTTACAGGATTTACCTGGAAATTTTTGCCTTTTTGCAACAAAAAACCTATTGGCTCCAATCTTAAAATTGTTCTAAAATATCACTTACGTTTGTACATGGATAGCATATATGTCCATGCTTCAGATATTTATCTTATAATTTTCACCTGCATTTTAAATCCCCCCCTCATCTACAGGCAAAAATTAAATGGGGCAGAAATTTCTAGGTAAATATATCATATACATATATAGGCCAATATCTGATCTTGGACTTTTTTTGCATCATGGATTTTAAAAAGTGGCAAATGTTTCAAATGAAAAAATAAATAGAAATCTGACAATAAAATTATTTTCTGTGATTTTATGTAATTAAGATGTGTGTTTGTTGTTGTATATGACATATTTTGTTTAAAATTTACATAATTGGGACTGCAAGAAAAGTGTAGAACATCACAATTTCCTATTAATATAAACATACATACAGTCAACTCCACTTATAAGGAAATGGAAGGGAGATAAATTTAAACCTTGTTATAGCCAGGTTTCATTACTCAGATCCATGTACAGTAGAATCTCGTTATGTCAAAATCGGGTGAGTCAAAATTCCGGTTATGTCAAAGTGGTCCCGATTATTTTACTATATATTTATAACTACTTTTTTTCGGATATCTCAAAGATTTTATCTCAAAATTTTGTTTATCTCAAAGTATTTTTCTGGTCTGAAGTATCAAAATATTACAAAATTGTTACTTGTTATCTCGAAGTTACCATCTGCGATTGAAGGTTTACATTTTGAACGCAAAGATCATTCTATAAATTATTTGTTTATAAAAAGCCCAAATTTACCAGTACCATGGACCTTGGATCAGAAATGATACTATTTGCATAAATAAATCATAAATAAAGCACAAATATAGAAATACATGTAACAAGGCACCTACAAACTCACCATGCCCTGTCTGGGGTCCAAACTCTCAACTTACAACACCAACCCCCTGGTTCCTCATGCTCGATGTCCTAACCACTTTGCCATCTATGCATTCCCAAAAAATTAATGTTTCAATAGCAGTGAGTAGAATTCAAAACATGAGAACTTGCTCATAGAGATAGAGTTAAAAGGTATTTAATCCTAATGTAAATGACAATGGATCGATTACGATTCATGTAGTGTAGAGAAATACATGTATATATAAGCACAAATATCACTACAACATTGAACATTTACTACATATATATATATATATATATATATATATATATATAGATATATATATATATATATATATATATATAATGAAACTTGTATAAAGACCGCCTTAGGGAGACAACAAAACCAGTCTTTATAGGGAGGAGGTCTTTATATAGAGGTTGATTTGTACACAAATGGTACCATTTGGGACAACAAATATATTTATGACCAGGTGGTTTTTATAGGCCTACACAGGTGGTTGCTAAAGCAGGTTTTACTGTATAGTAGAGCTTCGGCGAGTTGAACATTAATGTTTCGATCTACTGACAACGTTGACGAATAATTTACAAATCATATTAGTAGAATATTTTTATGTTTCAAATAATTTTTGGGCCCTTTTCATGCTTTTGTTTAAAAATGTCGAAAACCCTTAGGCTACCAGTACTAATAATATGACAGAAATTTACAATCATAATCAATTAATTTTCGACAATTTTTCCCATTACCTGTTCATTTCGAAAATCAAAACATTTGGCATTTATGAGGAAATCTACATTTAGCGTTTATGAGGAAATCTACACTTATCCTCATAAACACTCAATTCTTTAATCAATCGAAATTAGCTTCAGTAATGCATGCAAGGAAATATGTTTTATCTGTACAACCTATTATAGGAAAATAAACAGTATTGTTTTGGTTTAGATGCACCACATTATCTTGGCATAAATTTGTAATTACAAAAGGTCATGACATTTTATACCCTTTATTCGGTTTTGAAGCAGTCATATAGGGAAATCATTTGACTGTCAATTGACAGTCATGAGTCAAAGTCACAAAGTTTTCTAGGTAGTCCCTTGATCTCCCTTTATGTGATTCAACAAGAGCGTAGCTCGAGTTGAATCCATCCGCTACAACGATCAAGTGCAGTCCGATGATACGGAGAGAAACATTTCTGTGGTTTTGTTTTTATTACATGTCCCTTATTTATCTATATGTATACACACATTTAAAATTCATTCCACTTTTAACAATGCCATCATATATTTTGGATGGCATGAATGCCAATTAGAAAAGTATCTGCAGCGAAAATTTCCATATCCAACTATGCGAAATACGACATTACATATTGCACAGGCATGTTGAACTCTGTATTTTACCTGTATGATTACACATGTATGTAATAAAATACCTTAAACTCATGAAGTATCAGTAAGATAATGTGTTATTACCCATCAAAATTTAGTTATAGACATCAAATACATGGATCACAAAATGTTTAAAAGCTTTACTTTAAAACTTTGTACAATGTACTCGAGAAACAGTCACAACACCTATGTGACATGGATCACAAAATGTTTAAAAGCTTTACTTCAAAACTTTGTACAATGTATTTGAGAAACAGTCACAACACCTATGTGACATGGATCACAAAATGTACATGTTTAAATGCTTAAAGCACCCATAATTGTGTTCTTTATTGTTTTGTTATAATGTTTAAAACTTTGTACAATGTACTTGAGAAACAGTCACAACACCTATGTGACATGGATCACAAAATGTTTAAAAGCTTTACTTCAAAACTTTGTACATTGTACTCGAGAAACAGTCACAACACCTATGTGACATGGATCACAAAATGTTTAAAACTTTGTACAATGTACTTGAGAAACAGTCACAACACCTATGTGACATGGATCACAAAATGTTTAAAAGCTTTACTACAGCACTCAAAACTTTATGTACATTTTGTACTCGAGAAACAGTCACAACACCTATGTGACATGGATCACAAAATGTTTAAAAGCTTTACTTCAAAACTTTGTACAATGTACTCGAGAAACAGTCACAACACCTATGTGACATGGATCACAAAATGTTTAAAAGCTTTACTTTAAAACTTTGTACAATGTACTTGAGAAACAGTCACAACACAATTTTTTTAATTGAAACAGTGTCTTGCACGAAATTTAATACTCATGAATAAGTTCCTTTAAGAAGAATGTGCAATCAAATTTCTCCCCATGAAATTAAACAACTAAACAGTATATGGATTTTACTATATTACTGTATTAAGGTCATATAGTATTGTATTAAAGTCAGATTTCACTTTAGTACTGTATCAATGTCAGAGTTTACTACAGTACTGTATAAAAGTCAGATTTAACTTTAGTACTGTATAAAAGTCAGATTTTACTTTAGTACTGTATTAAAGTCAGATTTCACTTTAGTACTGTATTAAAGTCAGATTTCACTTTAGTACTGTATTAAAGTCAGATTTCACTTTAGTACTGTATTAAAGTCAGATTTCACTTTAGTACTGTATTAAAGTCAGATTTCACTTTAGTACTGTATAAAAGTCAGATTTTAATACAGTACTGTATTAAAGTCAGATTTCACTTTAGTACTGTATAAAAGTCAGATTTCACTTTAGTACTGTATTAAAGTCAGATTTCACTTTAGTACTGTATTAAAGTCAGATTTCACTTTTGTACTGTATAAAAGTCAGATTTTAATACAGTACTGTATTAAAGACAGATGTCACTTTTGTACTGTATAAAAGTCAGATTTTACTATAGTATTAAAGTCAAATTTTACTATAGTATTGTATTAAAGAAAGATTTTACAACAGTACTGTACTAAAGTCAGATTTTAATACAGTATTGTATTAAAGTCAGATTTTACTTTAGTACTGTATTAAAGTAACATTTCACTTTAGTACTGTATCAAAGTCAGATTTTTCTATAGTATTAAAGTCAAATGTTACTATAGTATTGTATTAAAGAAAGATTTTACAACAGTACTGTACTAAAGTCAGATTTTAATACAGTATTGTATTAAAGTCAGATTTTACAATAGTACTGTACTAAAGTCAAATTTTACTATAGTATTTTATTAAAGTCAGATTTTACTACAGAACTGTATCAAAGTCAGATTTAACTACAGTACTGTATTAAAGTCAGGTTTCACTATAGTACTGTAATTAAGTCAGATTTTACTACAGTACTGTATTAAAGTCAGATTTAACTTTAGTACTGTATAAAAGTCAGATTTTACTGAAGTACTGTATTAAAGTTAGATTTCACTATAGTACTGTATAAAAGTCAGGTTTTACTATAGTACTGTGTTAAAGTAAGATTTCACTTTTGTACTGTATAAAAGTCAGATTTTAATACAGTACTGTATTAAAGTCAGATGTCACTTTTGTACTGTATAAAAGTCAGATTTTACTACAGTATTAGGAAAATTAATAATAACGAGTCAAATTTTACTATAGTACTGTATTAAAGCAAGATTTTACAACAGTACTGTACTAAAGTCAGATTTTACTACAGTATTTTATTAAAGTCAGATATTACTATAGTATTAAAGTCAAATTTTATATATAGTACTGTATGAAAGTCAGATTTTACTTTAGTACTGTATGAAAGTCAGATTTCACTTTAGTACTGTATTAAAGTCAGATTTCACTTTTTGTACTGTACTAAAGTCAGATTTTAATACAGTATTGTATTAAAGTCAGATTTCACTTTTGTACTGTACTAAAGTCAGATTTCACTTTAGTACTGTATTAAAGTCAGATTTCACTTTTGTACTGTACTAAAGTCAGATTTTAATACAGTATTGTATTAAAGTCAGATTTCACTTTTGTACTGTACTAAAGTCAGATTTCACTTTAGTACTGTATTAAAGTCAGATTTCACTTTTGTACTGTACTAAAGTCAGATTTTAATACAGTATTGTATTAAAGTCAGATTTTACAATAGTACTGTACTAAAGTCAGATTTCACTTTAGTACTGTATTAAAGTAAGATTTCACTTTTGTACTGTACTAAAGTCAGATTTTAATACAGTATTGTATTAAAGTCAGATTTTACAATAGTACTGTACTAAAGTCAGATTTTACTACAGTATTTTATTAAAGTCAGATTTTACTACAGAACTTTATTAAAGTCAGATTTTGCTACAGTACTGTATTAATTTCAAATTTTAATACAGTATTGTAGTAAAGTCAGATTTTACTATAATACTGTATTAAACTAAGATTTGTACTACAGTACTGTATTAAAGGAAAACTTTTACTACAGTACTGTATAAAAGTCAGATCTGACTACAGTACTGTATTAAAGTCAGATTCAAAGCAAATGTTTTTTTTATAATTTATTTGATTTATCAGGCAAACAAAAATTTAACAATATAATTGCGATAATGATAATTAGATATCTGGTATATTGATTCAAACGATTCAATGCAAGTCTAGTTTGTAGTGTAAATATAAATACTGATATATAATATTTCACAAACAAATTAACAATATATAAAATCATTGCTCTTATAAAAAGAAGAGTTCATTTTTTCAGAAAATGCTGAATTTAAGATATTACATATAAATATATATATTGTAAATATAAATGCCTTTCCCAGTCATTTACTTGAAGTAACTCATACACCCCTAAAAAGACACATTTGAATTGGTCTGTGTTATTGATTTTCAGTAGAATCCATTATTTTCAGGGGTAGATGGGTTAAATCACAAACCTACATATTGTTCAGGTGGATTTCAAGACTCATACACACATGGCAGAAGCTGACAAAATAGGCCCAGATGTAGAAATTAATAAATAGCAATGTAACGTCATTTCAAGATACACATGCAATGCTGATGTTACATGTACAAAGTAATAAATCAACATATATACATGTACATGTATATATATCTATCATATGATCTGTGTGTTATACAGCTTCATAACAGATTATATAAATATTTTATATGTAACATGTATAATAAAGCCTAGCTGCAATTTTATTGGCTATCATGCAGCAAACTGTACTACTTTTATTCACTATGTACCCAGACTTCATTCATCTGAAGGTTGGCGATGATGTCAGTTGGTGTTTGTGACATCACCTGAACTTGAACGGGGACAATCAAATAAAACACGTGTAGATGATTTAAAACTGCGTTGTATTCAAGTCGGCAATTTTGCTAATTTCAACATCTGATAAAGTATGCTTACATGTAAATAATAATTTAAAATGCAAGCAAAATGTATGTATTCAAATATAAGAAATATTTACAATATGTTTTGTGCACGTATTACGTATATTACTGCCCAAGTATTTTACCCATTTGGTCAACTCCACTGAAACGACAATACAGATTCTCATCCTAGCTAGTCATCAGAAAAAAATGCCGGTTATATTACCTATGTTTGATCATACGATAAAAAGAATCTGTCACAAGTTTCCATTCATATCACATTTATGATACTCGTTATGAATTTTACATTTTTGCTCACAAAATGGTAATTCAACTTGTATCATAAATATGATATGAATGGAAACTTGTGACAGATCAATATGTATATATGTGTGTGTGTGTGGGGGGGGGGGGAATTGCATGTATAGCATACATCATTACATGTATTGAATATAATGGAAAATGAATAATCTATGATTTATTGTTTTTCCTGTAACTCATTCACCCCTAAAGACACATTTGGACTGCCCTAGGTCAGTGTTCGTGCTGTCGTTCGCCACATTCACATCTGGCAAATCTTTTAAAAAACTGGCGAATGAAATTCTCTTCTGGCAAAAATCATTGGCGAATGAAAATTTGGAGCTGAATCTTTTTATAATTTTTGAAAATGATAATTTCCAACGAATACGCATTTATAATCTGCCTGTGTACAATTAATCTTCGAGTTTGTTTCACACCTGTACATTGTTTTGACAGTATCCAGTCATATGCCTCTGGCGCCAATCTGTATACAAAAGCCGATAGTTAAACTGCTTAGTTTAAAAACTTGGAAGACTTCACCACGTGTTGATATGACAGACGAAGTACTAACGATATCAGGCCACTTATGTACTTGTGTCGCGATTGATTGTCTCATTATCAGAAAATAATGTATACCACCCCAATTACACTGACAAAATACGAAATAAAATTGATAACAGTTGTCACTTAATCCGAAAAGAAAGAGGTAATGAGTATTACACCGTTTGACATGTGCAACTCACAACCACTAGTTGCCACTTATATCACCGATAAATAAAAAACGATTATCGACAATAAATTGGTCTTGAAAATATCTAATGCAATGAACAAAAGTTAAAAAAAGAGAACATAAATTTCAATGCAATTAACATTGGTAGAATTCTGTAAACATTCCAGGCCAGAAAATGGGATTGGCAAGTTATTAACTTGAATGTGTCTGTACTAACAGTGACAGTAATTTCTATTCCAACTAGCACTTTACATTTTTTTTTACTTTTTCTTTATAAGAATTAAATATTTAGAATAATGGAAACCATAAAAATTTACATCATATAGGGACTCTTCATTGCAATAATAATGATAATAACTGAATAAATATGATTTAAAAAATAATAATAATAATAAAAATCTTCGATTCTCTGCCTGTTTTTCATTTTGATAATTAATTGATGTTAGCTGTAGAAAAAGATGTTAGGAAAATTTCAAGTGAGCCTCTTTAAAATTTTAATTGGAATGTAGATTAATTTTTAAAATTGTGAACTTTCCTTTTTTTTCTTATTTCAATTTTCAAAAATGTAATTTACATATTTTCAGTAGCAGTAGGCTACTATAGCCTACATGCCAGTATTTTGAGTTGGCCAAGGAATTTTATTTTGGCCAATGAAAATTGAAGTTGGCCAATGACTTGGCTGATACATTTTCAGACCCAGGGCTGGTAAGTTATTGAGAGTTAAAGAAGATGGAGATCGATTTGTTATGTTTTGTACATATGTACACTTAACATTTTGTTTTTAATTGAACACAAAATCTGTTTTTCTTGTTCTAGGGCCTCAAAATTTATCAAATAAACCACATGCCAAAACCTCAAAAACTAAGCACATCTAAAATGAACAATCATTTTTGAAACCAAAATAACTATGTTAATTGATCTCTACAAATTACAATCTGATGGTATGGTGTGTTTGCACTGCCGTTTTCCGTCGAGTTACTATTGTCATTGTTCCCTGTTACTGGTTCATGGCATGCAGTATGTGCTTGAACTTTTTCTAAAGAGTCGAACACTTTTTCACAATGGCCGCACATAAACAGTAAATCAGCATTTGTCACTAGCACCTGAGATATGGAGTCTGGTCTGAGAACATCCGACATATCAAAAGAATGTTGATTCAATTTTGCTTGAGATTCCTTGCAGACTTCTTGGTGACGTTTCAAGGAAGAAGAAACAGTGTAGACTTTTCCGCATAAACACGAGTTCTTCTTCATTCCAGAGTGAATCGTCATGTGAGAATCCAGTTTTGATTTGAATCCGAAACTTTTAGAACATATGGAACATGTGAAAGGTTTCTCCCGTGTATGTGTAATCATGTGTCTATGTAATCCAACACGATGCCTGAAGGTGGCATCGCAACCTGGTTCCTCACATTTGTATGGGCGATTGCCTGTGTGTGTATTCATGTGATCTCCCATGCCACTTCTATTAGAGAACTGCTTCCCGCACAAGGAGCAACGATATGGTAAATTTCGGTCTTCTACAGATTTATGTGTTTCTAGATGCAATTTTAATTTATTCTTTTCCAAGAATTTCCATCCGCAAATTTCACATTTGTGCTTTTTTTCCCTTGAGTGTCGTTTCAAGTGAGTATGGAGGTAGCGTTTTTGCAAAAATGTTTTGCTACAGATTGGACATGTGAAAGTCCAATGTTTAATCTTCAGGTGTTCATGCAGATCAGTCTTGTTTGGAAAAATTTCTTTACATGTTGTGCACTCCATGTTTTCTGATTCATCAATATTATTGGACTGAACTATATTTTCAGATTTCACACCATTCTCTGAGGGTTTATCCACATCTTGTGTGGCACCAGGAATGTCAAGTGTTAAATCTGCAGGATCTTCCGAGTCCACGGCCTCGCCTGGTTCCGAACAATCATCTGACAAATTTTTGTTCATGTCTTTTTCATTCAAAAACAGAGGATTCCGCAAATGACATTCATCTAGTACCGTCTTTTCTGTGGTTTCACATGGAGTCATATCAGGGTTACTCACCTCCGAAACTTTTTCTTCCTCTGAAAAAGGAAATAAAAGTGACAAATGAATCAAGTATAACACAAGAAGTGTTTGAAATACTGAGAGATAAGCAGTGCATAACAGTATGATACTGGCAAAAAATGTAAATCAAGTATAACTCAAGAAGTGTTTGAAATACTGAGAGATAAGCAGTACATAACAGTATATAACTGGCAAAAACATTTTGTTATCGAACTTGTCTGAGCGTCAATGGTATTAAACCTTCTTATCAAGTTTCAAATTAATCTGAGAGATCAGCAGTAATAAGGCATTGAAAGTCTCATAACTGTGGGTGGTTAGAGCATCACACTTCGAACTATGAAGTATCTCACTTCATGTCAGTGCAGGTTCAAGCCCTGCCAAACACTTTTACATCTGGTACCATGTGACTTATGTGATTTACAACTGCGACTTACATGTATGCAATCTTGAGAGATTATCAAATGGCAAAGAGACAAACATTTTTAACATTATAAACAACACTGAACATGCAAAATCTGAAAGTAGAGAATTATTTTAATAAGCTTGGATCAAATCACCAAAGATATTCCTAATGAATTCTGCACATTTTCAGTTTCTTTATTTTAAAATAGATTAGGTATATCTCTTTGCCATTCGATAACCTTTTCAAATTTTTTTAAGTTGCATTTTCATTGGTCTAACATTACACTCTTACAAGAGGTCATCCACACATGACCCCATAAAGTTAGATTCTATATGCTACATATCAGAAAACGGGAGCAATTAGAGATTGTTTTTAATTAGATTGAATCATACGCCTAACATGTCAACATAGAAAGTGATTGTTACTTTGGCAAGCACTAAGAAATTGACATGAAAATTGCAAGTCCGAAAGAAATAAACAAAAATCACGATTTAGAGTGATTGTTTTTAGATGTGAATTACAGCTATTGAAATACAGTCAAACTTCATTATCTCGAAGTAGTCAGACAAAGCAAAACGAATGAGATAAATGGGTTCTCGAGTTTAAAGTTCATTACTAAATAGAATCCTGATTCCTTTTTGTGAGCATCTCGGCGTAACTGCCAGAATATTTGTAGGCCTACAGCACATGTAACTAAGTATATCATAATTGTTAGTATATTTGTATGCTGATGGCTACAAATACCATGTGCTTTGTCTAACAATATCAACAGCAAATATAAAAGGGAATTATGCTGAAAACTTGTGATGTTGAGTTTCATAATCTCAATTTACCCAGTTATCTCAAGATCAAGCCCAAGTCCTGGTAATTTTTCTTCTTTATCTTACTGAAAAACAACCTGATAACTTGAGGTTAATATTTGTAACACTTCATCTGTACCTAGTGACATCTTCATATCAAAATAAAAGTTTAAACTTGATCTATTTTACAACAATTAACAAACAAGTTATGTCAACTATATAAATGTCTCTCATTGGTTTTGATGTTGGCGTGTAGGGGCCCTCACTGTGGGAGGAAAGTGGAGAAAACCGATGTGTCCAACTACCGGTAGGTGACCACCATACCATCTCACATACTCTGTGTACAATCCACGAATCGATCCTGTTTCGCACTGAAGAGAAGCGAGTGCTCTAACCACTGCGCTATCAAGATGCCCATATCAAAGAACATTCTTAACGGGGGCAATAAATGAACCTAGCCCTCTTACTACAATCTCTGCTTTTATACATAGTATTTTTGTGATCAAGTTAATTTCACCATGAGCAAGCCTAATGTCATTACTGAAGTGATCTTTAGCTTATGCACTTAACCCTTTCAATACTGCAAGGTCACAGCTGCATAGTGATGTTATACATTGTAGCAGTTTTACATTTTCTGCACCCTGCTCCCTGAAGCATTTTTTCATAATGATGTTGTCCTGTAATGCAGTCTAATTTGATGTGAAGTGAATAAATTTGAGAGAGAAATTTTAGGAATATGATTTTATTTTAATAATGTATAAAAAGAACTTTTGAATAAAAACTTGAATAAATCAATTCATTCTAAATTCATGTGTACAAAATTCAATTTTTATTTTTTTGTTTTGGGGGGGGGGGTTAGATATATAGAATCTACTTTATAAACTATTTACTTATACATAGATCTAATTACAGATCTGTTCTAAATAAAAATATTTATAATCCTAAAACCACATTTTGTATGAAATTTTCACTTTTTGTATAAATTTTATGTACATAATAATTGTTATAAACTGACGTTAACGTAGATCTACATGTAGATAGTGTCAATTTACAGAACACTATGACATAATCTTGCCACTTTTTCAGCATGAAAACATGTAAAACATCCATCTCGACACAAGTTAATGTTACACAAATTACAACCATACACTGTTTCAATTTTTTCTATTTGTAGGTGTACGTCTACCCTTTTGATCACAGTACACATGTTTTCTCTTTCGGCCAAGAAGACGAGCACAAGAATGTCCCAGCAAATTTTCATCTTTGATATCAAGAATTGTCTTAGAATAATTGCACATATATTTGCGTTTGTAACCACAATATCTGCCAATTAAATGTTTAGCTAATGCTAAACAAAAATCAATGTGTTCATTTGTTTAGGTGCTGGATACCTGTCTTGACAGGTAAAATAATACGTGAGCATTTACAATGCATATATTGGTGAAAAACCAAAATAAATAGGTCCACCATTTATTAGATGTTTGTCCAAATGAGTAATAAGATCTTTTCTGATCTGCAAGATCAACACCGCCCATATGTTTATTGTAATTTTTTATAACCAGAGGGCACTTCACTGAACTCACTGTCGCTCAAGATCTACGGGCGATCTTTGTCATTAGGGGTGGAGTATTTGTCAACATCATGCAAACAGGTTTGTTACCCTCCAGACACATGAAAGAAATTCTTGGCTCTGACTCATCAAAGACTCATTTGGTTTTAATTTTGCTGATTTTAAATCCTTTGGGAAATATTTTCTGTTTGATCGAAAAGTTCCACATCCATAAGTTTTTTCTGTAGCAGGTTTTGTAGAAGTTGAAAAGAATTGAAATAATTATCAAAATAAATGTGGTGATATTTGTAAAAAATGTTTTGCCAAATCCATTACGTCATAACCAAGACCTTTCCCTGATGACAGAGTACCTGTATTATTTTTGCCTGTATAAACAGTACATTTCATGGTGTAACTTTCATACCCAGTTTCACAGGTTTCATAGGTAAGTATTGAAGAAATCAGATTCTTCCTTTGTACTTAACCATTGCTTCATCAATGGATATTTCACATCCAGGTTTAAAATTAATTAAAAAACTTGTGTCCAATATGTTCAACAAAGGTCTTATTTTGTACAATTTGTCATATAGAGGTGAAGTTTTAGCTGGCTCATTTTGCCTGTCACCGATACAAAAGTACTGAGATATTTTGTCAAACCTATCACGTGGCATTGTTCTTCTTATAATTTGCACGCCCAAAGCATCATCAGTTGACCAATAATTTTTAAGTCTGGGTAAAATATGAATACCCATGATGATATGAATGCCAATAAATGCATTTAATTCTCCTGTTGTAACTGGTACCCATATTGGATCAATTTTTCCTTTGTGGTTCATATAAAAAATTGCATATTGATTTGTTCTTTCGGAAATATTTTGTAAAAATTCATTATGAAAAAGAAGGTGGAAAAATTCTAACTCACTTGATAAAAAATTTAAACTGTGAGTTGGTCCAATATTTTCAGCTATAAATGTGTTCAGTTTGATATTCTGATTTAAATTATTTGTCCACACAGGTTCCGTGGAAGTTTCTGTACTCAAATCGTTTGTGAAATCATCCTCATCACTAACATCTGATTCATAATCAATATCAATGTCTGATTCTGTTTCCATAGAAATATGCCTATCTAAGTGTTTACATGTTGTTCACCTTCGGAATTATCAGTTGTATCAAATCCCCAAAAGTCATTTCCCGAGTCCGAAACTGAGTTTAAAATGTCTAAAACAGCTTCAGGAATATCAGATGAAAAATCGGCAGCCATTTTCTTGGTGACTTTCATTCACCGATTTAAAAAAAATTTGCACTTTTATATTCTTCGTAGTTTGTTACTGTTCGTCAGAATCCATTACATTAATATTTGATAATATAAACTAAAGTCTCATGTAAACTCTCGTTATAATCGTGATTTTCGGTCATAAACTGAAACTAGGAAAAGCCCGCATTGAAAGTGAAAGAGAAAACGGGCGATATCCAACACTCTCGGAATCAGGTGTCATACTTCTACCGGGCGAATGAGGACGTTATCGGGAGTAGTGAACAATGAATTTAGCGGGCGGTTTTTAACATTTTTGGGATGAAAGGGTTAAAGTCCTCAAACAATTTTATGACAGCACTCACCTGTCATCTCAATTCCTTTTTGATCTCTGGATAACTCCTCTTTAATGCGAGTCATGTGACTAACAGCTGTTCCTTGGGAATATGCTTCATATGATGACTGTGTATCTCTGTTGTCAGTTTCTTCGTACTTGCTCACCTGAATTTTAAGATAAATACTGTCAAGATCGGGGCTCGCCCTGCCATTACACTGTCAGCATATTCACTCTGTTCTTCACTTTGCCCTAAATCACCCTAGTGTCATTCCCAAATTAAGGTGTGAGAACCCTGTGTCGGGGCAAATATACAGTGAATCGTGTATATAAAGACCCTCTTACAGACACAGCAAAACCAGTCTTAATAGGGAGGTGATCTTTATATAGAGGTTGATTTGTACACAAATAGTACTATTGGGGACAGCAAACAAGAGGCCCATATCGCTCACCTGAACTGTGTTGGTATCTTATGGGAATTTCAAATTATTTAACACTCCTTAGGAGTGGAGGAGACTTAAAAATGAATGAAAATGACAAAGCTGGGAAAGATGTCAAAAACATGTTAAAAATTAGTTTTCCAATTTATTCCAAAAACAGGAAATTGAATCATGCATCCATAAAAATCACTTAGATGCAATTAGTTTTTCAATAAATGCAGCAGTTCTGGAGAAGTTTTTTAAAGAGGGGTACTCCCAAGCCTCTTTTGCCCCACCCTGGATCCACCCCTTGGCTGATCTGGCCAAAATTAACAAACTTGGTAGAAGTTCTTGAGTACTTACTTCCTATAAAGTTTCATCAAAATCCCTTCAGCAATTTTGGAGAAGAAGTCAAAAATATGGAAAATTACATCCCCTCATTTTTGCAGTCCCCCTGGGGTCTCTTTTGCCCCACCCCAGATTCACTCCTGGGCTGATTGGGCCGAAATAAACATACATGGTAGAGGACGTTGAGTACTTGCTTCCTATAAAGTTTCATCAAAATCGTTTCAGCTGTTTTGGAGGAGAAGTCGAAAATGTGAAAAGTTTACGGACAGACAGGCGACGGACAAAAGGCAATCAGAAAAGCTCACTTGAACCATACCCTATTCCTATTTTTAAGCACCCTGGGTGCTTATTGGGTCGGATATGGTAATTATATGACATACTTCTGGGCTTTAAGTCCTGCAAATTTGTTTCAGGAATACATACAGTTTGTGTCAAATTAACTTCTTTTTGCTTCATTGTATCAAATTAAGGTACTGAAATGGGTTGTTATTTTAGCAAAATAGCCATGGGATATAAACTACTTCTATCTAACATATATGGAATGAAAATAAATCAAATTAATGTAGATCTTAAAATAAAAAATTCTTCAATTTCCAGCCTCTAAACAAATTCAAAATTATCATTCTAAATTTTATTTGTTGTATCTTCTGCACCAACTTTAAATATTGTCTATCGTGCATTAACACTCATTTCAAAACAAAACGTGGGCATTTATGGAGCCAACTTATATTTAAACCAAACATGACACTGGGAACAGGTAAAATAAATGTTTCATAGCGAAAAATGGCTTTGATTTAAAGCATATTTTAGGGCTTGTAATATCGAACGTGAACAATCCTATTTAAGGCTATTACCGTGGTACATGAACATATACTCTGGCTTGACTAAATAAAAAACCAAACAAAATTAACGTTCTCCACACCTTGTATTAGACATTAATATTATGTTTTTTTTTCTGTTGAAGACACTCTACAGGGTGAAACAGACAGTTTACCCCATGTTTATTGTTAAATAAATAATTTTTCATCAACTTCCGCGTAAATGAGAACTGGAAATTGTAACATACAATTTTCAAGTTACCTCCCTTTGCGATATCAATACATACAGTATACAAGGGACCGTCCGCTGAAATTGAGCTGACGCTGGTAATGTAAGGCATGTGGTCACCATATAGGGTGTATAAAGAAAGGGAATATGCACGGGAATCTCATTAAGGCAGGTTATGCATAGCAATTAGTTAACAAACACGTTAATTTGATAGGTTTCAAAATGGACAGGAACTTTCACGTGCCATTTGCATAACAAGCACCTCCTACTCGATGCTATCCCCTCTATTCTGCTTTTATTTTCATTTTTTCATGGAGTAGAAAACATACATATTACTGAGAGTTCAATATAAATTGATTTAGCTTCATGATGGTATCAGCGATATGTAATTATTTCTATTTACATTGCTGTATGCTTGCAGATCACTAGCTGTCAATATCAATATGATGAATGGCTGAGTAATACAGGCTCAACATGACTGGAATTTTATATAGTAGAATTCCATATTTATAAATAGATCGATAACGTTTGGTTGAAACTAACTACAAATTGTATTGTATAATTTCGAAAGGCAGCAGTAAATAGAATCATGTGGTATTTCATTTAATGATTATTCAAACTAGATTTAATTTCATTTACACCAAAATATTTGACTTTTCTGTAAAAGTTGAATTCTTGAGTTGGACTATATTTTGTGAATACAACCTCCATGACCTGTTCACTGCTAACAGGATAGCCCTCGATGAAAAGTTGAAGTAAACCCATAATAGGTTGCTATTACATAACAACCCATAAAAAAACAAACAAAATTTCAAGAATTATTAACAATTCAAGATTATTTGCAATTCAAGAATTATTTGCAATTTCCCCTGGAATTTCAATAATTCACAATTGGGAAAATCAACTTTTATTTTTACAATTTTTCCCGTTTTCAAATGTATGGAAACCCTAGGCTTGAGTCATGAACATTACCAATAGTTGACGAGCTTTTGCAAGAGCATCCCAACTTCCATGAATTGAAAACTGTGATCCACCTCTCTGTGTAGTATGTACCACTCCTGTTTCATTGACAACAGACTGTACTATTTCCTCTGTGATGGTTTCTCCTAATTTGACGATAACAGATGCCTTTCCAAACACCTAAACAAATTATAACATACATGATAATATTATTAAAAATAACTCATCAACCTTGTGGTCACATTTTGACTCACTCAATTAAAACAAACATGGCATGATCTTCTATTAAAATTCAAGAGTGAACAAGTTCATATTGCATACAAAGTTATTATAAAATCATTATTCTAAATCATACATCCCTAAATTCTGACAGTGGACTTAACCATTCTTTCAAATGGCAAAGTCCAAATGTGACTTCAGGGTTTGATGAGTTCAACCAATATGTGAACACATTAAGAGAAATTTATTTTGTTTAATACTAAGTATATGTCCCAAACAGTAGAAGTTTGTCAGTCGCCAGGCAAATTGTTTTTGTTTAATTTTATTTTAATTTTTATACATGTATGTAAATTAGACATACTTTATGTACATTTTTTTTAAAGAGAATTGTTTAGATGTATTAAAGTGGACAAAACTGCCTAAAAAGATTTTGGTGTCTGTCCGACATAAAAACAAAATCTTTTAATTTTGGCATTAAGATTATCATAATCTAGATAATTTTCATGATGGATAAACATTTCAATATTTCAACAACATCTCTGGTAATTCGTCTCATAATTTGACGCACCTCATAGTGATACATCTAATTGTAAATAAATATGTTAGAGTGTAAATTCATTTCCATAAAAATTTACTATCAGCTTCAAAACAAATTGCAATGCTGGGCAATGCGAGGCTTTACTGTTGATCTAATTGCAATCAAATTATTGTTGAAAAATAGTTCCTCCAGATACTGATCATGGTCATCTAAATTTTTACCTGTACATAGTACTTGTACCGCATATGTTTCATTTTTCAGACCGGGTAATAGATATTTTTAATAATTAATGTTGCAATGAAGAAAAGTTCATTTGTACAAAAATGTTAACAGCTGCAGGCGGTGAAGTGTCACAGATACTTGTACATGCATTTTGATGGAGAAGTTTGGAGTACATGTATGGGGTCGATTCCATGGCAACACCGACCTCTTGATACATGCAGCCCAAGTTTGAACCTGGCTGAAGTCTACTCAGTGATGTGGGGAACTGTGTCAGTCTTCTTACAGTCTACTGTCGATAGGGTTTTTTTAAAACTATTTGTACAGTATACCTGGAAAATCTTTGCTGCAATTTCATTTCAGCCCTTTTCACTCTTAGATAAGAGAGAGAATTCAAAATAAAAGTGAAAATAATAAATAACTGAAGCACTGACAAGCATGTTCATCCATGAGATAATGATGATTTCGCACGAATCTAAAATGAGGTAAATATGTTTTCTGTTGCAAAAGGGCGAAAATAAGCAGGGGTGAAAATTTCCGGGTATGCATTATTCATACCTGCCAACTTTGAGGTAATTGAAAAGTGGAACAATCAGCTGAGTGCTTGAGGGCCATAGGGGGCAGGTATGATTATTACATATACAGTAATGCCTGTATACAGGGGCCACCCATGGGACCAGAAAATATTTACCTTTATGTGCAGGTGACCCTTATACACAGGTTCAATTTAGTTGAAGAATGTAGTCAAGGGACTTGAAAAAACTGGCCTTTATAAACAGGTAATCCTTATATAGAGGTGACCGCTATAGCAGGTTTTACTGTATATTGTTTCCAGGACTTTTTGTCTCTAGGCTCTACTCCCGATGATATTTCAACAAATAAATGACTAGCATAAAATTCTATAAAAATATTCGAGGATAAATTTCTAAACCTAAGAACCAAAATGAATTCATGTTCTGTAAACCCCTTTTATTTCCCTAACACACACTAGGGGCAGAATGAGCCAGAATGTCATTGGAATGAAAATTCATGGTATATTCCTGGATATCTGAAATGCATTCTACATATTCAGACTGCATTCTAAGTGCATTCCGAATATTCTGGTCCATTCTTGTGGCCAGTCCGAATATTTTCCTCATGTTCAAAATTTTCAGGAGCTTTCGTAGTGGAAAAATATCAAACAACACATGAAGTGTATTCCAACTGCATCCTGACTACATTCTACATAGTCTAACGCCATTCTTACATCATTCAAAACATTTTGATCGCATTTGAAAGAGAACCCAAACAGCAGTCCTTCGTATTAAACCGTGTTTTATAGCTGCTGCTGGATTTTATTTGTTAATTAGCTGTCGCATATATATATATATATATATATATATATATATATATATATATATACACATATACACACACATATAATCTGTCATAAGTTTTCAATCATATCCCATCACATTTATGATACAAGTTTTGAGTTTTCCATTTTGCGAGCCTCTGGCGAGCAAAAATGTAAAATTCATAACAAGTATCATAAATGTGATATGAATGGAAACTCGTGACAGATTCTATTTATCATATGATCAAACATATGCAATATAAACGGCATTTTTTTATGGCTAGGGAATCCATATTCTCCTTTCTGTGGAGTTGACCAAATTGTTCTAAATAGGTAAAATACTTGCACGGAAATAAGTGCACAAAACATGTAAATATTGCTTATATTTTAATAGGCCCTTTAGCAGTAACTGCGGTCCTGTGACTTTGCCAGTCTTCTGGTTGGCAAAATGATACAGATTCTCGGAAAATGATGTCAAGAAACAATCAGTTACCATAACGACGGTTATGTTTTTGCGGGTATCTCTATCATTTTGCCAACTTGAAGACTGGCAAAGTCACAGGATCGCAGTTACTGCTAAAGGGTCTGTACACACAATTTATAGCCTACATTTTGAATTATTATTTAAATCTAAGTATACTTGATCAGATGTTGAAATTAGCAAAATTAACGACTTGAATACAACAAAATTTTAAAATCATCTACACAACATGTTTTATTTGATTGTCTCCATTCAAGGTCAAATGACGTCACAAACACCAAGTGACGTCATGCCAACTTTCAGATGAATGAAATGACACCGTCGTCAACCTTCAGATGAATGAAGTCTGTGTACATAGTGAATAAAAGTAGTTCAGTTTGCTGCACATTAGCCAATCAAATAGCTGCTAGGCTTTATTATACATGTTTCATATAAAATATTTATGTAATCTGTTATGAAGCTGAGTAACACAAAGATCATATGATATACACATGTATATATATATATATATATATAAAAGATCATGCCATACTGAGGAGAAATATCATTAAAAAATCAACTGCTGGCACTCGTCACAAACAGGTCAGAGGTGCTGTCCACGAACATGAAAAACAGGCACTGGGCCCCGTTGGTGAAACTGCCTCAGCACTTACTCTAGAATCAGCACCATTTTATACCCTATCAGAAAAAAAATGCAGCATCATTCTTGATATGATTGGGACATATGTGCAGCTTTCGAAGTAAATTTTAGATATTCGAGCTGCTTTCTGTTTGAATTCTTGAATGTTCCAACCATATTTGGTGACAATTCTAGAAGTGTTCTGACTGCATTTAAAGTGAATTCGAGCAGTACTTAAACAGCATTCTTACAAAGCTGTAAGAATAGATGCCAATTTGATTTCCCTCTGGAATGTTGACAAACTTTGTTTTCCGGTTGTGTCTGCCCAATTCATACTGACTCCGAATAAGAGTGACAGGGGTATAAAATTTGACAATTTTTCAAATTTCCACATTTCTCTGCCCTCAACATTTGCAATTTTATGTTTGTACAATGGAAATGATTCTGGATTCAAGAATATATTTTCATTACCTTTAAATATGGCAATTTTTCCCCTCTCACAAAATTCTTAAAATTAATAGGCATGCAAAAATTAAGGGGTTTACAGTATGTGTTTGTAAATGACTTACAGGGTCATCATTATCTGTCTCACTTTTCAATGTTTGCTGCATAAACATCATACATATATGTGGATATTCCTTTTTCTGAAAAAAAAAAATTGAGGAGATAAAGCTTTTTAATATAATACAACTGAATCTGGCATTATACATTACTGAAAAACACTTAGTTAAACAACAGTACAGCAAACTGTGCGAGGTATGCTCATCGTACTCTGATCATATCATTTTTAGATAAAACATTCAGGGATTTTCCACCCTATTGTAGGGGGGAATTAGCCCCCCCCCCCAATTACCACTGCAAAAAGAAAAATGCATTTTTCTCGATTTGCAGTCCAACTTAATTTAGAAGAGATTATTGTATTTTCAAATTTCTCAATTTCAATAAAATTCCCCAATTCAAAAGGACCAACTCCCAATCCAAAAAGAGTCTGGAAAATCCCTGTAGTTGCTAGCGAGTAAAATAACAGGGTTGCAGTCTGCCTTTCGACCTCATTGCATGGGAGATAATTATAAGGGAAACAATCAACAATAACTTTTCAAAGTGTGGCATCCACTAGTAATGTGGTGGATCATTCATATCATGTTATATCAGAGTAATCTATTCAGAGTGATGGTAAGTCACAAAAACTTCCATACATACATGTAGCAATCCTCCGGCTACTTTGCATACATCAGCATTCTCTGTGGGTTCACAAACTGTTGATCCCAATCATTGATAACATCGAGTGATGGCCATGTTGACCTAGACATAGTTGTAGCTGCAACGAAGAAGGTATTTTACTAGGGAGATACTAAAGACCGGATTTTTTCCTTAACATTGTCCAGATATGTCCGGACATAACCGAACAGGATTTTGTGCATTTAACAGGAAAGTAATATAATAAAGTTATGATTTTATGAATCTTTAGGATATAAATTACACATACCGCAAACAAATTGTATACATTTTCTGTTTTTAGAGTATCTTGATAGGATTTTAAAATTGGCATGCTTCGTGGTGATCTCAGATTGACCTGAACGTTAACTAGATATGACCGGACAGGGTTTTATGTGCATTTAAAAGGAAAAAAGTATAATAAAATTGTGATTTTATGAAACTTTACGTTATAACCTACACATATAACCAATATATTGTATACATATTTATTTGTATAGTATTTTGATATGCTTTGAAAAAAACGACATACATCGTGCAGATTGCAGGTTGAGCTGAGCGTTGACCAGACATGACTGGACAGGGTTTTATGTGCATTTAAAAGGAAAATAGTATAATAAAGTTGTGATTTTATGAACCTTCAGGTTATAAACTACACATTTGACCAAACATTTGTATACATTTTCTGTTATTTAGTATATAGTATTTTGATAGGCTTTTAAAATCGGCATGCTTCCTGTCGATTGCTGATTGACCAGAACGGATTTGACGATGAATGCCAATTTTAAAAGCCTGTCAGGATACTAAAACAGAAAAGGTATACAAATTTTTGGCCATATGTGTAGATTATATCCTAACGATTCATAAAATTACAATTTTATCATACTATTTACCTGTTAAATGCCCATAAAACCCCTTCTGGTCTTATCCAGACAATGTCAGGAAAAATACGGTCTTTAGTATCTCCCAATTTTCCATTATCAAAAAGTAAAATACCTTCTTTGTTGCAGCTGTAACTAACCTAGACGATGTCTATGGTAAAACTTGTTGACATTTTCCCCCTGTCCATAGTGAACATACCACAGTATTCATAGAACATTTCATAGAACTGAATTGCCAAGGAGTTTTATCATTTAAAGTTGAAATTAAACATGGAATTATTGCACATGTAATGATGTATTTACATTTCGAGTCGACAGCGATATATAAAGCCTAACATATCGCTGGTGTCGATAATCAATTTCACTGAGAAAGATTTAGGGGGGAGCGTACTATTGTCGGACTACAGAAAACAGGATCCCCAAACGGCCAAAGCCAAATCAGCAAATGTCGAAATGGATTAGGACTGGCCCTTAGTGAACTTTAAGACCAAATCTTAATGCAGAAATCAATAGCATTCCATGTATTGTGGGGCATGTATTCCTGCATACGTGCAGTAGAATCGTTGCTTAGTTTTGTTATGTACCTCAAGGAAACCATATTCTCAATTTGTAGCCGCGCTTTCGTATTTTTCATTCGGGTACCTATAAAATGCGAAACGAAATAAAACGAAAAGAAACGAAACAACCATTAAAAACAATAGGGTGACAAAAGTGAATATAATTTTATTTTTCTCTTTATATTTCATATAAAACTGCATTTTTCAAAAAACTATTACACGGTCATTTCCTGTTCAATTTCAATAAAATTTTCACCATCAACAATTAATGTTTTGAAGTTTCTGTTTGTTTTGATGTAAATTTCAATTGTTTTGTTTTAAAGTACCTGCGTTTTTTGCAGATAACAAAATTTAAATGTCTCTTTTCAGTATGTGTAAATAGGGAATTAAAGAATATGGAATTTAATTTTATGTTAAAATTCCTGAATTTTGAAAACAGAAAGTTTTAACGTTATGAGTTCATACCAGCGATATATAAAGCTTATTAGCTTTATATATCGCTGGTTCATACACAATGAATATTTCAGTTTTATGGTAAAAGTTTTACCAAAATTGGTTTAGAATTGACTTAACATGAATGTTTTGAAAATTTGCAAATTTATATGAAATATGTAGAGAAAACTAAAAATTATACTCACTTTTGTCACCCTACTGAATAAAGTTGTTTTCCTGACGTTTTTTTGGTACTTGATTTCCCCGGTATTTTTGGTAAAGTCTTGGTGTTTTCAGTATTTTCAAGGACCGAATATAATATAAAAAGATAAAAAGCTATTTATGGGGCATTATAGCTACTTTTTTCCCAAAACGTTTTCTTTCTTTTTACTACAATATTACAAAGCTACACAGAATATTATTAGATTCGCTTGAGAAACTCAGTTTGATAGATTCTGGGCCTGTGTCAGTTATTATCTCTTAATTTTGAGATTTTATCTCGAAATTTTGAGATAATTATCTCGAAAGTTCGAATTATTTAGTTTGATTTTTTTAGTAGTATAAATCATGCATTTAGTCCTGGTGCCCGTTTTACGAAAGGTCGTAAGTCCTAAAACCTAACTTTTAGTCCTAATTACCATGGCAACGCATCGCTGATTGGTCAGTTCCATGACAATTACGACTAAGACTTTGGATTTAGGACTTACGCCCCTGGTCAGTACAACAATGTTGGTCGGAGACCTACCTGTACGTGAAATCAGTGGAATTAATTTTAATCTTGGGCCGAGTCATGAACATAAGTGATGGATATTAAAATACTGATTAATTTTATCTCTATATCTGACCAAGAAATTGTATTCACAAAGGTTGCAGTGATCCGGATATAGTTTGTTTTTGATGATGGTCAAAATAAAATTTATAATAAATTTTATAGATCCACCCACCGGAAACCTAATGTGTTATTCGTTTGTTTGTGTCCAGTGGCGTATCATGCACACAATGTCCGTATTATATGTAATATCTAATTGTACTCAACAATGACCATCTGTCTTCGTCTATTCATTTCACTGGTTGAGAGGCGTATTATTTCCAAATATGGAAAAATACCAGTGCAATACCGGTTTTAGTAAAAGTGTTAAAAGCCACCCGTCTTTGCACACTTTTCACTTTCTATATTTGACTTTAATTACGTAGTAAAGAAAGCTTTTTCCGTTATCTGAGGATTTCATAGTACCGGTATACTCAAGCTGTAAGGTTTTTATAAATATAATTCAAATATTTGTACGAATAAGAAATTTTCGAATTCATAATTTATTCTACATTTTAAATCATTAAACTTCGCAAGGATGAGTGATAAATTGAATGAGAGAATAATTATTGATTTGTATTTTATTTGTAGGCTTCTTTGCTTGGACATCAGAATGATATGAAAATAAATGAAATTATAAACATTTCAATTTGTCAGGAGTTGTGAAAATTTACAAACGAACCCAGTGATAAATACCATCAAATTTTATGTTTTGTTTTAATTGTCAAAATTATGAAAATATTACACACAAATGAACACGCGCGCGAATGGCATAGAATTTGTGTGAACCATCGTTGACTTAATAATGATCGGGACAAATTTGGTCATCATCAGAATAATCAAATTCTATTTGTTTGCTTTTATTATCAAATTCATTAAAACATTATACAAAAAGGAAAACAAACATAGATGTTTGGATGACATACCATTTGTATCAATCATAAATGACCAGGATAAATTTGGGCATAATTAAAATAATCAAATTTCTTTTTATTATCAGAATTATGAAAATATTGCAATAAAAGAAACACACACATACGTTCGTATGACGGTTAGGCCCTTTTGTACAGAATTACAGCTATCACTATCTAAACACTACTTTAGACAAATATCAAGAAATGTTATAGATTAGATACAGTGAAAGATTAACATAACCGTAATTAATAATCTTTCAAAATTTCGAGATAATAACTCCAAATTTCGAGATAATTATCGCGAAATATTGGGATAATACTTTGACATCCAAAAAGGAATAGCACACCCCTACTGAATCCGCCACATGCCTCTGGTAAGATCCACCCACCGGAAACCTAATGTGTTATTCGTTTGTTTGTGTCCAGTGGCGTATCATGCACACAATGTCCGTATTATATGTAATATCTAATTGTACTCAACAATGACCATCTGTCTTCGTCTATTCATTTCACTGGTTGAGAGGCGTATTATTTCCAAATATGGAAAAATACCAGTGCAATACCGGTTTTAGTAAAAGTGTTAAAAGCCACCCGTCTTTGCACACTTTTCACTTTCTATATTTGACTTTAATTACGTAGTAAAGAAAGCTTTTTCCGTTATCTGAGGATTTCATAGTACCGGTATACTCAAGCTGTAAGGTTTTTATAAATATAATTCAAATATTTGTACGAATAAGAAATTTTCGAATTCATAATTTATTCTACATTTTAAATCATTAAACTTCGCAAGGATGAGTGATAAATTGAATGAGAGAATAATTATTGATTTGTATTTTATTTGTAGGCTTCTTTGCTTGGACATCAGAATGATATGAAAATAAATGAAATTATAAACATTTCAATTTGTCAGGAGTTGTGAAAATTTACAAACGAACCCAGTGATAAATACCATCAAATTTTATGTTTTGTTTTAATTGTCAAAATTATGAAAATATTACACACAAATGAACACGCGCGCGAATGGCATAGAATTTGTGTTAACCATCGTTGACTTAATAATGATCGGGACAAATTTGGTCATCATCAGAATAATCAAATTCTATTTGTTTGCTTTTATTATCAAATTCATTAAAATATTATACAAAAAGGAAAACAAACATAGATGTTTGGATGACATACCATTTGTATCAATCATAAATGACCAGGATAAATTTGGGCATAATTAAAATAATCAAATTTCTTTTTATTATCAGAATTATGAAAATATTGCAATAAAAGAAACACACACATACGTTCGTATGACGGTTAGGCCCTTTTGTACAGAATTACAGCTATCACTATCTAAACACTACTTTAGACAAATATCAAGAAATGTTATAGATTAGATACAGTGAAAGATTAACATAACCGTAATTAATAATCTTTCAAAATTTCGAGATAATAACTCCAAATTTCGAGATAATTATCGCGAAATATTGGGATAATACTTTGACATCCAAAAAGGAATAGCACACCCCTACTGAATCCGCCACATGCCTCTGGTAAGATCCGCCCCTGTATAATAAACTATGATTGGGACCAGAATGTACAGGAGAAGTAGATAAGTCTATACTGCTACATTGTAGATCTCAAATATGTTTTACCCGGCTTTGTGGTACAAAGAAAGATAGATCTCTCACTGGTGGCATTTGTTGCTGGCATAACGAGAATTAGACACAGAATAATACCGACCTTGTAGAACAACGATACCCCATACTTCTGTATATGA
The DNA here is from genome assembly GCA_030159075.1 of Atrina japonica. Taxonomy (NCBI): domain Eukaryota; kingdom Metazoa; phylum Mollusca; class Bivalvia; order Pterioida; family Pinnidae; genus Atrina; species Atrina japonica. The sequence goes on along the minus strand of BROG01000026.1, from coordinate 241,445 downwards.
TCGGCGATTGCCTTATTGCTAGACTGTTTTTCTTATAGGAAATTGGCCGCTAGAGTTTCTGGTTGTGTTTTAAGATCATTAGATTTAATTTAAGATCCATAATGATTGACAACATGAAATAATATAATTCCGACTTATAATCTTTTCCAGGCGCTGCCCATGACACAAGCTGCTCTAAATGTGCATATGCTTCGTTTGTTTGTATGTTTATTGTTGTTTTACGTCCCAATCATATGGAGACGTCACCTAATGCCGGTGAAGGGCTTCAAATTTTGGCGTATGCTCAGCACTTACGGCCATTTAGCAGTGAGGGTTCTTTAACGTGCCGAAGGACAGGAAACCGACCTGCCGCCGGCTGGACTCGAACTCACGACCTCACGATCAAGAGTCGAGCGCGCTACCGACTGAGCCAGGCCGGCTCGCAAATACTTGGTTGGTCAAATTGCGAGCGTATACCACTCGTGATTAGATCACACGCCTCAATGTAGACATTTCAGTACATATCTTCTACTTTTTCTTCTAATGTCTCTTAAGGGATGACTTTCTGAACCCTGACATAGCTTTTGGGGTGCATTACGTTTACGGGACAATCCTGGGACCAGTTTCACTAAAGGTCGTGAATTTATATGTAGACGTACTCGTAACTCGCATCTAAAATGAGTTTTATTAAACTCGTAACTTCCTTTCTATGTATAAACTTATGTCCGACTCTACGTCTGCTACAAAGTGTCACATGTAACTACGTGTAGGTTAACGTGTAAACGCAACGTTTACGACCTTTAGTGAAACTGAAACCACGCACACGTAAAATAATTGTAACCCGAGGTACGTCTAATGTTACGTTTACGGGCAAAGTTTAAACCTTCACTGAAACCGGCCCCTGGCTCGTCAGCTTCAGTTTCTTTACCAGTTTCCTGAACACCTTTGAACAATTCTTTGAATTTTGAATCTCGTCTTAACGATTCTAAAGCATTCCGGGTGCCAGAGGCCATCACTTGACCAGCAGTAGCAGACGTATTTTTGCTTTCTAAAGCTTTGCTTAAATTGTCACAGCGACGGAGAAAAGTCTCTTGATATACCAGGAAGGAATTCCAACATTTTCTTGCAGGCAGATACACTCAGGATGCGACTATTCATGTCAAGATCTTTAACGTACTCAAGTAATTCTTCCCAGACATCATGAGGAATTGTATAATTCTGTAATTAATATACAGTGAAATGCGTCCGCCTTCTTCCCCGCCCATTTAATTGTACAAAGGACCCGTATAGCTGGAGAGGCATTTGATAAAATCTTCGTTTGGAAATGCCTTCTCCTCTCGGCGACCCCTTAATTAGCTTGGTTATCACTTTTGTAACATCCAGTACCTCTCTGATAATCTTGCATTTTCTGATCGAGTATGAACATGTTACGTTCAAAAGATGTCGGCAACCACGAGTAAAGAATGCTCTAGATTCTACGCTGCTAACCTTCGCTGCTACCCGCCATGGGGGCATCCATACCGTAACATTGGTCACGGAGCTTAGGGAATGGTAACGTAAATATTCTCAATGTGTCGATTATTGATTTGAAAGGTGTGTCGGCTTGAATATTGTCTAATTCATACAAACCAACAAAATCATCATGGGATTCAAAATTGTCGTCAACCTACCGAAAGACATGCCAAACTGTTCCTTATTAGAAATGTCTGCAGTTTCGTCTACATTAAAGAAAATAATGTAACACATTGTTTAGGGTCAAGAATCATGTACAAAACTTGCAATCCCATATTCGTTATTAATTCATTTTATATAACAGGGAAGTGAATTTACCCTTTTATGATCAAGCCAATCAAGGAGGTCTTTGTCTCGTTTAGTTTCAAATAAAAACAGCTGTTTAAAGTTTGAATCTATATCGTCGTCATGGCCTCTGACTCGAGAGCGCTTGTCGACCAAGAAACCTCACTACCGATAAAAATACATTGTAACTCAATGGAGATTTCGTTTATTACTCTCCTTTTTGTTTTTGCATCTGCGAGGAAAAAGATTCTCCTGCGTTTTGTGTAATTTAGGCAATTCGAATGACCTTTCTTTTGCTTTCCTGTGGCATTTCAAACTCGTGTGGTCATTGAAATTTGTAGTAATTTTTTTCCAGTTCTCGAAACCCGTCGATATGATATTTTTTTTTCAAAGAGACCAAAGATAGTGCGCCCTCCTCGTAAGACCTTATACATATGAAACAAAATGCAGCATCTCCGTGTACATCGTGGTGAACCCACATCCACTTGTCAAACAATGGCCCTTGAAAAGATCGACTCCTACCACCACTGAGAGGTGATGGAAAATTCTTCTTTATCGGTTTGAAAGGCCTGCTTCCAATGGCAGGGGTTTCCCTACTTAGCGCCTGATATACACTTACCCTGCATATTTTATTCAAAACATGTGTTACCCATCGAATGCTGACTGAATGTGTCAAAATCATTATCATCTGCAAAACTATAATCTACTTGTTTAGACTGAGAGGTTTCGACAATTTCACTCTCATGTAAAGACTCTGCGGCCAATTTCACCAAAGGTCGTAACCTTGCCCATTAACGTTGACGTAACTTTAGACGTAATTCGAGTTGCGATTCTATTTACGTGTACGTAGTTTCATTTTCACAAAAGGTCGTGAACATAATTGTTAACCTACACTAAGTTACGTATGGGATTAGTAGTAGTTTGGAGCAGATGTGGACTCGTTTATACGTAGGAAGAAAGATACAACCTTTAGTGAAACTTATTTTACGTCTACGAGTTCAGTTTCGACCTTTAGTGAAACTGACCCCTGGTTCGGTAGAGCTTTTGTCTTTGCTTTCCGTTTGATGGTGATGGAGATCCTGATAAATCTTGGACTATATCTCTTAAAAGACGCTACAAAATTATCTGGAGACCATTCTAATTTATTTCGATTCGTTGTGCGAGTCCACGTGACGTTCGAATTGAAGGCACATGTTGTTCCTCTTATATTGAGATGTGTGATTATAAGGTTGTGTTTTGGTTTATTGATTGAGGGAATGTTGGGAAAACACTATTAATTGAGGATTGCAACAAATTAGCAAGGGCAAAGATGTGAATGGTTGAGACATATCCACTTTTATTAACAGACTATCATTATAATTCTGGAGAGATTTGGAATAGTTTCTATTCATGTAACATCCGGGTGATATTGACGTTTCAATAATGTAATCCATTGTACATATCATAACAGACTGGGGCAACATCTGTACCCATGTCTCTTCTTTCAAAAAGTAGCGGAAGTTCGAAACAAGTAACACACGGCCCTTCATAGCGGAGTGTTCTCAGGAATGATTCTGAGAGAGAACGCACTATTTTCTTTAAACTAATATAAAATTTCACTGCAGCTCCGTCCTTCTTTTTGACACCCCGAGCCTGGTCTGTATCATTGGATTCAGTTTAACTGAATAATTCGCTATATTCAGCTCACTACGTTCGTTTCATTACCTGGATGACTTTGACAGGATGAGAGCCCTGTATTTATTCGACTAAGGATTCAGTATAATCTAGCTATTGTATTTCAGGGTTGGTTGAAATAAGCTACTAAGTGTATACAGCCGCTTGCATTGGCATCAGTCCATAGCACAGGCCAAAACTTGTGGCACTTTACTTAAAGCCATTGACATCTACATGTAAGTGACAAATTCTTGACGGGATGTAAAACAAACAAACAAAATTAGATGTATACAGTAATCTGAATTCTGCAGATTACCTCTATGAACAATTCGAAACAAACACTAGATTCATCTTGTGTCTTTTCCTTTAAATAGTGTTTTACGCCACACTAAACTTTTGTTGTTATACAGTATGTTGCCGGCCGGTTTTTAATGGTGGAGGAAAGATCCTGGTTACAATGTACTCCGGAAGAGACCACCAGCCTTCCGGATGTAAACTGGGAAACTTCCCGGAAAAATCACTTTAGGTTCCAGTGGGGCTTGAACCAGCACTGACCAGAAGTGAGAGACTTTATGGTTCAGAGTAAGGTGCTCTAACCACTCGAGAACAGAAGAACCACCTCGTGCCACGGCAGCTCTAAACACAAAATACAACAAACAATATACTTTTTTTCTAATTATAAATTCTTTTTTCCATAATTTGGTGACATTTTAGGAGTGCACTTAAATATAACATGTATACAAATATGAATTCTACAAAAATAAATTGCAACACTGCAGACGAATCTGCACAATAAATACATGTATATGAATATGCATATACACAAACAAAATTTGAATATGCATATATACAAACAGAATATGAATATGCATAAAGACAGGTCTGTAAATTATGATTGGTCCAAAAAAGAGTAAAATATTCATATACATGAGCTTGATGTTGTACTCTGTGACTTCAGACATGGAAACTCATTACATTCTTTCAATTCAGTTTTACCATACATAGGGAAAGAGTACAATGTTGAATATTTGAGACAAAAAGAACTATAAGGTAAAACATTGAGGAATATCATTTTAATTAATATAATTCCACAACATTATGTGTCATTGTTAATCATACATCTTTAGGCAAGGATAGTACATGTAGTTCAAATGATTTTCTCTGTTAGGAAAAAGGGGATAAGGAACATATTGACTTGAATAAGATCATACATAATTGCACAATATTCTATTCTGAAACTTACTCTTGTTAGAATGATGCTTGAAAAAAAGAAAAAGAAAAGAAAAAAAAAAATCACCAGAACAAAAACAAAACTCCAGTAGATAATTCATGATATAGGAGTAATTACATACCAAATATGAAGTGAATCAGTTTGATAATTTGTGAGAAGAGTAAACTGTTAAAAATGAAGACTCAAGTAATTCAGACCACCTTAACCCATTTACCCCTAAAGACACACTTGGACTGGTCCAAGTCATTGATTTACAGACGAATCCATTGTTTTTCAGGGGTTGATGAGTTAACAAAAGATAGACTATGAATGACTGTGACAAAATTACAGAATCGTGGATAATTACCAAAGAGTTTAACGAATCCAGAAGATTTCCTTTGGATTGAAATATGTGGACATTCAGAAAGAATAAGAGGTAGAATGGCTTTAGGATTTAGTCATAATGTATATACTTCAGGAAGAAGTAGGCTAGCTTTAATTCAGGAGTCAAGGATTTTCCTATCTCCTTAATTCTGGGTTCAGGGTCCTGAAAATATACAACATTTTAACAAAAACAGAAAAACTTAATTTGAGACATTTGTTTGCTGATACTTTTTATTCTTTATTTAATGAAATTCCAAACTGGTAAGAGGGGTTTACAAGCCATTTTCACATTGGAAAGAAATGGGCCCTGTAACTGGAACCCATAATGGTAGTTAAGAGGGGTAATTAATAGATTCCTTGTTTATGTTCAAATGAAGATGCACTCAAAGTTTGTCAGGTTCTGGTTGGTAATGGTGGAATGTATTTCTGTAGGCTGGTGCAAGTCCAGCGATCTAAACAGTTATTATGGAATGCATTTAAAAACAAATTAAATAAAGGAATGTACAGGTTAATTAAACATAGTTGTTAACTAAACTGAATTGTCCTCCAATAAGCTAAGGATTTGGAAGTGGTCCGAGATCAGCACAAGTAAGGAGGGATAAGATTTGCATGTCATGGAATAACCAATAGTGGGAATGTATAAAGCCATTGCTGGATATGTAAATGTACAAATCTGATTGGTTGAAATTCTTTATCTAACAGAGTCATGTGATTGCAGAGAGAATTTAAACAACCATACTGATTATATCCCTAAACACAAAAAATTGCTAAGTAAATTAATTGCTAATCAGAGTAAAAGTAGAATATTGAAGTTATCTGTCTGTTTCCTTATACTAATAAATTTCTTAACTGCATCATAATGCATAAGTGCCAGTGCCAAATATAAAAAATGTTAAATCCAATAAAATAATATAAATATAGGTCAGGAGTGCAAACAAATCTATTTCAGAGTGTAGGAATCAACGAGACATGAATTATTTTAAATCTGATTTGAAATATTGTGACTTTTATGAGGCTGCCATTTAAAGTATACCCTGGCAGACCCCTAACAGAAAAACTATAATCTGACCTTTAACATCAACAGAAAAAATTAATTTCTACTAAAGTAAGGCAAAAAGTTTTTTTTATAAAAGTAAGTAGTTCTTTTCAAATGTTCATCTAAAGAAAAACCAGAGTATCCTGATAACTGATTTTGCAGTTGATTATTGCCAGATTGAGACCAGGTCAAGATCACGAAATGATAAAAAACAATGGAACATTTTAAAAGGGGAATAACTCAGACATGACTTCTGGCATAGTTCTACAGGGCCCGAAGTCACCAAATTTACTCAGTACTCAAGCTCAACTAACTATTTATGATTTTAAGGTTAAAACATGCAAGATTTATTCTGTAACTTGACATGTTTGTATATTGACAGCATACAGTTGTAAATAATCATCAAAAGTATTGCTCATTTGAAGAAAACTTACGAAATTATTAAAAAAATAGTTGAGTACGTACTCAAATTTTGAGTATTGTACTCAACATATTTATTCATTTTTTTACAGGAAAATCATAAATGTGACGCAAAATGTTCTATCTAAATGATGTAAAATAATAATATGTTTCCTAATCACTCTAACCCGAAAGTTTTATAAACAGTTATATAGTTAAAAATAATGAAATAAAAGTTGAGCTTGAGTATTGAGAAAATTTGGTGATTTCGGGCTCAGGTCTACCAAAGTAAATTAGCTCATGTTTACAGAAAAGTCTAAATTAAATCACCACAGGGTTGACAGGCTACTTGATACACAAAGATATTAGAACTTCAGAAATGCATGGAATCAGTGCAAGGAAATATGTTTTATCTGTACAACCCTGGATGTTCGGTGCCACTCTACCTGGGTAGACCTATACCCAGATAAATCAGCATATGTTAAGAAATACAAGGATTCTAGATCAAATCATAAATGGTCACAGGTAAAAATAAATACAGTACTGCATGGAATCAGGACAAGGTAAAATGTTTAACATGTACCTGAACATCCCTATTTTTGGAGAATAGACAGATTTTTGGTATATAACAGGACCCAGATGTGTTACCTTATCTTGGTAGACCTAGACATTCTAATTCTAACCCCCCCCCCCAAAAAAAAACCCCAAAAACCAAAAAACCAAAAAAAAACAAAAACAAAAAACACCCAGCCATAGATATTTTATCAAGGGAAGTAACTCTGACAAAATGTCAAAATTAAGAATATAATGTATATGACTGAAAAAAGAAAAGAATGATGTCCAACAAATGTCCTGTTTTGATGGACAACAAAGTTTAGAAATTCTATGATTAGGTATCACATTTTGTTCAACATTGAAAAATTTGCATATTTGACCAAATGTCATTGAATACAATTAAAATGTTGAAAAACTGTCAAATACTACTGTTGTCAGATTCTGGTTTATGTGAATTGACAGTCATTTTCAAAGATTTTTTTCTTGCCATTAACACTTTACTTTAAGGGATATAATTCTAACATGACTTCCATTTATATTCTTAATTTCTGGGGCATTATCCAGCTATGAATATATTTACCAAGGGGAGACAACTTTAGAAATATCTCATTCATTACATGCACTTTTAAAATCACTTATACACATTTGTAAAACACAGTGAGTCATTGTAAAAGATTAAAGATTTGATGGTTTGATTCATAGGGGAGAATTAATTGTTTCAAACCTATCAACATGTGACTAAATTTTCAAGTAAGTATTAGTAGACAAAAGTAAAACAGAGTATGGAGGAATGTTTGATGATCTTTTTTTAGTTTTTACAGTTTAAAATCAGTATAAAAAGAAATATTGAGACATACTTTTCCCTAAACAAATCATAAATCCCATACTACTGATGATTCAATAAAAGTTCCAGCAACAGAAACAAGAGAGCTAGCAACATATGCTTTTTCTAATATAGAAGAGTCAAATGTTATTGCTTGCATATATGATAATATAGGTTATTTCTGAGCTTCTCTGATTTGTTTTTTATAGTTAACTGGTGACAGAATAACCACTGTAACCCTATATGTGTAACCCTGTATCTGATTTCCCAATATGTATAATTGCCAATACAGAAATATTTAATATGTAGACCATCACACAGATTATGATCACATGACACTTTTCAACCAATCAAAAAGTCAATTCTTTTACAACAAAGTCATGTGATATGCTATAATATCACAGCTGATATTTTATCTGTAATTGATTGGTTAGATATCCACATCACAATATCCTGATGTTCCATGGCATATACACATACAATGTGTGTAAATCTGAATATATCAAACTGCTCTGGATCAAATAAAACACATTCCCGTCAAGTCAATGTTCCTGTCCATATTTAGAATTATCACTCTGTATACCATTTAACTATTCAACACCATAATTGCTGTCCATGTCACAAGTGTAACAGATTACACATGCATCTCAAAATCTATAAATAGTTTATGCTGTAAGCATCTTTCACTAAGAATAGATTTAATTTTAGTAATCCCTCGTCTTTCCAAGATTTGGTAGAAAATCATTTGCAGCAACATTGAAGTACCACTGCACTTTGGTTTCTTTTGTTTAAAAAAAAATCACAAACAAAATCCAAGCTATGTGTTTCAAGGAGTCTTGAGTGATTATAATTTATGTAAATTATTGCTGAATATCACAGAGAATATAACCATAATAACTGTTTCTGTATTTTAAAAAAAACCATCAGATTTCACAATTTTCTTATACAGTTAAAATACTGTAAAAATCACAGATTAAGTCAAAGGTTATAGTTCAAAGGGTCAATTGCACATATAAATCAAGTTTACACAAGTTTCATGTCATGTTGATGGGGATGACATCAAAATGCATAAATTCTTTGTTAATGAAGCTGGCAAGGTCCGAGTTGATATATCTGTCCGACTTGAGGACAATGGGATACATAGCACCACTTAAACTTCACTGAAAGAGACAAAAAGAGAAATAATAATTAAAATGACCGTAGAAAAATTTTAAGTAAAACACTTACAATGCATCATTTGGGCACCCCTTCCCTAAAAAAAAAAAAACAAGATGTGTTTGTGAAACACAAATGCCCCCAGTCCCAAACTTGAATTTTTAAATATTGCAATGCCCTACATTTTGATCCCTTCCCAGGGGCATGCGATGTCAGTGAAGTGTGAACAACCCTTAGATGAACTTACAGTTTAAGTTTGGTTACTGTATCACAATCCAAACTTGAAATATTCCACTTTATTTGTGAGCAGGATGGAATTACAGAGAGACAGTCAGACAGACAATCCAAACACTAGATGCTCCCACCCCAGCAGACTTTTCAGGAAGTGGGCATAACAATAAAAAAGAAAATAGAAAAAAGGGGGGAGGTTAAAAAATGTGCCCTTCATGTAGCAATTGAATGAGGATTGTGATTGTCAACTCATTCACCCCTAAAGACACAATTGGACTGGTCTAAGTCATTGATTTACAGAAGAGTTCATTGTTTTTCAGGGGTTGATGAGTTAAACAGATTCTATAATGTAATTGCTGGTCGTCCATTAGTCATGATAATTGCATTCAGGTTGGGGTATTAAAATGCGGTCAATTCAGTGTTTGTTTTTTTTTTCCACCAAAACTTATCGGATCATATTGCATCTTAAGGTAACCTATTATAATACAAACTTTCAAAGTAATTTAATCTTTTGAACTGATGATACGTATATTCAGTAAAAACCATGATTTTCATCTGATAATAGGTAACATGCCAGTATAAACAAAATAAAACGTACCTTGCTTCTACATTGGAACTGAGTAACAATTGCTTCTTCATCCTCATTATTTGAGCATGTGAATAATTTTTCTTGTCGAAACTGCCAGTGATATCTACAGATGATATGCCATCTTTGACTTCCCCTGCAGAGAGTTCCTGAAATAATTTGGAGATATCCGTCGTTGATCTCGACTTATGTCGGTCATTTTCATTTATTTCGAAATCATGATCCTCGTCATTGTAATGAGATTCATGAATTGTTCCTATATCGCCATGATTATTATTAGTTTCAAATTCCTCACAAATTTCACCATCGGGACTGAGGTGTAAAGACCCTGTCGAACTTACGCCACTAGAACTATGTATGCTTCGTATTGAGTCCGTACTCTGAACTTTATTCCGTAGAGTATTTTGTCTTTCTTCATTTTGATCCTTTGTGCCAAAATTCCATGACAATCGTTTATAAATGCTAGAATCTTTTTCTTCTGTTTTATTTAACTCTTGTATTGCATCTGCAGTATAGTAGCGTTTTTCCGATCGCGATGATCGTCTTTGATTTAATTTCTGTCGCATGTTCTCATCCAGAACGTCAGGAAGAGAGGAGTCACTATTAGCTGAAGACACATTTGACGATGATGGAACTTTCAATTTTTCGTCCACTAATGCATCTGAAAAACTTGGCACTGAATATGATGATTGCACAACGCGATGATGACCCTCAGTATCAGCACTAGATTTGTCTTTTACAGAGTTGCTATGGTTACTATGAGACTGGGTGTTTTTTTCTGTAACAGATTTTTGCACACTATCAGGAGTAATTCTCCCTGTTGGACTAGGCTGGGGACTTGGACTATATTGTTCTGAAAAGTCTTGAGTTGCCGTGGGTGATAAAAGAACGGTGGAACTGTTGGTCTCTGATAATGAGTGTAATGGAGTTGTTCGTATGACCTCTTCCTCCACCAGTTCACCACCCAAAAATGATAAATCATTCTTCTGACTAACATTCCTTGCACTACTGTAAAGATCCTGAAAACCAAAAAAAAAAATATTTGAATAATAACATGGTTTTTCAACTACCATAAACATTCTGAAATGCAAAAAGATGCACCAATGACATAAACAGTCAATTCTTGTTATAATGCCCAGGTTGGGATCCAGTAAAATTGTTGTTATACATGTATCAAATATGCTATTATATCAAATTTCCAGGCTTGGTGCCAAAAACGATTGCATGAACATCTTTTGTTGCTATCCCTATTAAAAGCTAAACCTCAATTTAATATGATTGCATAAATGATATAAAATGGCAACAACAAATAAAATTGTTTTTATTTTTATTTTCATGAATTATGGCGACAATTTTTCAATTTGGATGCTTTGCCGTTATAAAAAGACAAATTTACAAGATTAAATGCATGTTTGTTGCCGAAAATTGCTGCCAGTGCTAGAAAACAGATATGCTGTTATATCAAACAATTTAACATTGATGTAAATTCGTTCCAAATTTCTGCTGTTAACCAAAAATGCTGTTATATCAAGTGTTGTTATAACAAGAGAAAGTTACTGGTACAGATAGTTATTTCTTTTTAAATCGCTACTGGTATGTTGTAACTTTTTTTGTGATAGATCACTATTGTTTAAAGCGATATGAGCTGTTGCAGGTGAAAAATTGTTCCTGCCCATTTTATGTAATATGTTATCTCATGTCGGCCTATATTCAAAAGAGAACATCTGGAGGTTAGAATAACAAATGCATGTGTAAAATTGCAACAATCTTGCCAAACGTAACCTGTAATATCAGTTATTGTTTGGTAAATTTTAATGAAGATTACCAAGTGTCCAATAAACATGTGCTATTTTGCAGTTTATGTATATTCTATTCTTATTACCCTTTGCATATATTTTCGTACATAGTCATTTCATACCTAAATCAGGCAAAATTTTAATCATTTGTTTATGAAATTGTCTACGTGCCGAGTATATCGGGTGATCTTGACCCATTTTTAACTCCTCCCATTGCATTCTCGGCTTTATCATTCTTGACACATATAAATATGATCATGAACAGCCCAACTTGAAAAATTTCCTGGTTTTGGTCATTTTCGACTCGACTTAATATATTTATTCATATTTTCATCTGATTTTCAACAAGTATTACATGCACTTTCCAATAAAAATCACGTCCTGTATTTCAAAAGTAAATATAAAACACATAAATATAGGCCAAATTTAAAATAGTCCGAGTGCATAGAGGACCGAGATCCTCTGATCGAATTACGAAGTACATTTGATATGGCGAAAGGGTTTAACTGAAAGGTCATTGCATACGGAAATACAGCTTGATTTTTTAAGTTACGGGAAAACTTAAATTCTAATAAAACAATTAACTTAAAAAAAATATTTTTTACAATGTTTCACGTGTTTGATAATGTATTTGAACACACATTTTATCATATTCTGTTCTATATATCAGGGGACAAAAATAATCATTGTGACAGCTTATATCGCTTTAAATTGACTCATTTAACACCTCACATAGGATATAGGTATTAACTCTGATTAGAATATCTTAAACCTTTAGATGAGTCAACCTATTCATTTTGTGTTAAAGGAGTAGAAAATTATCAAAACCAGGAAATTTTCCGAGGGCTCCCACTTGCTAGGCAAAAAGAGAGAGCAGCAAGTGAAAGGAATGATTCAGTTTAAGAATTAATCAAAACTCTCCCACTTGCAAAGCAAAAAATTATGCAGTGAGTGATTTAAAGAATTGATCCATTTTAGAAATCAGTATGACAGTTCTCCCTTGTGAGGTGAAAAAGCAAACAGAAAGTGAAGGTGATAGAAAATTAACATCAGTAAAGCCATGTATGTCAGGTGTTTTTTTTAACTACTTTATGATATAAATAATCAAGATTTTGTTTATACAAAAATGATGCTGAAATAATTATTCTTGTATCATTTGAATTGTATTTTGATTATCTAGAATGCATTTGTAAATCTTACCTGAGCTTGTCGAATGTGATCCATCCATACTTTAATGGCCGCCTGATCGGCATGGAATGTGAATGCTGAGATTGGGACATGATATTCGTTCATGTACATGAGAAGGAAGCTGCCTGTTAAACAAAAGACATATACACAATATAAAGGTCGATGTATGAATACCGTAATTTATCTAATGAAGGTGCCAAAAGGCATATACACATATAAAGGTTGATATATAAAAACCGTGATTTAAATAATTAAGGTGCCAAAAGATATATACATATACAAAGGTCGATATATGAATACCGTAATTTATCTAATTAAGGTGCCAAAAGATATATACATATATAAAGGTCGATATATGAATACCGTAATTTATCTAATTAATGTGCCAAAAGACATATACACATATAAAGGTCGATATATGAATACCGTAATTTATCTTACTAAGGTGCAACTCTTTGTAAGATGCCAAAAAACATATACACATATAAAGGTTGATATATAAATATCTTAATTTATCTAATTAAGGTGCTGCTTTTTGTAAGGTGCCAAAAGACATATACATATATAAAGGTCGATATATAAATGCCGTAATTTATCTAATTAAGGTGCTGCTCTTTGTAAGGTGCCAACAAGATCAAAATTATTTTAGTTTTTTTCATTAAAAATGCCTTTGAAACACAACCCCCCCCCAAAAAAAGAAAATGAAATATTTTTGGACAGCTTTAATAATTACATACTGTAAATGAATAAGACGTACGAACAATCTTTCTACCTAAGGCCGATAAAATCCTTACCGACTAGATTTTAGATATGAACAAAGACTGATCAGATCACTGCATCTTCACTAATTCAGCTTGAAAATAGAGCTTATTTTGCCTCAGACAGTTATCTGCTTGTGTGTGTGTGTGTGTGTGTGGGGGGGGGGGGGTGTGTGTGTTCCAGTTACTAAGTCTATTCTGAGTTGTGTTTAATTGTCCATGGTTATCATGTTGTGATACTTTCTTTACTTTGTACTTGTTTCAGATGTTTATTTATTTGCCTTATTTATTTGGTATGGGGTCATTGGTATAAACGTTTATTTCTATTAATATGATTCAAGATTTCAGTTTTTCAAAAATTACAAAATTACATCTGAAAAGATGCCTATGCCAGCCTGTGAGACTTACCTTTATCTTTTAAGTCCTGCACTATTATTCGGTCCACTCTCATGGGAGGTTTAATTATTTTATATTTTTCCATCCGTTTGCTGGGTTTGCATATCAAAAGTAAGTCTGTGAACAATAGGCACTCAACATCCATCTGAAAAAAAAAGGAAATATTTTTTACATAATACCAAAAATGATAACAAAAATAATAATTATGAAAAAACAAATGTGGGAAAAAAAATTAAAAAAATTTCATGCTTAATCCATTTTGCTCTTATACAGACATTATCATTTCATTTGATAAATATGAATTAATGTTCCCTTGCTGCAAGCAAAAGATATTATTCAACTCATTCACCCCTAAAGACACATTTGGACTGGTCTAAGTCATTGATTTACAGACGAGTCCATTGTTTTTCAGGGGTTGCTGAGTTAAACATTTTAACACTTACAACATTAGATCCAAGAAAAAAAAATCAGGCTGGGTTATCTCCCTTACTTCATAACCTACATATTGAAGTAAAACATACCCTGGATGTTGCTTCCTTTAACTTGAGAACTGACTGCATGATAAGTGATCGTGTGTTATCTGGACTACAACCAGGCATCGGTGCGTGAAGATCAAAATTATCATAATATTCTTGTAAGTACTGCAAAGACATTAAAAAAAATTATGATAATATAATTATATCTACCCTGTGGTGCATATAATGGCAATTCACAAATTTTCAAGAGAGCGAATATATAGGTGGTTCCTGCACATGGAAGTCTTTAGACGTGGTTCCAAAGTACTCTGTACTTACATGTGATAAAAACTCAGGATGTTAATTTCATTATCTGTCTTTATAATGGTGTCTTTTTGTTCATTTGCAATGCACCATAAATTCACCTGATCTAATTCTTTTCTTTTTTTTTTTTTTTTTTTTTGAAATAAAATATATTGTGTGATCAACAAATGCATAAATTCTGACAAGTAATTGTCCTTCTGTTCTGACGATAGTCTGGAAACCAATCAATCACGTACCTTCAAACATTCGTCATTGGGAGATTCAACAGCATCGTAGGATTCTATTTTGGCTACAATGGTGGCCAGTCGCTCTCTGTCGTATTTTTGTCTCATGGTACTGTTCACAAAGGCCACAAACTTGTCTACGCTGCCGATCTGTAGGATATGAGTAAGAAGTGAGACATGGGAAAATAATGACACACAAACGATATGACACATTTACGGCTGCATTAAACATTGATTTTTACTACTAAATATGGCAACAAGAAATAAAAAATATGTCCTCGTGATGTCCTAAGAGACATAATGGCCTAATAGAGTTGAATGATTTTTACAGTTCTGCAGATTATATGAGAAATTTTGCAAGTACACAGTATTTACATTTATATACAAGACAGTGTTCTGTAAGCTTTTGCATAAGTTTTGTACAAGTTAATTTCATTACATGAATGTTAAAGCGAAAATAGAAAATTTTGACCCTACTTATGCCAATATGTGTAACTCACAAACTGTCTTAAACAGGATATCTCTTTTTCACCTTCATGTGCCTTATTTGAAGACTCCATTTTTAAAACTATGCAATTACATTTTTTCAGTAAAAAGAAACAATTTATAAAAGAAAAAAAATCCAATTTCTCAAAATTTTGTGGAAATGAATCATCTGACAAATTATATTTAGAATACCATTTCTAGAAGATCCTTTCTTTGTCGATCATCTTCTGTTTTCCTGAGAATGGCTTGGAGAAGTAGAGAGTATTTGGTTAGGCGTTGCATTGGTTTAACCAGAAGATCAGTCAGTTTGAGACGATTGCACTGTTTCTGTGTTTCTGCCCACTGTTGAATGGAACAAGATATAACTGATAAAAAGTACAATGAAATAGAGATTTGACAAATGAGGACTACCTATTGTCTGTATTCAGATAATTATCTACTTCCTGATCTGAAAATCTACTCATCAATTTCTATATTAATTTACAAGGAATTTTAATATTTGGCAAATTATCTAATGTATCATTATTGAAATCTGATAAGTCATTTTTAAACCAAATCAACATCACCAATGTTCGTTAGATCTGACAGAAAGTACACAAAAGATACGGCAGCTAGTGGATGAAGATTTACCACTACAATCACCATAAGGGAATTGATTTAGGCGAATTGATAGAATCTCAGATGACAGACAGATCTGTTTTTCAATATCACAACAGCAATCACAATAAAAGCAAACAGGGCCACTTACCACAACAAAAGTTTTAAAAAGATCGTTATCACTGTATCTAGCTTTCATGTACTCCGAGCTAGGCTTTTGTTCTTCACAATATTTCGTATATGGAACAAATAGTTCTGGGAACTGAAATAGGGAAAAAAATGTGTTATATTTTTGTTTGAATTACAGTGAATATAGTTTTTTGTTCATTTTACAACGATAAACAAACAAATTTTGCAGCATATATGACTTTCTCATGTTGGCTCTGATCTCCATGCTTTATTACTACTCACATGTCCAGACTGGTAACTAACACATCACATTTTCATCCATGGGGGGGGGGGGATATCATTTTGGAAGCAGTCACAACTATAAAGCAGAAGTTTATCCTATCCATTGAAGGTCAACCAATCAAAATAAACAAGCATTCCAAGAGTACTGACAGAAATATACATGTCCCCTGGATGTGAAACAATTATTAAGTGAATGATCAACAATGACAAAACTTTAACCAAATCTCTGACTTGACAGATGGATGGACTGATACAGCTAAAGGCCACCATTTTCAGTGCATTAACAACTCATCCTTACGGAATGATCAAGCCATTTTTATTTCATCAGTATCTACTCAACTTACATTGTAAGATATACCAAGAAACCACTGAAAACGGAATGGCCGATTGCCAAGCACTGTGTTAGAAAACTTGAAACAGGACTAAACCAACGGCTACCATAAACTAAATCACATATGCAGACAGACATTGTCTATTCATAGATCAATATTTTCTTTACAATATCGGCCAAAATAAAAAATGGCAAAGAATGCATGACAGTTAAATTGCATCTTAGAAATGTCAATAAAACCTCTTACCTTTTTGAAGCCCTCTTTCATGTTTGAAGGATTAAATGGAAGTCTGCTTTCACGCGACTCCTGTAGCACTTTTAACAAATTCTTCTCCCAAAAATCACAGTTTACATTTAAAATATCATTTATATTTGAAAACATTTGCACCGTATCAATCTGAAAAAAAAAAAAATATATATATGAGTTATGAATTGTGCATCATTGAAACTGAAAGTATATTAAAATTAGAATTGATATATAAAAATAACAGATGCCAAAGTATTAATTTTCAAGATGTCCGGGAGACAATATACAATTCTGGTGAATATTAGACAAACGAGGACCTCTGGAATGCAGAGGTAGGATCAGGTGTCACGGAGAAGTAAGTATCCCCTGTTGAATGGTCACACCTGCGGTGAGTCCACAGCCAAATTCATATGAGGATTCAAGGTATAAAACCGAAACTGAAAATCAGTTTTTGAATAATCCTGTCAGTTGTTTGTTTCATGTTCTAATATTTGTCCAAATCTACATGTGTGTCACAAATGAGTACAGAAGTTAAAGGAGTTTATAAATGCAAGTGGATTCAAATGTCGTTTTATGGATGCATTATCCAAACGTAAGTGTGATGCAGAATCTTTGCTGCCTTCATTTTGAACTCTGAATTCTTGAAATGTTCTATGGTTGTAATGCTTGCTGCATGAAAGTGCTTAGAATTTCGTATACGTCACATGATCAATAGCGATAGTAAATACTGTCAACATGTTGAACTCCTACATCACGGGATGGGAAAATGGGATAGTACGTTTGATTTAGAAATTTTGTTATAGATTGGAATATACTATCATTTTACTCATCACCCCCTGAAAAACAATGGACTCTTCTGTAAATCAATTACTTAGACCAGTCCAGATGTTTCTTCAGGGCTGAATGAGTTAACTTACCTCGTTCAAAAGACTTTCACTCTGTAAATTAATGAGACAACACATGAAAAGCTGAAAAAGAAAAAAAAAAGTGTAGGGATTAACCAAGGGGGATAAACCTGAAAATTCGGTTAAAATTATTGTGTGATAGCTTGATAGATGAGATTTAGATTCCAAATAATTTTGTTTTATTGTAAAGCATTTATCTTACTCTCCTCGCTTAATTCAGAATCATTTATATACATAAGAAAGAGTTTTGTACAATTATACACATATTTTAAAATGAAAACAAAATATGTCTCAAATTTTGTATTTAACTTTCCTCTGATCATAATTGAACAGATTTTGGACCTATGTAATATTAGGTAATTCAGAAATAACAAACGGAATGGCGAAAATCGGGATACAATTTCTCCTGAAGAAATAGGTAAACATTTTTGATACCAAGTGTAGTTCTCAAAAATATCGGCTAGTTTACATTTACTTACGTCTGTGATAACCTTAACCGTTCTTATATACTGGATTTCAGTGGTGAGTAGTTCCCATATTGCCTCCTGCTGGTCATGTTGCCGCTTCGTTAATGACTGTCAAGAGAAAAGAAATGTTCTTAAACCAATGGTCAATTTTGGACATTCTTGAATTTAATCTGACATCTTTTAGGCTAAAATTAAGGCTTAATGGGAATATCAAACTTGAGGGACCAACAGGATTTTATAAAACACAACAACATGCCTTGCTTTTCCATCCCCAAAACATATTTTTATTTAAATCCATTTAATTAAAGAAACCATCTCCTTTGCTATGGGTATTGTATGTGAGGACACAATTAACATTTTTATATTTACCGGTAATCATTTTTATAAATGTTGTTCTAATGACTGTTTTTTTAAAAATTGTATTTTGATTAGATGGTTTTTTTTTATACACCAGGCTGACAATCTGTCAATTATATTGTGGTGTCAGTTTTTGGTAAAACCCAGTAACAATATGTACCTGGAAAAAGACAATTGACCTTAATTCACTAATCCCTAAAGACACATTTGGACTGGTCTACATCATTGATTTATAGAAGAGTCCATTGTTTTTCAGGGGTTAATGAGTCATGACTTCCACAGATAAACTGGCAAAATTTCACATATCAAATAACATAAAAAAAAAACCTTGAAATTAACATCAGGGTAAAATTAAACATCGTAACACAATTAAATATGTCCTCATTAAAAAATCACATTTACAACAGTCAATTAATGTGCATTTTATGTTTTTTGGTTATCAAATGAACAGATAAAATTTTCTAGGAAATAACAATAGTTGCTTTAGAAAAGGATATTCTAAAAAACAGGGAATGAGTTTCAAACCTAAATCTGACATATGAATTGGGAAAAATCTAATGTAACATCGGTTTTTATTTATCCTGTGTATTATTGTAAAGAATTGCTCAAATGAAAACACTGAAGTGTTGCATTCTCAGCATGTGTTTTGCAAACTCCACATACATATAAAAATCATATTTCACGATCAAATTACGGTGATCAGAAAATGAATTTAAAGGTAACAAGACCTGATGCTAAACAAAATATTTACAAATGCTACCGGTATATATGTTATAAAAGTCGTAATGAATTTCCACCTATGAAATGTACATTTAAAATCCAGTTTCAGCCAAACATATTGAGATATAAATTAGGTTATCAAGACACGCCTATTTAGCTACTTATTCCACAAATGTGACAAACATCGGGTCCCCAATACTTTTAAAACCACACAAACAGAACATAAATAAAACTGATATTGACGACCATCATTGTCGTACATCACGACTCTTATCATTAACAATGCCATTTTTCTCATCGAAAACTGTTAACTGTGGCAACTTTTTTATCAAAGTTTTCATACTGACGTAATCCGCTCTTTCTTATGACGGAAATGAAATTTAACATTTTTTATACAACCCATAAAAATTTAAATCCTGTAAATAAGGTTCAAATATTTAAAGATTTTGAAAAGTGATTTCATAAATCAGGCCTTATCTTAAACGTTTATATGAAACAGATTTAAATGTAATGAAATTGCTAAAATGTATTTACATCAAATTCCTATAAATTTGAGTTTAATACCATTCATTTAAACACAAAAAACCGAAAGTCCCAAAGGACCTAAACGATAACATGTACCCAAGTCCCTTCCACACAGTTTGGGACTCCAGTCTCATTTTTGTAGACAATAAAGACAGTACTGTCTCCTTGAGAAAATATTCTTGCTAAATTTGGTAAAAATCTGCTAGGTTTTTTAAAGAGTTGTTGTTTAAGTGAAAAATGATGAAAGACAAAAGATGAGCATGACCTTGAAATTCAGACACATCAACATCCCATGTAAAACATATACAGTTATCAAAGATTATAAAGCTGTCCCCTTACACCAACATATATCACTACCCCACAACTGACCCAACCTCAACAAATATTTTTTATAACAGCATTTAAAATAGACAAGTAAAAAGTGTCATTTTTGCTGAAAATATGGGAAGAATCACTTCAAGCTAGGTGATGCCATAGAAATTTGGAAATTGTATCTCAAACAGGTGCCCCCAAAATTGGCAACACAATTAATGATTAGGGTATAAATATACAAAAAAAAAAGACATGTAAATAAAAAATTCAACATTCCTAATGCGAAAATTATACTTACGGTAAGTAGAGATAAATTATTTGCGTGAGTTTCAATATAAGTTAAGGTTTACTTTTCATATTTATGATTATAGACAAAGTACTTTTATGTAAGTACACTAGACCTGTATCTTTAGCATTAGGACATCATTAATCACCCGAGTCTCAGCCCAAACTAACAAAACAACAAGAAACTGACCTCAGGTAACGTAAGAATGGAACATCAAAACAAAAACAAAAGGAGACCCCACCATTTTTATGATTTTAAATGGATCAAATAAATCAGTCCGGAAAGAGGGTACAAAAACAATGTCAAAATCAGAATGAGGTTCTTCCCCGATCAGTTTAGGACATTGTTCCATTTTTTTTTTCAAATGATTGTAAATTCAACAGTTTTTGGTACAGTGTATCTCAGGGTTAGTAACCTTCACAAAGAATTATTTCTTTACAGCTCTTAAATGACTAAATACGATAATCGGAATATTATTAAAATCATTAAATATGTCAGATGATTCATTTATGTTCATGTACAGACATAGAAATTTAATCGAAAGACATGTAAATAAAAAATTCAACATTCCTAATGCGAAAATTATACTTACGGTAAGTAGAGATAAATTATTTGCGTGAGTTTCAATATAAGTTAAGGTTTATTGATAACAAATGATACTGGGTAACACAATATATAAAGAGGATGTAGATGTTTAGATAAGTTTTTTTTTTCTAATCATTTATAGATATACCAGTAACTAGGACATTTACCTACCTAGTACCTATTCAACTCTCATTCTGGATAAAGGAAAACTGAATTTCATTAGTAGCGACTTATTCATTGAATAATAGAACCATTAGAATCAATGGATCAGGTTTTAAGCAAGTAAACAATATACCAAAACCGATTAAATAGAAAAAAAACAAAACAAAACAAAACAAAAACAACGAATCTCTTTGTGTAATATAATGTGATCTTGCCACAAGCTATACAATAAAAAAAGGCTTGAGATGATACGAAAGACGAAAATCAATTAAATGTGTCTTTTACAATTATAGGTTATTGCACATTCAGCTTTTTGCATGACGAAACAGTTCTGTGGTAGAACATTCGACCTGCATATATTAATGATGAAATTGCGCCAATCCTGGTCCGATGAATACAAAGCAACCATGGCTGCAACATAACTGGGAAAAAGACAACCGACCTTCCACATGTAAATTGACAAACTTTCTGGAAAACTGGTTTAGATTTCAATGGGACTCGAACTTTATGCAATATTGTAACTAGAGGTGAAGGACTTCATGGTTTAAAAATTGATTGGAATAATCTAACCACTTCAGCACCAAGGACCCATCAGTAGCGATGGAGACAAAAGGGTATTAGAATGTTGAGAAAAGGTAGAGAGGTGCAGGCATACATTAATATTGAGAATTAAAGGAACTCAACATATATACATTTTCCATACATAAAAACTTGGTAACATTTGTTTTATTTTTTCCCTCACCGATGCATTTTCTACAATTGAACTCCAGTGTGGCTCTATTTCGAATTGTTTTTCATCGTAAGTTTGTTTTCCAAAACTCAGAAGTTCTGGCATAGGCGGAATACCACTGTTGCTATATGTGTTCAGGAGTTCACTTAGTTGTTCATGCCTTTCTCGATCCTGCAAGGAAAAAAAAAAAAAACAAATAAATTACAAGTACAAGGTTATACAAATGCAAACATTTACATGTACCAAAAAAACAATTTATGGTTTGAAAATGATTTTTTTATCAACTGCAATTTTAAGGCTGGGCATAGTTAGTTGGTGACATTTTTTCAAAAATATGTTTTCAACATAATAGTGTTTGATGCCACTATTAACATTATTTCAGTCATAAAGTGGCAGCCAGGTTTTTAAGGTGGAGGAGAAATCAATTTTCAATGTACCAAAGAAAAGACCACTGGCCTTCCAGGTTTGAAGTGTGTGGCGTTCTCACCACACTGCCACAGAGACCCTCCCTACCCTGAGATTTTGTATCTGTATCCACAGAGCCCTTCCTCATCCTGACATTTGGAATCTGTACCCACGGAACCCCCTCCCCACCCTGACATTTGTACCTGTATTCTGGGATCAACACAATAATGATAGAATTCAGATATACGTAATGGTACATCTTGATACCTATGTAACCTGTTTTGAGAGTCAACCCCATCAGCCATAAAATTTACTCCATCTTTAAAGATGGCTACCGTCTCAAGGGAGGTAATAATAAAAGAATTGTTTAAACAAGTGGTTCTCTGAATGCGGTCCCAGTTGTCTCTCAAGACAGGTTCCACTGTATTTACATTCTGCATATAGATCTACAGTAAATTTTTGAAAATGAACTTTTTAAAAAATAAATACAGTGAAACTTGTATATAAAGAACTTTTTAGGGACATAACAAAACAAGTCTTTATAAGGAGATGTTCTTTATACAGAGGTTGATTTGTACACAAATGGTACTATTGGGGAGAGCAAAAAATGGTCTTTATGTCCAAGTGGTCTTTATACACAGGTGGTCACTAAAGCAGGTTTTATTGTATTTGAAATGTATTTTTTTATTTCAAACAATCATGAGATATACTTTATGAGTAAGCAAAGATACATTTAGTAGAAGAACATGTACAAAGTACAAACTTGACACATGTCGGTGAATTAATGTTACATTAAAACACTTAACCTTCTTGTCTGTTAATTCATTTAACTTGTTTTATGAAGAGAATTACACTCCCACATTACACCAACACACATTCAATTTTGCTGTACTACAGTGATAATTCAAAACAATTATGTCTTACTTTTTATTACCGACTGTTAATTACTAATATGACTTGTAGCGTCAATTTAGCTATATATTTGTCACATGATATAGTATTGTGACACTGATGTTAACCAATCGAAAACATGTATCGGTGTACCAAAGTAAAGTGGCACATCCGGGTAGAGTCAAAAACCAAAACAATATGGTCTACTTTCCAAAAATAGGTTGTACAGGTAAAACATATTGCCTTGCACAGACTCCATGCATTACTGAATCTGTAATACTTTTGTGACGACAAGTGGCTTGTCACCCCTGTTATGATGTGATTTAGACTCGTGTTTGTAAACATGTGTCAATTTACCTTGGTACACCTGTACATGATTTTAATACTTTATGGTTGTTTTATTTTATCTAAAAAATATTTACTGCTTAACACTCAACAATTATTCAGTCATATAGAGGCAGTCATTCTTTTAATGGTGGAGGAGAGATCTGTTTCCAATGTACCAGGGAAGAATTAAAACCAGCCTTCTGCATATAAACTGGCAAACTTTCTCACAAAATCAGCTTAAATTTCAGTGCGACTCGAGGCCACACTGATTAGAGGTGACAAACTTCATGGGTTTAAAGTGTGATGCTCCAAACAGTCGGCCATGGACTGTCCCCTCATGGTTGCTATAGGTACAACAACCACATGACTGTGGGTAAAACAGTAGCAGGGCAAACAACACAGTTTTCATTATTTCATCTAAGATGTTACATTTTAATTTAAAATCGATATGTGACAAAATCATTGATGAAATATGAGATCATTCAATTTCTTTTTTTTTTACAGAATACAAAATAATAATCAATTGTAAGCTAACAAACACTCCCCAGATGCATACAGTATGCAAGTCTGTGATATCAAAGAAAGAATGATACAGTTTTATTTTACCTGAATTAGATTTGTAATTTGACTAACAGACCACAACAAGGTCATATGATTGATAGCATTGGGAGAAAGGATTTGCAAGTGCATAACAATAAGAATAGCCAGCAAATTTCTGTTTTGTTTGTTTCATTTCGAAGATGTACGATGTAATAAAAGTTATTTTGAACCTTTAGAGCATGGATGCTGTATTTAGACACCATGGGGTTATTATCCATAATTGATAGGGCGAGTCCTGTCTTAATTTTAGAATGAATGAATTTACACTTTTTAAACTATGGGACTTCTTTGTAATATACTTAACAACAACTACCACCACCAAAATGAAACATTTGAATTCTGTACTGTTTGCACCATGTTATCAAATGTTCATATCTCATGGATTATCTTCCTTTTTTCTCACCTTGTGCACTGCATACAAGAAAATATACATACTAATGATACTAGATATAGACAAGTTCAAAATAGAGGAACAGATTGTAAAATTGTTTACGTCAGTAAACTGATCTGCTGATATCAAACCCTTTAAGTGTGTGTCTGTGTGTGAGAGAGAGAGAGAAAGAAAGAGAGAGAGAGAGTGAACCCTTTAAGTGTGTCTGTGAGAGAGAGAGAGAGAGAGAGAGAGAGAGTGAACCCTTTAAGTGTGTGTCTGTGTGTGAGAGAGAGAGAAAGAAAGAGAGAGAGAGAGAGAGAGTGAACCCTTTAAGTGTGTGTCTGTGTGTTTGTGCATGTGAGAGAGAGAGAGAGAGAGAGAGAGAGAGAGAGAGAGAGAGAGAGAGAGAGTTTGTTTATTGTTGTTTAACGTCCCACTCAAGAATCTTTCACTCATATGCAGACATCACCAAATGCCAGTGAAGGGCTTCAAATTTTGTCCTATACTCGTCACTTACGACCACTGAGGATTCTTTAATGTGCCAACACCTACTGTGACAAGGGACCCAAATTTTTACTGTCTCATCTGAAGGACAGGACTCGAACTCACGACCTCACAATCAAGATTTGAGCGCTTTACCAACTGAACCAGGCCAGTTCGAGAGATAAAGAAAGAGAGAGAGGAGAAAAGAAAAAGTGAGAGGTTTTACTAATTATATTTACTAAATTCATCAAATCAATATACTGGTAATCATAACCATGTTAGTACATGTATATATTGAGTTTGGTTGTTGCTCTTTTATCAGATTATTGAAATACTTAATGGAAATGATATGGAAATAAGATGTCCCTGGGGCTGTCATTTCACAAGTATGCAAACTGTCATTGTTTATGTTATTAACAAGATAAGCTACATTTGACATCAAACTGTTCACCTGTTTATATGGAAAATTGATAAAATAATCTCTTGAAGGCATTTATATGGATTAAAATTCCTGTGTATTTCTAAGATATTCACAAAAGCATCCATATAAACATGTATGTGTGGAGATAAGATTTCTAATGCAAGTGGCACAAAGTGACTGTATATAGGCAGGTGCTCTCTCTATATCAAGACAAATACATAAATTAATAAGCTCCTCCCCCACCCCCATACTTAAAACTGAAGTTTTGTATCAGTACAGGTGTGGCACGTTAAAGAACTCTCACTTATACGGGAGAAAGTCCAGGTAAAAATTAGTGGCACCTCATCTACACCTGGTCACCTACCCTTTTGGATTAAAACAATATCTTGGTAGGACATGAATTAACATCCCCCTCCTCCCCCAAAAAATAAATGACACAGATCTATGGTGCTACTACCTGGCAATTTTTTATAAGTACAGTACAATCTGTATATAGGGGCCTCCCAAGGTACCAGAAATTATTTACCTTTGTGTACCGGTAACCCTTGTACACAGTTCAATTTAGTTGAAGTATGCAGTCAAGGGACTTGAAAAAATAAACAGGCAATTCTTATATAGAGGTGGCCGATATAGCAGGTTTTACTGTACCTTTAATTTTTAAAACACAAAATGTACTAAATGCATTTAGTGTATTATTCTTTTGTTTAAAATACTAACTATCTCAAAATTTAAAAAAAAACTGACATTACCTTCCATGCTTTGAGCCATAGCTCTGAATCCTTGTGTGTTCTTATTCGCATTGTGACTATAATCCAGCTCTCATACTATATAGAAGTGCTAATCGAATTGTTTTGTTATCACCATTTACAAAAAGTTGAAATTTGTAATAGTTGTGTAAAATCTAAGACACAAAATTTTATACCACCATTAAAACTAGCATGTGGTTTAATATCCCCTTAACTGGTTTTCCCAAATTTTATCTTTAAATCTCTCAGTTCCGGTAACAAAATATGGCACAATATTTTTAAACTCCAATTCGAAATCTCACATATCACAAGGTATATACGATCCGCATTTACAATTGAAATATTTCAGATATTTCATGTTTACTGTTTTTAAACAAGTGAATAAAAATAAAAACAAAACAAAAACAAAATAATTTACCAGTACATGGTAACTAGACTGGTAAATAAGATTGAACCTCAATCACTCAAATTGTAATCCAGAATGTCCGAGGTAAATACTGTTAATATTGAAATTAATATAAATAAAGAACACTACTCTTCACATAAATTTTTTTTTTTCGGAAGGAAATAGATGTTCCACATTCGATTGATAAATATTACAAAATATGTTCAATATCGCACAGGTACAGTACATAAAAACAGATTATTATCTATTAATAGGTAAATTAAATTCCATTCCATATGAGTCAAAGGTAAACATTTTTTAAATACTTTCGGCAATTGTATAATAACCTGTTTATAAATAGTCAAATATCAAAAGAAAATTTAAAAATCAAATAAATCCATGGTCCAATATGTCGTCAAAGACGTCACGCCGACAAAAAGGGAGTATCCGTAATTAAATGTTCAGCTGTATCAACTGAAATGAGATTTTTCCCAACTGTACTAAAGACATTAGTTACAGAAGTTAAGATTACCGATACTCCCACGTGCTCAGGTAGATATGTTACCGTCTGCTGGTCGAGTGTTGATTTGGTGCTATCTATAGCATTTAACAGGACCATCGATACACGGCATAGGTAAACATAAGCATTACTACGAATTATCATAACAAAAGATTATATCAATGTTCTACATGGTGACGTCCTTAGTTTTGGACATATACACATTTGAATTTTTTGTATCCACATATGATGAGTCAATGTTTTTGTATACTTCTATACCAAGTCAGGGGAAGAGGGTCATTGGCTTCTAAGGAGCAGTGTTGTAAAATGACCCCAATATCAAGTTATTTATAAAAGTCAAAATAGGTCTTAAGGATTTTGTTTTCAAATGACCCTAAAATGAGTCATTTATGAAGTTTAAATTAAATTTGGTCGTAAAGGTGCTGTTTTCAAGTGATCCAAAAATAAGTTATAGATTGTGAATGGATATGGGTTTTGAGTGTAATGATTTCCAATGACCCCCTAAAAAAAAAGAAGTTATTAATTCAAATTAATGAGTCTTTAAGGTGTCAATTTCCTTTGGATCCTGCAAATTAAACCTAATCAATGATCTATGTGATTTAATATTAAATGAGCTAATTAAAGTTATGACTATAAAAATAAATTTATTTTGTAAATTCCAAACCCAGATGGTGACGTAGATGTAAATGTTTCACTGGTATCGATAGTGGGGATATACATGTAACATGAACAAGGTATTGTGAACTTTATTATTAATTCATAAATCTTTGATTTTGGTGGTTTGGAAATACAAATTGTCACATTTTTCTACAATTAAAAAAAACCAACAACCTTGAGTTTGGGGATGTACCTATTTTAGATTTGTTTGTTTGCTTATTTAAATGGCGTTTTATACCACAAAAAAATGTGTATGCTATACAGTGGTGGGCAGTTGGTTAGTGGTCGGGAGAACAGGCTTCAGTCTTTTCACAACTGGCAAACTTCAATCTCACTTTGTCTGCTTAGGTTTCAGCTCTAAGTCTGACCTACACTGACTGGAGGTGAAAGACTCCATTTTTTAAAAATGTGATGCTCTAGCCACTTGGCCACACAGGCCCGTTCCTGTTAGCAAAATTACATGTGGACCCTGATTGTTCACAAAATGGAGATGCTCTATGTGTTTTTCATGTTCATTATTAAATTTTTATTTGAACTTAGAAATGGAAAAATAATTACAGCATTTATACTAATGACATTGTACCTGATTATTGATAAACATGCAGACAGATTTTGATGTGATTTGCCTTCAGCGATTGATCGGAAAGTTATAACCTATTTGTTTAAGTTACTGAAGAAAATTATGATGGCATTCTCGGCAATTCAGAGCTTGCTGTTGTTAAAAGGGGCATAAGGTGAAGATAATTTACTCAAAAATATAATGTACATTAAATTGTGATATAAATATCTTAAGATTTTTTATATCAAAAATATCAATTTTGAACAAAATTTAATTTTTGTAGTTACTGTGTGGACACATCTGTTATTTGCAGGTGCATGGGGTCATGCCTGTAATAAAAAAATCTTTATTCTGGAGACACAAGTTGTTTACTCATGAGAGATATATACCTGTGAAATTGGATAACTTTAATAATAATGAGCAATGTGCTACGAAACTCCTTCCCATAAAAAAAGATCATTTCATTTATAGTAGGATTTAAACTCTCACTGATCGTAACATGCGTAAGTCAGAGAAAATTATGTGGTGACAAAAATTGGTAGGAAAAAATATTTGAAATTTGTCTTCAAGTACTGGTACTGGTCCCATATATCCATGCAAATATATGTATCCATGACAACAAAGCCACTCCTATATATCCATGACAACAAAACCGTTCCTACAGTATCTATGGCTATTTATTGGTTTTTAGTTGTCTGTTAGGACTAAAAGAGGCCATGGAGCCTATCTGACTTCTGACTTATAACACACATTGTTCTCTTATGTTTTCCATGACGACAGAATTGTTTACATTTGTTTTTCTATTGCTTTAAGTAACAACGCACCAAGCAGTATAGTCAACAAAAACATATTGATCAATTTTTCACAGAAATTTTGTCTTGTGTGTATCGACTGTAGAAAATTTCAGAAAACCGCGGCTAACAATTGATTTACGCAAATAAATGGTTAATGACTAGTAACGCCTTTCAACTATATTTAGAATACTTTTTTTTTCAATTACACTTAAATAAAAAAAATCCGCCCTTCCTATATCTGATTAAACAGGATATACAAATACAGCCATTATATAGTAAATAAAGGTAATAAGAACTTCAAATAAAAAGCACCAAGCACATATATGCCTTGTTGAAGGTTGATATGGGTTGGCCCGCAATCGTCTACAATGGCATAAACAGTTGAGTCGTAACCTATAACACCAAACTCTCAATCCAAATATTTGGGTCCATGTTTTTGACAATGATGATAAAACAATGGGACAAATTCAAAATCTAATGTCAATGTTATTTAATTTGTCTTCTGAAAACAAACCTCAACTGCAGTAACAAGCCATTAACACTGAGCTGAGGTTCACTGTACATATGTTTATACAAAGGTTTCACTGTACAAACATTTATACAAAGGTATCACTGTACAAACATTTATACAAAGGTATCACTGTACAAACATTTATACAAAGGTTTCACTGTACAAACATTTATACAAAGGTTTCACTGTACAAACATTTATACAAAGGTATCACTGTACAAACATTTATACAAAGGTTTCACTGTACAAACATTTATACAAAGGTTTCACTGTACAAACATTTATACAAAGGTATCACTGTACAAACATTTATACAAAGGTATCACTGTACAAACATTTATACAAAGGTTTCACTGTACAAACATTTATACAAAGGTATCACTGTATATACTCTCTCTTGAAAGACAACCTGTCTCCTAAGACCACATTTGTAAAAGTAAAAAATCTCCTAACTCATCAACCCCTGAAAAATGATGGACTCTTTTGTAATTCAATGATTTAGGCCAGTCCAAATGTGTCTTTAGGGGTCAATGAGTTAAGGCACAACATTTCAGTGGCAGAGGGGTGGCATCTCACGACAGGTTCAAATATATATATATATATATATATATATATATATATATATATATATATATATATATGTAGTATCTTTTATAGGATAATGCTTATTACTCTAAGTAAATTGATAATCTAGGGATCAGCAACTGTAAATAAACTGTACACGTACATGTATGACATCAGACATCATTCAATGTAAAAAAGTTTTAAATAACAACCGTTGAAGTAGGAAGAAACTTTTATCTCGACTGATAAAGGGAGATAATTAAATATGCTATACCACACCTTGATATTCAAGGTTAAAGTAGAATGTATGTCGATCTCAAGATAAAAAATTTAAAGTCTTTCTCTCTTTATAATGTGCAACGAAAAATGAAATCTTGCATTACCGATGCGCATTTCGTCAAATATATCATATATCTATACATTAATTACTAATGAAATGAGACATACATCAAATTACACTAGCGTCAACGTAACTCAATACATATAAAATCTGTACGTAATAAAAGTTCAAATGACATGGATAAAAAAAGCAGCACGAAGATCGCGATAGATAAACATGATAAAGACAACAGTTTGTGTGATACGTACATTGTACAATGTAGTATCAAGTACATACACAGAGTTATATAGAGAAGTGGCATATCGACTAGTTGGATCCAGTTTGATATACGATTTGAACCTGACAATCAAAGCTGATCGTGTGGGAAGAAATGCATTAAGGATGATTGTGAAGTTTTACTATTCATTTGTAGAATTTGGAGTGCAAAAGAAAATGATATGCATTTTATAAAAAAAAAATCTTTCTAGATTTATACACTTTTGTCTAAAACAACAAATGTGCAGGCATAATATAAAATATATACATACATACTATTCCGATCCCATCATACAGTTTTTCAGATGTACGAAAGTCAGCCCAGTTTTAAATGATGATGAAGAAAACCTGATTGCAATTAATCTTGAAAACTTTCTCACAAAATCGGCAAAGGCACTGGTAGAGCTCATACTTAGGCCAACTAGATAGAGAGACTTCGATTCATTTTAAAGTTTGGTTCTTTAACCACTCATGGAGGGGGAGGGGGTTATTTCACATTGAAATCAAGATGCAAATTTCGATTAAAGTTAATGTACAATGGTTTACAACTTCTGAGACTGGAACTATATTTACATTACTACAAAGTACATCAGACATTTTAGTACAGGTCTTTCAACTTTTGAATCTTTTGATTTTAAAAAAAGAAATATGTCACAAATGCTTTGGATTAAATTGTTTGTTTAAGTTGAACATGAGACCTATAGGTGTAAACAAGAAAAAGATCAAAGGAAATTGGGAATTAAGGTCACATACATGAAAACATAACACACAAGTAATCCTTTCACCAATTCACCTGGTTGTGGTGAGATCTTGTTTGTATGATCTATGGCAGAACTGAGTGCTTCTTTTGTTCCCTTGCCTACGATCTTAATGTGAAGTCAATCAGTAAGTCGCAGTAGAATTCACGATTTTGTCTCCAAAAAAATCGGTGTATCAGCTGACAGGTGTAGGTGTTGAATTTGGTGTGAAAGATAAAGTTTGCTCCTTAATCTTGAATCATGGGACAATGGAACCAGTTTATAAAATAGAAGTACCTGAAACTTCTTTTGGTGCTCAGTATGTGTTATTGGTACAAGAAGTGCATTTTATCTATTCAAACTGTGAAAATGTCAAATCAGCATACCATAAAAAAAACATGACATGCATGTCCAATGGCAAACAATGAAAAATTGGATATGATTTAGACAGATCAGACAATGACAATAACAAAATCTGAGGATCAGAGTAAATGTACTTGGTAACCACTTCCCTCTTTACATATTGTAGGACCTGAATGTTCCCGTATTAAGCTAGAAATATGACCCCAGTGACCCTATCAGAAAAATAAAATTTGAAGGTTTCTGTCCATCATGCATTGTCATAGAATATTTATCAAGATTTTGAACATTTATTATGGCTTACCACATGCCGTGACATCTTAAGAAACGTTGGGAGGTTTATAATGAAAATAGCAGACACAGGAGTTTACATGTATAAAATATGGTAGTAGATCTACTATTTCTATGTCGCATTCATTATCAAAATTTAATGAAACAAGATCATCAGGCATTAAAACCACGGAAGTTACGTGAAGCTTATTCAAAGTCAAAGTTTAGAATGCAGGTAATGAAATTCTGTCATAAATCAAAATGTTTGCTCGCCAGCGATTTGTAGAAGTGAACAATTTAAAACCTGACTCATACCTCAACAATAGACTGTCAACATATAAAATATTCATAACTTTTAAATATATGCAGATTTTGTACTTTGATAAAAGTCTCTGGAGCAATAATTAGTATTGCTCAGTTAACACAGACATTGCTAGATTTTGGGTCAATAAAATATACCCTAATGTCATATCACATAGATTTTTTGTTATAGTTCTCTCAGATGAATTTAGATTTTAGAATAAATTCTATGTACGGTAATAATTTTGTTTCAAAATCAAGTCTCACATATAAAACTAAAAAATGGATTTAAATGAATTTTCACAATTTTGACTTTGCTAGGGATTACTGCAGTAGTTAATGATCTTTCACTCATCAACCCCCCCCCCTCCTAAAAAAAACAACACCAAAATAATGGACTCATCTGTAAATCAATAACTCAGACCAGTCCAAATGTTCTTTAGGGATGAAAAAGTTAAAATGACACATTGATCACACATGTGTAATCAAATATTTATTTACAAATCTCTTCATACTTTACATCCACCTCCACAATTAACCTGAACTTGACCAATCTTTTTGACCAACATTTTGTAAATATATTGGAAGTCCAACACAGGGTCATATGCATATAAGATACAAGACTAATTCCTGCATCTGATGCTAAGAATAATAAGATGTCATGGAAACAGTAAAAGCTCTACTACTGAATTACCCGGGTCAGTTGAATTTGAATGGTCTTTTACACCACACTCAACAATTTTTCAGTTATACAGCAGAGGCCATTTTTTTCTGCAAGTAAACTGGCAAACATTCTCATACAATCAGCTTAGGGTCAAGTGGGACTTGAACCTGCGCTGATTAAAGGTGAGAAACTTCACGGTTAAAAGTGTGATACTCTAAACCCTCTCCCCTCCTCAGTTGAATATGAAAAAAGTTTTCCTAAAGGGAAACAGCCTCATTTAAAGAGAATTGAGAGGCCTGAGAAAATGGGTAATAAAAATAAGAAGAAATTATATCAAGGTTATCTCCCCTTTAATCAGAAAAACAGATACAATTTGATACATGTAAATTGTATTTATTTTGCAGTCAATGTTCTATCTAATCAAATGAAATAAATAAATATAAGTCAATCAATTTCCCCCAGCTGAACTAATTGTTTCCTCAGTGTCGACATATAGCCGTGCCAAGACACATGCATCACAAAAATGTCAAATTGACTGACAATATTAATATATTCTATGCGAATATCTGATTATTGAAAACAAAACCATTGTACAGGTCGTTTCACGTGTAGTATTGTAAGAACAGAATACGTGTACTTTAAATGGTAAAATCAAATTTCTCATTGCTGTTTTGTGTTTTAGTAAACTATAAACATTACACCTTGCCAAGGCTTAAAACAGCACCAATGTCAAAATGGCGTAAATCCTGCTTGATCTCAACTTGTTTTGACGTGATTTAGTATATAATCAATACATTTAAATTTCCTTGTGTTTTTCAACATGTGTTCATGTACTATATAAACAACATCAGAACATGCTATCTTCACAAACCACACAAATTTTATCCTTTTTATCCATAAGCATCTAAATGATATGGTTTTTTACATTGTCTTAGACAAGTCCATTATTATTTGTAGGGTTAAAATGGTATTAAAGCTCAATTCTTATACTTGACATATGACAAAGATATAGGTAGACAGGTTGAGATTTTGGAAAATTTGAAAAAAAGATCATTTTCACAACTACTCTAGATATCATTTTAAGTTTGCTCTAATTTCTCCCGAGGTTGCCATTAACTCCAGACCACTGTAGATGGTATGATTTCTCCGTTGATTAATACACATAAACAAATTACGGATTTGGATGGTCCGTGATAAGGTCAACACATGGTCTGTGATAAGGTCAATACATGGTCAATGATAAGGTCAACACATGGTCCGTGATAAGGTCAATACATGGTCCGTGATAAGGTCAACACATGGTCCGTGATAAGGTCAACACATGGTCCGTGATAAGGTCAATACATGGTCAATGATAAGGTCAACACATGGTCCGTGATAAGGTCAATACATGGTCCGTGATAAGGTCAATACATGGTCCGTGATAAGGTCAATACATGGTCCGTGATAAGGTCAACACATGGTCCGTGATAAGGTCAATACATGGTCAATGATAAGGTCAACACATGGTCAATGATAAGGTCAACACATGGTCAATGATAAGGTCAACACATGGTCCGTGATAAGGTCAATACATGGTCCGTGATAAGGTCAACACATGGTCTTGATAAGGTCAACACATGGTCCGTGATAAGGTCAATACATGGTCAATGATAAGGTCAATACATGGTCAATGATAAGGTCAACACATGGTCCGTGATAAGGTCAATACATGGTCAATGATAAGGTCAACACATAGTCCGTGATAAGGTCAACACTGTCCCCTCACTACTGTCAATAAATCAACTTTCAATGTTGAACAGTTGTTGAAAATATTATCAATGAATTCCTTGTGATATGTGTGACAGACTTCTCTTAGGCATCCACACCATACAAGTGCCTGAAATATTCTTTAAGCATAGTCCAATCTTAGATACATGTGTATGTTTGATGTGCTGAAGCTAAAAGGTCCAGCCAGGTAATTTTACCTGACCAAATCTTGTATATGACCTTGCTGTTACACTTACCATAAATCGTAGTCTTAGAGACATCCTGGTCATTTCTGACACATAATCTATATATAACCTCACTACAAATATCACTTTTTTAAAAGTGTATTTTCCATAACTAGCCTCTGAATTTTACGACTGTGACACACAGCTTAACAATCCAGACTCTTGCTGTCTCAAAAGTTATATGCAAAAGAACATGTATTTGCTTTAACACAAAAAATCCTGTAACATCTTGAAGGCGATTGATTTTACATCACACAAAAGCTTGAAAACAAACATGCAATGGCCATTAAATTTGCGTACAGCTTACATGGAGAGCTGATCTTGTTGTTTGTTTGTGTTTGTGAAATGAACAGATCTCGCACTTCGATAACGACCTTTTTTTTAAATGTTGCAAGCAGATCAACTTTGAAAACTATAGCAATCATTAAGGAATCCAATCCTGAGAGCAGGCTTAGTACCCAAATCAAATATAATACATCAATTGAACGACTCTTGAATTCTCTAAGCCAAAAAAATTGTAACTAAATGCTGCAACTGGTTTGTAGGTTGTTTTTTACACATTTAAAGTAAAAACATGTAATTAAGCAATTTTCAAATTTTGTTAGGATTAAACTGGTCCTGTGAGCTGTAATGAGGTTTCTAATTTAGAGTTTATTTAGTACGATAAAAAAAACAAAATAAGTAAAATTGAACAATGTAATGAAAAAGTTGTACAATCATAGTACAGTGGAACTTGTCTTAATAGACCACCTCAATCTTTCACTGAAATGTGGTCTTCCATGACAGGTAGTTTCTCAAAAGAAGTTTTATTTACAGGACAATTGAACCAAGTGGTTTGGAGGAGATTGTCTCCAAAGAAAAGTGGTCTTTTATGACAGTGGTCTCTCAAGACAATTGGTTTATTATGACAGTGGTCTCCTAAGACCGGTGGTTTTTTCGACAGTGGTCTCTCAAGACAGGTGATCTTTTATGACAGTGGTCTCTCAAGACAGGTGGTCTTTTATGACAGTGGTCTCTCAAGACAGGTGGTCTTTTATGACAGTGGTGTCCCAAGACAGGTGGCCTTTTATGACAGTGGTCTCTTAAGACTGGTTTCACTGTACCTTCATCAAAATAAAACATCAGAGCACTTGCAAATATTTTGATTCTGATTTCTATGGCGTATTTAAAAGGTACACAAAATATGAACAAGACACGTCCTCAGCTTTTTTGGTCTATAAACAAGATATGTTTGAGATACACAGACTAAGACCATCATAACAATTTCAATGTCCCATATCTCTGGCAGATATTGTGAAAGGTGTGACATATTAAAATGTATCCCATGTTTCATACCTAAATTAGTTAACTTATTAACCCCCGGAAAACAATAGTCTCCTCTGTAAATCAATTACAGTGGAATCTTGATATATTATTCTACCCATAAAAATTGGGACCGGTCTTTCCATTTTGACTCATCCGATTTTGACATAACGATATTCCACTGTAATTAGTCCAGTCTAAATGTGTCTTTAAGGGTATTTAACAGAATGATGCAAACAGACAATTGCATGAATGGCCCAAGAATGATATATCCTCGATCTTTATTCTTGGGGGAAAAAAACCGATGGAAGGACAGATATCTTAATAGCTGTAGCAGAACATGTCTAAACTAATTAAAATGGTTTCACTATCTGTTTTAAAGTCAGTCTGAATGTCTACCTTTGTGACACAATGCATCTCATGTAGGCGATATGGTATCATATCAAGAAAGCTCACAATGACACTCAACAGATCAAACTAATCAAAAAGTACTTCAAATATATACGATATTACTTCACACTGAATCGGAGAGTACAAGTATGATGTAAACAACATTAATTGCCCTTTCTGGTGCTGCCATTTCTATGACGCGAACCAAGACCACTGAAAAATTTGTAAAAATAAGACGAGACACGGCCATGACTCTTGATCTGAACAACAACCAATACTTGTTTACGGTCTTGTACAATGAACTCCCATAATTCATCTCATTTTTACCATTTTAATGACTCATATCCGATGTAATAAATTTTGTTTTGTAAACACTTTAAAAGTCCGTCAAAACTTGATGGCCATTCTGATGTAAGTCATCAAGTCTGTAGTAATAAACTTCATAAAAAATGGTCAAAAGATTTAGAATAATATGTAAATAATTATTTCATATTTCATATCAAGTGACATTTGAAAATTTTAAAGATTATTTTATAAAAGATGACATTTTCTCCTTTAGAAGAACTTTTCAGAAGCAATATAAAACGACAATAGATTTAAAAGACAAGGTCCTATTTTTCTTTTATTAAGATGAAAACCTGGTTTATCAGTAAACAACTTGACAAAATCTTTATGCATGTGTGTATGTGTGTATATATATATATATATATACATATATAAAAATATATATATATCAATAAAATGCTTTATTTCCTGTGTTTATGTTCGTGTAATTTATTTCATCACCGTTTCTGTAATTCTTATTCAAATATATAATTAACATAAATACATTGTATTACTCTTGTCTTTACTGCCAATTTAATGACTCAAAATCAACTATCTAATGATAAAAACGCTGAAATACGATCATTCCTTAAACAACATTACATCTGCATTTGTTTGAATATTGATATGGAATTCTAAAAAATGAACGTATTTAAGGATATATCATTTAAAAAATGTTGAATATGAAATGAAGAAGAAAGAATGCTTTAAGTTGGTGATGGGTTGATAAAAATTTACAAAAAATCAAGAATGCAGTTGTACCTATGAATAGAATCTATATAAAGCTGTTTATATCTAAATATAAAACAAGCATACAATATTCAAGTACTGCACGGCTCACCTCACAGCAACATACTTTACTTTGATAAGCTCAATTAAACTGTCCTTTGCCATAATCAATCCTCTTAGCATTATAAATAGACTAACTCCAAAATTGGATCAATTTTGACAACAACAACAAAATTCACAGGACTTATTTAGCATCTGAAGTTTAACATGTGCGTAGAACTATATGACGTCCAAGCGACGTAAATTTAGTTGATGTATGTAAAGTAGACACTGGTAATTCTTTTAAAATTTGTTTTGATTTGTGTTTACACCACACTCATTGATTTTTCACCTAGGCCTCAGTAGTAGAGCCATGTACACCTGACCTCAACCAATCTTCTCAAATGGTCGTCAACACTGGGGAATTAGCGTAAGCCACCCCTCTCCCCCACTTCAACTTATGTACAGGTGAGCTAACAAAGAGGTGAAAGGATCTATTTGGTCATCTGATTTCCAAGGGATCAAAACAATAATAATTTTTGTTAACAATATGTTGTAGGTGTTACATACCAACTATGAAGAAAATCTTCTGGTGTGAAAAAAAGAAAAATCATTATTGAAGGAACACAAGTCTCCCACTATCTAATGCAAAGGGACAAAACTCTAAAACAGCAATACTGAAACTTGTGAATTAAAACTCTTTGTTGTTTGTAACATCATTTTCAAATATCAAATGATCATCTCAATGTATCATCTGAAAACCAACAGTTGATGGTGATAATAATCTGCTTGTCGATCATCTGCGATACTTTGATAATGCATTTAATTTAACAACCCCTGAAAAACAATGGACTCTTCTGTAAATCAATGGCTTAGACCAGTCCAAATGTGTCTTTAGGGGTGAATAAGTTAAAATGACCTCATTCAAAACAGAGTTACCATTTACAGTAATTATGGTCCCATACTCCTTGGGTGTGGCAATCTGACACAGATTCCCACAAAGTTGATAACATTGCCACAACAAATGATTATGACTTTACATTTTTTCAGGTAATCTGTTTCGCTCTGCTGTTCGTACCTGATCGGGGGACAGGAACTATGGTGCAAAGTCTAATATAATTAAAGGAAACCACTCAGACTTTTAATTAATTCATAATTGCTTTAGATTGCAAAAATTGATGACAAGATAAACAAGAAACCACTTTAAAAGGTGACGTCCCAGACATCCCCTTGAGTAGAGAGTAAGGTTATAATGTATGTATGCTTTGGTAGGGGCATTGACCCATCTACTACAGGTATAGTAAAATACATAAAACATGGTGGGCTGGAGTTTTGTGAATATTTTCTTGACCTGGATAAGTTTAAATTTTAGGTAATAAAGCTAAACAATGTTAGAATTACAATGGCAAGAGTGATTGTTCCCTACTTGTCACAATACCTTTGAGTATTGAGTGAGAAATAAAACTGATTCCTGTGAAGCCTGTCATAACCCGCAAACTGAATAGAATCATCTGAATAATACATTTAATTAAAGGTTACTCCACCCTGCCAAGTTATCAGAATCGGACAATTAACAAGCAACCTTCTTTTACAATGTCTTGAAACTGATCCTTGACAAGTAGAGACAACTTTTAGTTCATGGTATGTTGCTGTAACATACACATTACAGTGGCAAATAATTTGAATTCAAGGGCCACTAGCGATGTTTACCAAAAAAAACCAAAAATTCAGATTTTTCTAACTTTTACCACTTGATGTACAATAACAAATAAGAGCTATACACAGGCATAAACATCTTATATTGCTATATATTTGGTGAAAGTAAGGTCACGTCCAGTGTGATATGCATATACAAATACATGTAGTAAGGTTTAATTTATCAACCGCAAGTGAATAATTGCCAAAGTGGGTTTTTCAAGCAATTTTTACAAAATATATAGGAATTTTAAATTTTTAAAGCCTTTGTATATCTCTTTCATGTTATTGTATATCAATCTAAGTAGTAAAAAAGGAAAGAAATTTATGGTCTGAAATCTGAGGTGGTCTTTAAGTTTAATTCCCCAACCCTTGTAGTCACATTTAGACTCACCCGAATCAGTAATTGTAAAGTCTATTGTTAAAATTTAGGGGTGAACAAGTTAATATTAAATGTAAATTCATTTCAATATTTGAATTCTTAATTATATACACCTAAATTCTGACAGTGGAATTTACCATTCTTTGAAATGGATTAGTCCAAGTGTGGCTACAGGGGTAGTTTATTTTGTATTCTTAGTCTTGGATCTCATATAATTGTTGAATATCATTAAGGGATCTTGATACCGTTTTGCCTTGAAAATTTCCTTGCAGTTGATTGTAACTGAGCAGCAAATATTATGGGGACTGAAAATGTGAGTACAGTGGAACCAGTGTTGAGAGGCCACTGTCATGAAAGACCACTTGTCTTGTGGGACCACTCATGAAAGACCACCTGTCTTGTGGGACCACTCATGAAAGACCACTTGTCTTGTGGGACCACTCACGAAAGACCACCTGTCTTGTGGGACCACTCATGAAAGACCACCTGTCTTGTGTGATCACTGTCACGAAAGACCACCTGTCTTGTGTGACCACTGTCATGAAAGACCACCTGTCTTATATGACCACTGTCATAAAAGACCAACTGTCTTGTGTGATCAGTCATGAAAGACCACCTGTCTTATATGACCACTGTCATGAAAGACCACCTGTCTTGCATGACCACTGTCATGAAAGACCACCTGTCTTGTATGACCACTGTCATGAAAGACCACCTGTCTTGTATGACCACTGTCATGAAAGACCACCTGTCTTGTGAGACCACTCATGAAATACCACATATCTTGAGAGATAACTTTCTTCAAATCACTAGGTTAAACAATTCATTCATTATTACCTCCCCTGAGAGGCCACCTGAAAGATAATTTTTCTATGACAGATGAGGTGGTCTCTTAACTTCTTAAGACAGGATCAACTGCATCACATATTTAGCAAAAATAGTGAAATAATACTCAAGTGACCTAAATATTGGAGATATTGCTTCTTTTCTAAAGTAAAATACTCAACATTCCCAATGCCACTAAACTGTTCCATAGATAAGAAACACCATTAGCCCTTCCAACATTACAGACCCTAATGAATTGGTCAAACACATTAAAAAAGGGGCATACCATTAAGAAACTTAGGGGTGACAGGAATCATTAATTCCACAGGTGCACTCTCTGGTAATAGACTCGATCTGTCCAATCGTAGTAATAGTACTTTAAAAGTTCAAAATCTAAAGAAATCATTAAAGTACACCCAGGGTCAAACAAAAGCATATAGCAACATTTTTTTTATGCCCTCCATGTTAAAATCAGAAATTGTACACTCAAATCTTGACACAATCAGGTTAAATTACTGATAACCCTGAAATGTCACTGTACTAAATGTCGCCAATGTCTTTGTTAGTTTGCGTTTATCTAAACGGCTCATACCACGGATTGTAACTTTGAAAACAATGTCAGGAACCACTCAAATATGGCATCACTATTGTTTTTTGTTGACAGGGGAATAATTGGAGCGGATAGAGTTATAAAAAATGAAAATAAATATGCCGAAATTATTTAAAAGGGGTGGAGGACTGCGTACAGCCTGTATCATTTAGCTAATTTCAAAAGTACATACGTATTGAGTAAAACTTCATCTTTGAATATTGTAGCTAAAATTTACTGAATAATTTTGAATTTTTAGTTTTGAATAGTGTATTACACCAAACTCAACAACAATTTTTCAGTTATATCGTGGCAGCCAGTTTTTAATGGTGGGGAGAGAACATGATTACAGTGTACCTAAGAACAAATCACTGGCCTTCCGATAGTAAACTGGTAAACTTTCTCTCAAAAATCAGCCGGCTTGAAACTGTGATGACCAGAAGTGAAACTTCCTCAGGTTCAAAGCACAATGCTCTAGTTACCACTTGGTTGCATAGGCCCCTAATTCATTGAATTATCATCATGTCTGAGACTAAACTAAAATCTGGCTGCAAAACAAATCTGCATCCTTCTTCAACTTCATGATCAAGGCATACACAAAAATTATAAGAGTTTCTACCTTCACATATATTAGCAAGTCTACCTTCACATATAGTAGCAACTTTACCTTCACATACAGTAGCAACTCTACCTTCACATATAGTAGCAACTTTACCTTCACATACAGTAGCAAATCTACCTTTACATATAGTAGCAACTCTAACTTCACATACAGTAGCAATTCTACCTTCACATACAGTAGCAACTCTACCTTCACATATAGTAGCAACTCTACCTTCATATACAGTAGCAACTCTACCTTCACATATAGTAGCAACTCTACATTCACATACGGTAGCAACTCTACCATCACATATAGTAGCAACTCTACCTTCACATATAGTAGCAACTCTACCTTCACATATAGTAGCAACAATGTTTTAAAGATTTTCCAATATTAATTTACAGGACATCACCTGATCTTAAATTTAAACCAGCAGAAGAAATTACATCCTCAATGTTCAGGCTGAATAGGTTAAGGTCTCTAATTCCTCAGTCATTCATACCCAAATCAACATGCCGCTTATATATTTAGGATTAATTATATAACAATGTTTGATAACAATGGAATCCAATTTTGTTTGGCAAAATATTTTGCCAAAGTTGAAAAATGAATTTAAAATTAGGAAACAACATCAATCTATTATGGACTACTTGTATAAACATTTACTGACCTGGCAATAGGTCAAGAAAGGGTAAATCACCTTATTCAAAGTCTGTGGTATAACCATGTGATTGATCCGTTTACAATAATTATTGATCTCTTTGTCAAAGTCAACGAGATTTGAATACCTACGTAACTGAAGTCTGTTATGTTTATCTACTGTGCCCATAATAAATCAAAATAAGAGAGAATTGATCTCTATCGGGTGTCCCGTAAAATACCTCGTACTTAGCAGTACATAAAAAACTTAAATCTGACAGTTTACGTTGAACTACATAATCAGCTAACGGGACAATGGATTAATCCTAGAAAGTAGGCATAAACTGAAATACTTCTGTACATTGAATGATAGCATGTACTCACTTTATTGGGTATGTACATGTATATACAGACAGACAGACAGACAGACAGACAGATTTGACAGTTCTGTGCTTCTATCAGTCAAAATTTCTTCAGCTTAGATAACAATCATTAAGATATGTAACACTTTACCCATAATGAAACAAGATATATATAATAAACACTCTGTTGCCAAAAGATTAGCCAATCATGGAGATTCTAAAGTCCTAACCGTGGTTAATACGTTGGCCATAATCAAACTCATCTAATACATGAATGATATAGAGCATCATGCCCAATTTGGTTGGACTTTGTCAAGAAAGAAATTTTAAAATGGGGAAATTATAATTCATCATGAGGAATAAAACAATAATGAAATGAAAGAACCAATCCAAGGGCTCTATTTGAAATTAGCCATCTTCTTGAATATTCTGTTTTGCTAATAAAAATATTATAAAAAACTTCTACAGAGAAAAAATGTTCTGTGTAGCAAAATTCACCCATGAAAAATAATTGCCTCTTCTGTAAATCAATGACTTGGACCAAATGTGTCTTTAGGGGGTAAATGGGTTAACAAACATATTGTATGGAAATGGGGTCATTCTGGACAGTATTTCCAAGCTGTGAACGTAAATTGATGTCTTGACGAA
Organism: Atrina japonica; assembly: GCA_030159075.1. NCBI lineage: Eukaryota > Metazoa > Mollusca > Bivalvia > Pterioida > Pinnidae > Atrina > Atrina japonica. The sequence continues at coordinate 197,691 of BROG01000026.1, read as the reverse complement.
AATTCCTAGAGACTTATCAACTTGTTGTTGGTAAAGTTTTGCACATAAGCAGTTTATACACCTATGATCAGAATTAACTTATCAAGTTGTTGTCTGTAAATTTCTGTGCATACGCAGTTTATACATGTACGATCAGAATCCAACATGGCTTACCAAAGACAGTTTGTTACCACTTATATTTTCATACAAGTATGTAGATCTATAAGTCATATTGTCCTTGAATCTCTATCTATCTGTGGACCTAAATTGATATCTTGACGAAAATTCCAAGATACTTATCAAGTTGTTGTCTGTAAATTTCTGCGCATATGCGGTTTATACATCAATTGACTTAAATGAATATCTAAAGCATACAAAAACTACACTAAGTTTAATTATAACATTTAATATTCAAGAAAATGGAAAAATTTAACACTTTCAAAAGAAAATGATTTTGTATGTACAAAAATGTTGACTAGTAAAGTCCTTATCTTTCTAATCACCCATGATTTAAACACTTAATTTATCAGATAACAAATAAATGAAATTAATTCACTGAGTGTGTTAGAAACCGTTATTTTTTTTTTTTTTTTCGTTTACAAATCATAAATGCAGTTACATTCAAAACGTAAATTTAATATATGTGTAGATAAAAGAACAATTTTTACTAACGTATAAAATATCAAAGACATGCTGATGTCTGATACAACAAAAATTAGGTGCAATGAATTTATAAAAATTTTAGCTGTCTAGGATGGAACATAAATCTAATACGGCTCATTGAAACTTGATGACAAGTAATTATGGGCAATGTTGTAAAAATGTGCATGCAGTATGTCTGAAATGTTGTAAAAATGTGCATGTAGTACGTCTGAAATGTTGTAAAAATGTGCATGTAGTACGTCTGAAATGTTGTAAAAATGTGCATGTAGTACGTCTGTAAGTTTGTTTGATTTTGTTTGATTTATGATTGATCACAAGTTGGGTACGGCTAATTTATGTTATTTCTACTACACACAACACCAATTTTGTTTGATATGTATTTGTAACAGTTATCTAGTACATGTTTCTTTCTTTTTACATATTTATTTATGCGTCTATTTGTCTGTCTGTCTCTCTTTCTATCTATCATGTCTATCTATACACCACCCACATCCATCCATGTATCTATCTGATTGTTTATCTGTTTATCCATCAGTCTATCTATTTATCCATCCATCCACCCATCCAGCTTCTGAAGTGTATTAACATGTGCTAAGAATCATATACTATGTAAGTATAGGGGATAAATGAGCAGCAAAACCGGGTAACCCTGGCCTAAACCAATATTCCATACAGAAAACTAACATGAGACAATGACACAATTACTTTTGTAGAGGTGAGCTAAAATAGAAAAGAAAATCACAGGCCACTAGCAGAAGTCTGATGAATAAATCAAAATTTGAGGAACTTTATCAGCAGCTAGTGATGTAAAAAAGAAAGAAAAAAATACATATACAAGAATTATGGCAAATAAAGGTGATATGATAAAATTGAGGAAGACAGAATATCTACATATGGTACATTGTATAACAAATACTACTGTTTACTTAAGTAAATTTTCTTTTAAAAACAGCTCAGGAGGTCACAAACACAAACAGTTCATTTTATCAGAACATTTAGAGAGGTTCGAAAAACTACCGGAATGACTTGGGAAATAGAGGTCGAAAGTATTATCACAAAACAAAATTGAAAGTAAATATTTTATCAGGGGTAAAATCTCTCGGTGACAAAAACATTTACACAGAGCAAATACATCAACATTGGCAATCGGTGACGCTATCTCGAAAACTCAAGTTCTAAATATACTCAAATCTTTGTAAATATGATGTTCTGTAAATAAACAATTGTGCATGAAAATTCAGAAAAATGTAGGGATAAACTAGCTGGCAGATCACAAAATGGTGACATTCATGTGATGTCATAAAGGTCCCATGAAGCTCTTTCGGCCGTACATAAAAATTGACAGCCATTTCAGGATGGGTAAAAATGTAAAATTATAGACTTTTTGATACTGGTAACTGCAGTAATATCCATATAATCTGGCGGAGAGGAATCTCGTGAACCATTTCTTGACTTGGATGAGTTTAAATTTTAGGTAATACATTAAAATTACACTGCCAAGAGTAATGGTTCTTACTTGTCACCATATAGTTTATAGTTATCCAGTTGCAAAGTGATAATAAAATACATTTCCTGAGAAACCTGTTGGTGGAACAGATCACATGATAATCGAAATGTTATTCTGCCCCGCCAAGTTATGTGAATCGGACAAAGTTTCGTTTTAAATTGAGTTCCTGCTTACCTCATCAAGTCATTACCAAACACATAAGTAAACTCAAGAAAAGTGAACCCACAGAGATAGAAATTAGCAGGAGCCCAGTAGCCCATGGCGAGTAAAAATTGAGCTGGGCTATTATCTGATTAACATAAGATGGCGGGGCGGAGTACCTTTTCATTCTCATACCGGTGATTCTAATCACTTTTCAGTTATGACAAGCTGTACGGAAAAAGCATTTTATTCCTCATTAGGTACGTTCTTATGTACGACATGTAGGAATGATTAGTCAGTGTAATTTTAATGCTATGCTTTATTACCTAAAATTTAAACTCGTCCAGGTAAAAAAAGGATTCATAAGACTCCACCCCGACAGGTTATTTGGATTTTACTAAAGTAAACTTCACAGTGTGTTAGCCCAGGTGGCTAGTAAAAATATGGGGTATATCTTGCACTTTCACCAGTTTCAACTGATATTCTTGTAAACTAAGTATACCATTCTACATGTAGCTAGTGTATGAACAACTTAAAAATATGTTTTCGTAGTAAAATTTTTAAATAGCATGTTAGAGGAAAAGCATATATCTGACTTCCAGACATGTAACTGGGCTCCAAAAAATCCTGACATATGAACAAAGATGGCTCCTTGATTGCAGAGTTTAATTTCTATCCCTGACCCGCCATCCCCGCACAAGTATTTCTGAAAGTTCATCTATAAATATACTATAACAAACACCTTATCATCCGATATTTGAAAGATTATATAACCTGAGATAAAACGACATGCACAACCTTAAAATATATATTTCGAAGGTCTAGTGGAGCAAAAAAAAAAAAAAGAGTCTAGATAAGATATAAAATACTTGAAATTTGTTTGAGGAAATGAAAATGAGGCTCTGTCAAGTACGTACAATTGAGTACAATCATCATAGCTGAGGAGGGTGAGACTTAAGTTTGTCACACAAAATTGATAAAACAAAATCCAACTTTATCATGTAGATAGTATCCGGTAAACAAATACAAAATGAAAGACATACGACCCCATTTATAGGTTATTTACCCTCGAATCTGATGACCTATTAAAACATCATTTTCATTGCAAACATGGGCATATATGAAGATATTTTATATCTGTTTTTGGGGGTATAATATTCCACTCGAGGTCAATTTTTACAAATTTTTTGGGAAGACTTCCAAAAATACAAAGATGATACAAAAATTATTCAAATAAGCAACTATAAAAAAGAGATTTATATTGATATATGTAAATTGATAAGAAATAATGCTGCATTTTAGGATATCATTTAAAGCTGATATGTAGATGTATCATTTCCGAAAGAAAAAAAAATCATGTTAAAAGTCCTTAATTTTATACTCTGTAACTTTTAAAAGGTTGAAAAACCTCTTCCACGAAATTTCATAAATTTTTTGTTTTAATTTTTTTCTTACAACAAGATGTGTTTGAGAAATACTAGATCTTGGAACCTGTCATGAGAGACCACCTGTCTTGAAAGACCGCACTCAGAAAATAGCATAGTTAAACAATTATTTCATTAACACCTATTTTGAAAGACCACCTGTCTTGAGAGACCATATTTTAATGGCAGATATGGTGGTCTCCAAAGGCAGGTTTCACCAAATATCAAAGATATACATGTAAGTCATTCATGAAGATTTCCAATTTCTATTACTGATGATCACAGATACCATTATTAAACATAACCAAACGTGGGCCAAAACCAAACTCATCCAATGATGTAAAGCAAATTGGCAAATTACGCTAACATTTGAGACTGTACTAGTTTACAAGCACTTGCATACAAAATCAACTGTCTAAACATGAACCATGTAAAAAAGGTACAAAAAGAACTAAAAGATAGGCTTACAAATACTCTAGTAATAATATTGTCTATTTTCATTCTAATGGTAGTATGGAGGTTACGCTATCTTTCTGCCTAGCTCTCTTTGGCTCTTCATACGCAGAAAAATACAAACTGTTTTCCATTTACTAGAACTTGTGATAAGATGAAATTCAGCATCTATTAATGATCTACATAATACTGAATAACTGTATGAACAACATAGAAAATTTCAATACATTTTTTTTATATAACATACATGCACTAAATCATATTTACAATTCACAATTTCATTCTGTAATACGGAGACCATGCAAAAAGTCGATTGCGCACAATTCCACGATTGCTATAGCTGGCTATCACCTTTGGCGATGTGCCTGGCCAAAAATTAAGAAGAATGAGCTATATAAAAACTTCTTGAGTGTTCTAAAATTAGTAACAACATGTATATACATCATATGTATAAACCATATAACATAACCTTCTTCACCACTTAAGACAAAGATGGACTAAGTTGCTTCATTAATATTGGAGTTGAGTCCATTATTTTCAAGGGAGGAATGGAAGTTTACAGAACATCGGAAAACTCCATGTGTTTGGAACTTACTGTGATATATATTTTTTTTAATTTTACTTCAAACTAGGTCACTTCATTGTTAATCTATTCATTGATCTCAGACATATGGGTTACAGCTTAATCACACTGATCAAAACACGCCTTTGTTCTTAATATAAACATGCATATATGTACACTCAATATAATAAACTTTAACATAAACATTTAAAAGTTTTGCTGAACGATTTCAATTTCCAATTGTCAGATTAAAATTTAGACATATTGATTGGTGTATACTTTGTGTATGCCTTAAGCTGCACAATCGTTTACCACTATATTCCATTTATATATATATATATATATGATATTTGAAATTTTGAATACTGTTTTACTCCACACTTTTTCATTTACATGGTAAGGGGACGGGAGGCAGATTTAAACACTGGAGGAAACGACCCAAGTTACACTGTACCCAGTAAGAGATCATCGGATTTCCGCAAGCAAATTTGCAAATCAGCTTAGGTTTCTGTGGGGCTCAATATTGTGCTATAAACCAGAAGTGAGAGACTTCATGGTTCATTGCACAATGCTCTTAAACCACTCAGCCACGGAGGCCTCACTACAGCAAACAGTTCTTCAAATCTTAACATATTTCTAAAACACTGATTTAATATAACAATGTGACAGTGTTCTGCTACCATGGTTACATGTGTATTATACATGTTATAAAAGACTTTGGGAGGTCAGATGTACTAGGATGGCAAATCACATAATCAATTAATGTATGGAATATAAAGTTCTTCATTAGCTGATAATGGACAAGTCTAAGACAAGTAATATAAAAGAACACATGGGGTGAAAGGTTATAACAGAGGTAAATACCAATGAAAAAGTCAGAATTTCACTAAAATTCAGTGACTCTCAATACCCATCAATGGTTTACTAACCTTCACTGACCCTCATTATTTTTCAATGATTCTTACTGGCCTATAGTGAATCCCTACCCTTCATGATTCTCATTATTCTTAAGTTCAGTGACTCACTACTTTTTAGTGCCCTACTACTCTTCAGTGACTCTCACTATCCTTTTGTGCCTCTCACTTGCCTTCAGTGACTCATTCTCTTCAGTGACACTCAATCATTACTCCCTTCACAGAAGAGAAGGGGGTGGGGTCTCTAATAACAAACTTAACTACTGTATCTGAAACTATACCCTAGTACATGTACTACTTCAACTCTGTTATTTGTGTCTACTTTATCAGCAATCACAGCTGAACACTAAGTGACATTTCTTTGGTACTTCAACGAGAAAGAAACAGTTTTGTCTTTTAATTAAGGCAACACAAGACTTCCTGTCACATAATTTGCACTTCGGACACTTGTTGACATCCGTTATCTTACAGACAGATCTCTAGCTGTGTTCTGATGTATGAAGTAACAGGCAAAGGATTAGCATATTACACACCTTTTTATGTTATTGTTAACACCAATACAGGTCAATGGTGATGTAATTATTTTGTAAGAGAATGTTGAAATGCCTGCAGCTACCTAGGTAAACATCTGGTAGAACTAATTACTACATGATTACACAATGTGTGACATCTTTCTATTGCTTTGCTGCATAGTAAATTATCTTTTTTTGTGAATTATATTCTATTTATAGGCTGACCATGTGCTTAAATGAAGATACAGCTTTTTGGGCCAGTGTCTGGAAGTTGTCTAGAGGGGATCAGATGCTGCAGATGTTGTTGAGAAGTTATATTTAACCACAAGAGTGCATATTGGCTACAACATCAAATAAGGATTTTCCTTTTTCATAAAATTTAATTTACATTAACAATAATAATAGACAATCGTTAATAATTGTAACTATTTGTAACCCCTTATCCATTTAAAAGATGTTAATAAACAGAAATTTCAAGGGGGGGGGGGGGTTATAAGGAAAATTAATTAAGCATGAGGGTGGCAGAAACAATTACATCATGGCTAACAACTGTGCTTGAATAGGCCTCAGGTGGCCCCTTCTTAATCTAAGGACCCACATCAAGATAGGGCACAATACATAAAGGACCCTCGATCATTACTGGTTCAATTTTGCATGTAACAGTCCATAGCACATTCAAATTTTGTAGCACTTAAAGCTAGTGGCATCCTCACATAGGTAACAAAAAAAAAAAATATTCTTGACAAGATGAAAATGGTAACCACACACAAAAACAACATAAACTTATTCAAGAGTATGTGACAAATATTTGACCCATGACCTTTGAACTATGACTTTTCACTGATACTGCTGATCCCATGCCATGGGTACACACATGCAAGGGGCAGATTTCCAAGATTCCAGGTACTAGAAATCAGAACATGTACTAATCTCACATCAGACAGAACAGGACATCCCCACCCCATATCCCCCAAGATGGACAGGAAAAATCAAACATATTAAATAACGAGTCAAATTATTGTCATAAAAATTATCAACTGTTAATTATTCTAAATAGAATTTTTTAAAAATAAAAAATTATGCACATATGACGCAATAAACTAATGGCTGATATTTTTCTCATAGGATTTCTCGGCACTAAGTTCCATATACTGATGTTATAATGGAGAAGTTTTACCTTTAAACTCTTGTGAAGATGTTGTGGTCCCAAGGGCCAGGACCGTCTATAAACGGGGTTAACGACAGAGCGGTGTGCTCTCCTCTTTACCTCCACACTGCTAGGAATCATATTTGTGTTGTGGTTAGAAAATCCCATGAGGTTATCAAAAATCAAACAAAGTTTGTTTGTAACATATTTTGTATTCTTCCATTCATATTCCGTGCTTCTATTGTAATATGTCAAATTATTATATATATATCCGCTTTCTGTGTAGAATACAAACTGTTAATGTTACCGAGTAAACACGTCTATTTCACAGTTTCTCTTGTCTTGTAGATTTCACTTTCAAGTTTCACCTGAGATACAACTAAATAACACCTACAAAATTTACCTTAGGTTTACCTGAGCCCTTCTCGTTACAACCAACATTCCTTTTGCACGTCACATGTATATAATCCAAAAAATCTTCACTTTTTAATAAAGATAAATCCTAAGGGTTCATCGTAATCTTTCAACGATATCTGAAATTTAGCGTAACGATATTTGTCATGAACCCTCACTAGTGTAACTGTCCTATGAGAATTCGATGTAAGTGGCTTGAAATACACACACAACACAAATTATTAAACATCAAATCTTCATGTCACTTCAACGCCTGAAAATCAATGCTTAGAGCTATTTCCGGTGGGCTTGTTATTAATTTTCAAATCTTGTATTGCTTATGATTTCCTGTGCAATATATGATGAGCATTGATCGCTCGGTAGAGGGATTGTTAATGTTCCAATAGATCGAGACATGAAATGTGTAACCCATACTTCTTTAAACCGCTCATCTGATGAAGTGAAGTTTTAATAAATATTCATTAGCATAAATATGTCCATGCACCACAAAACATGTATATTTTGATAAATTTTTAATGGCTTGATTTAAATTTAAATCATAACTTTGTTGTCCCAAGGTTGTTGTTGCTGTTATCACCGTTGTCTCTTTTACACTTGGTAAAAAGATTAAACTGCATGTTAAATCGCCACAAAACCGTTTTGAAGACAAATGTATACAGGTTATATGCCAGTAGCTCAATGTCTTCACAATTTCAACTCGACCTACGAACAAAAGGCCACCAACTGATCGAATTCGGGTTTATGGGTTGCTCGCCCCGGTCAGGAATCATTGACAGACATGTAATATAATTACAACAATAGAATAGCTATAAGCAAACTACTAAAGTCTGTTTTATTTACTTCATCAAAAACCATTGAATGAAGAGTCAGAATAGCTGTAATGTTTGTACCCTTGCGACCTAAATGTGACAAGGAAATTACCATGTATAATAAGTGAAAATTTAGCTGACAAATACCTTTATGTATAATTGACACTAGATGTTAGTTGCACAGGTAAATTTTAGTTAGTGGAGTCACGCATGAGTGAAATTGACGAGAAGGGACTAAGCTCTCGATCAAAATCTGTGGTATAATTGATCTTGAGATCTCTTAAACACTACAATGTTATTTATTTTAAATTTCTGCAAACTCGTTTGTATTTCAATTGAGCCACGTCATGAGGTCTTGATGACTTTTATAAGCAATACGGTGAATTAATATAATCTGCATATGGTGAGCCTTAAATTTCCTCCATACATGAATATAAAAAGCAGTAGAAATGAAGATGCTGTTGTCTACTATTTTCTCACGACCCTGTGACGTGTGATTTATCACAGTATAGTTCTTTCTAAGGAAATTTTGTTTTAGTTGGTCAGCTCGAAATACTGATTGCAATGTAAACTAAAACTTCCTACCCTAATATTACAGCAATTTTCCGTTTTACTTCCTATACCCCCAAAAATCGAAATAAATGCCGCTTCATCTTTTACCTCTAAAATTATCTTTTGTCTGCGGTAGAAATAGAATCCTTTTTAGCCTTGGGGCATGAAGTCACTAAATTTTCTCAGTATTCAAGTTCGTCTAAGGTTTTTTATGATTTCAAGGTAAAACACAAAATTTATGCTAGACCCAAACATGTTTTTTTCCACTCTTTATGATTTGTAAGGTATATCTAAATATTGTTCAGCAAGATACAGAATTATAATGCATTTTCATTTACTTGTCATCTATTGTGTATACATCAAAATTTCTTTAAGATTTTTCATAAACAATCAGCACTGCTCTAAAATTCCAGCTTGAGTTATCTCCCTTTAATCAGATCATATAAGCTATTGCTTTCAAGCCATTTGTTTCGAAATCAATTTCAAAATCCATATACATGCACTTGGCCTTCAGCTAAAAGCCTGTGGTTAGATATGTTAAACAAAGAAAATCAATCCATGTGTATTGTACATTGTACTATGTATATACTGATTGTATATGTATACTGAAAACAGCTGATCCAAGTCAAACTTGTATGTAGAGTACTGCCTGCACTTAGGAAAACACGCAACGGTAGATGTAATAGACAGGTGGCCTTTGTAAAGAGGTTTATTTATTATAAAAGGTTAACAATGGTTGAATAGCTTTTATAATAAGGCAGGTGGCATTTATATAGAAGTGGCATTTAATGCATTTTAGTTTGACTGAACTTGAAAATGTGCCAATCATTAATTAGCTCCTATCAAGAGAGAGAGAGAGAGAGAGAAAGAGAGAGAGAGAGAGAGAGAGAAAAAGAGAGAGAGGGAGTGAACCCTTGAAGTGTGTGTGTTTGTGCATGTGTGTGAGAGAGAGAGAAAGAGAGAGAAAAAGAGAAAGAGAGAGAGAGAGAGAGAGAGAGAGAGAGAGAGAGAGAGAGAGAGAGAGAGAGAGAGAGAGAGAGGAGCAAACATTTTATCACTTAAAGAATAAAGAAACATGCAATAAAACACATCCCCACCCCGCACCAATGGCGCGGAAGGGGGGGCAGGAAGGGAGGGCGGAGAAGGAGGACACCGGAGGGGAAGGGACCGGGTGGCAACACAGGGCAGGGGGGGCGGATCAGAAGTGCCTAGCGGCGAGAGAGAGAGGGACGGGGGCTGGAGCGCGGACGACCGGGGTGACCGGGGCAGGCCGGAGGGGCAAGCGGGGAGCCGAAGCTGGGGGCACAAAGACCAGGAAGAAGCAACGCCACTGAAGCCACGCAGCCGGGACAAAGGAGGCACCAAGCAGAAACAGAGAAACAGCAGACCCCCCGCGCGCACGCCCCGGCCCGCAGTACCGCGCGGCACGGCCGCCCCCCAAGGCAGGCCCAGCCGGCCCGCGGCCCCCCAGAGCCGCTGGGCCGCTCGGGGCCACGGGCCGCCGAGCCACCACGTCCAAGGACGGCGAGCGCGGGGCCGCGGCCGGCCAACGCGGCCCGCGGGGGCCGCGGGGACGCGGGCCGCAGCCGGGGGGGGCGGAAGGGGGGGGGGGGGGGGGGGGGGGGGGGGCGGAGGGGGTGGAAGGAAAGGGGGGGTGGGGGGGGGGGGCGGCAGGGGGGAAGAGTGGGAGGGAGGGGGGAAAGGAGGAGAGGGGCCGGGGGGGGCGGGCGGAGAGGGGCGGAGGCCGTAAGCGCCGGCCGGCGAGGGGGGGCAGAGGGGGAAAGGCGGGGAGCGGGGGACGGGGGGGGGGGGGTGAGAAAAGCAGGACGGGCGGGCAGGGGAGGGGGGAGGGCAGCCGGGGGGGACCCAGAACGCAGAAGGGCGGCAGAGACCGCAACGGACTGGGCGGGGGGGGGGGGGAGGGAGGCGGGGGGCGGGGCGGGAGGAGGGAGACTGGGAGGCGGGCGGGGGGTGGGGGGAGGAGGGGAAGAGGAGACAGAAAGCAAGACGAGAGAAAAGGCGGCAGGAGTGGGCAGAAAGTAAAGCGAAGAGATAGAAGAGAGGGGTAGGGTAAGGAGATGAAGACAAGGCAGTAATTATGGGGGTTCCAAAAATCACACCCAAACAAAAACACCAACCAACCCAACACAAACACATAACTCCCCAAAACACAAACAACACCATACACACACCCCAAACCCCACCAACCCACACCAACCCCCACACCCCACCACCCACCCACACACCCCCTCCCCCACCCCACCACCCAACCCAAACACCCCCCACCCCACCCCCCCCACACCCCCCCACACCACAAACCTCCCACCCCACCCACCCCCACACACCCCCACCCCCCCAAACCACCACCCCCCCAAAAAAAACAACAACCACCCACAACTCCACACACACCTAACCAACCCCAAAAACACCAACACAAAAGAGGCACAGCACAAGGACGGACCATAAGGGCAGCAAGCGAGTAAACGAGCCGAGGAGGGGAGGACGGAGGAGGCCACACCACCCCCCCCCCCCCCCCCCCCCCCCCCCGCCCACCCCCCGAGGGGGAAGGAGACCAGGAGAAGAGACGCGCGGGGGAGCGGGCGGGGGGAAAGGACCGAGAAGCACCCCCACACCCCACCTCTGCAGACGAAGAATGGGCGGGAGCCCCCAGTCGAGGGTTGGTGGAGAATCATCGACCGTTCATGTTGTGCCCCAAAATCCAAAGCGGGCAGACCCTCACAGCAGGAGGAAGCGGGACACGAGATACAACGAAAGGGGGACGCAGAGACAGCCCCAGACAACTACAAACAACAAAATGGACACAAAACAACCGCCCCCCACCATCAACCCCTACAAACAGCAAAACAAAGGCCCCAAACAGTATCAACGTCGAAAACATCACAAATCCACTGAGAGCACGCAGGTCGAGAGAGAGAGAGAGAGAGAGAGAGAGTGAGAACCCTAAACCAAAAAAAAAAAAAAAAAAAACCAAGACAAAACAAAAACAAAACATACAAAATGTCATGCACACATTTTCACTTTGAAATCTCTAAGGCTAATAATGAAAAATTGCAGGTAATCATCTTTTTACAGCACAAAATATTAAAAACTTAAATGCTTTAGTGTAGTACAAAAAGAAATTACCGGTAGGTGCAAAACATACATGTCAAAAAGAAGGATTAATTTTTGTAACCTACAAAAATATTGTTCAGTGGCAATGATTCATTTCTGGTGTTTTCAGAGATAAATTGACAATGGTACATGTATCCTGTGGTACTAAGTGGGTCACTGGCAAAATATCTTAAATGATCTTCCTGACTATTACTATCAGCAGCATTACAAGACAAAGACATTTGTCTCTGAACCTTACCCATAAATCAGTACATCTTGGCCATCACAGCCCCAAGCCTCACGGCAGTAATAAACATGACATTATAGCAGACACAAATATAATTGTCAACTTTGATTTCTTAAACCAAGAGTACAGTATACTGACAAATTAGTGACAATTGTCAGCTCTCGAGGGTATTTATTCTAAAATAAAATTAAAAACCAAACAAGAAAAAGTAAGCTGTGTTTTAGAAACTCTATGCCCCTAGAACTTATTTATACATGACGATTTCAAAGTGCCAAATTGTTGCAATGATTGGAATCATACACAACTTTATTGATGTACTGCAACAAGTCAAACATTTGCTATGACTGGAATCGTACACAACTTTAGTGATGTACTGCAACAAGTCAAACATTTGCTATGACTGGAATCGTACACAACTTTAGTGATGCACTTTAACAAGTCAAACATTTGCTATGACTGGAATCGTACACAACTTTAGTGATGTACTTTAACAACAAACACTTTGGTGTACACAAAGTGATGTACTGCAACAAGTCAAACATTTGCTATGACTGGAATCGTACACAACTTTAGTGATGTACTGCAACAAGTCAAACATTTGCTATGACTGGAATCGTACACAACTTTAGTGATGTACTGCAACAAGTCAAACATTTGCTATGACTGGAATCGTACACAACTTTAGTGATGTACTGCAACAAGTCAAACATTTGCTATGACTGGAATCGTACAACTTTAGTGATGTACTGCAACAAGTCAAACATTTGCTACTGGAATCGAGTGATGTACTGCAACAAGTCAAACATTTGCTATGACTGGAATCGTACACAACTTTAGTGATGTATTGCAACAAGTCAAACATTTGCTATGAGTGGAATCGTACACAACTTTAGTGATGTAGTGCAATGTCAAACTGTGGTGATAACTTTAGTGATGTACTGCAACAAGTCAAACATTTGCTATGAGTGGAATCATACACAACTTTAGTGATGTACTGTGGTGATAAAATTGTGAATAAAGAAACGCCAGTAATTTTACTGAACCCAAAATATTGCAGAAAGATAAACGGAAAACAATAGTTCCCTGATCTTTTTATATCAGAGGCATACTGTACAGTGAAATCATAATTTACGGTGTTAATATTTACTATATTTACATTGTTGATAAATCTGCAAATTTAAGACACAGTGAATAATTTTGAAATTATATATGTGTGTTATTATGGGCAGTCTTAACAAGACCTGATGTTTTAGTAAGTTTCTCCCAGTCTGTGAATTCCAAAACCCACAGTTATTTCAGGAAAGAAAAAACCTGAAAACTACAATTTGGATATACCAATTTGATTAGTAGTTCTTTGAGATTTCATTTTTAGATTTTGGACCGAACTATCAAATTTTTTTTTTTAATATTATTATTTCAAATTTCAATGAAATTGGACCGAAGCAATAAAAATGGGGACCGAATGAAATTTTTTCTATCATTTTCGTAATTTTGATTATTCTAATGCAAAATTTCATATAGATTATTTAATTATGAAATCTATTAACATTTTATTTTGGTTTATCCAATACATCATTGTGATCTACACATGTAAATACTAAACTGACCATCAAATTTCTGGTTTGTAAATCACAAAAACCTATTTGAAAGAAAGTGAAAAGGTAATAATCTTTCTGTTAGATTTGCAATAGGGTAAGTGTACTGTGAAATTGTTTCCACATGTATTCTGCCTACGGTCTTCAACAAAATAAATAAAGTAATATTATATTTGTCTCAATTCAAAAAGTATATATATGTTTAACTTCTGCACACAAATTTCACTGCACAATTTTCATTAATGCCAAGATGAACAGAAATATTAAAATAATAAAACATTTTATATTTTTATTTGAAATGTACATGTATACTTTAAATGTAGTAATATGTCTTTATGACATCAGGGCCCTAACTCTGACACCAATAAAGTGAATATTTTGGGCAATAAATAGCTTTTATCTTACAAAAAATTTGATTCCTGTTAAAACCACAAAATAGGGACTTCAAGTAAAATGATATTTATGGATTGTGAAATGAAATATGGTCAAGACTGACTCTGTGACAATGACAAATTTTGTCATTGATTGACTACAAAAAAGTTATGCAAAGTACAAAATTTCGAGAATATTTTGTAAAAATTTATGTTGGCTATAAACTGTTAACTAAATCCATCCAAACTTGAAACCACTGGAAAAAACTCATATGATATAAGTGAAATTGCCACAAAGAATATTCTTCAATGATCACAATTTCTGTATTGCATTTCACTGACAGTACAGTTATAGAGTCATGTACATGAAACAAAGAGACAGTACATTTTGTATGTCAGTAATAGAGAATCATATAAATACACATTAGGATTGATATATTGTGGAAACTTGTGATTTTTTTAAAAAAAAATAATGTCTTTATTTGTTTATGTTAGGCAGGCTTATGTCTTCAAGATGTATGTTAAATATCAATAATTTCTGTAGAAATGCTGGGTAAAATCATAATTTCTTTGGAAACCCTGATTAAAATCGGATAATTTTATATGCCCCAGCTGGGGCATATGAAATTCTACAATTTACCCAGCGATTCCACAGAAATTTAGTAGGTAAAATTTTTTATAATTATGTATTCATATTCATATCTAAAATCAAGCAGTTGGTGAAACTGTGGGCCAAATTTCTTCCTTGAATTTAAGTATTTTTTCCTTTGATAAAATTAAAAAAACGTTTAAAATATGTACAGAAATTCTTCCTTATAAAACGGATGATGAAATGAATCTATATGCAGTTTAATCAGATTCAATATTGTGATCCATGATCTTGATCAAGAGATAAACTAACAGATTCTATAAATATAATTTCTATTAAGTTTTGTTTGCTTACGACTCATGGACGTTTGATTATTTTGATGCTTCCCTGGATGAAAACTTTGTAAACAGTCATCGTAAAAAAAACGAAGGGAAAAGAACGGAAACACATAGATGAATATTAAAATCATAAAAGAAAACGGCAATACTGAACCTGAATCTTGAAAAAAAAAAATTCGCTTGCGCACTTTCAAAACAGGTGCGGTAAAAAAATAATATCATTATTATTTCATTTCTGAAAATTAGGACCAGGATTTCCAATGAACTATTAATAAATTGGTGTGGTCTTTGTGGTATTAAACCCCTGTTACAGTATTTATTGTTGTAAAATAATTAAATTTAATTTACAAAATTGCAATGTAGATTTTCCAAAACTATTTTGTAAAGTCATTAATAGCTGGTAATGCTTGACCCACTGATCATATAAAATCAATGGTGGTCATCTGAGGATTATGTCCAATATAAAAAAAGTTGAATAGCTGAACATATTAAATAATAATTAATGTGACAGTCAGAGATAGATACATCATCTACTGACCAGCTGACCCACTGACCAATTTTAATATATGTTGGTATACTGCAACAAGACATACCGATATTACCATTACAATGCAAGGCAATAAAAGTATTTGCAATCAGTTCAAAGCAAATTTGATTTTTTATTGCATTTGTTTTCAAGTCGCATATATATAAACATGTTAAATGTACTAATAACTCCTCAAACCCTGAAAAACAATAGACTCTTCTGTAAATCAATGACTACACCTGTCAAAATGTGTTTTTAAGGGTGAATGAGTTAATTTTGTAGTATTTTTATCATCCTCATATCAAGATAATAATCAACAAATAAATGAAGTAGTCATTTCCTGTGCAATATACCCATGATATATTTTTTTTATGTCTATATGTATGTTTGTCTGTTTATTGTTGTCCCATTCAAGAATCTTTGACTCATATGGAGATGTCACCAAATGCCAAAGAAGAGCTTCAAATTTTGATCTATGCTCGGCACTTATGGCCATTCAGCAGTGAGGGTTCTTTAACGTGCTGACTCCTGCTGTGACACAGGATTTTACTTACTTAGTCCGAAGGACAGGAAACCAACCTGTCGCCGACTCAGGACAAACTCATGACCTGCAGATCGAGAGTAGAGCGCGCTATTAACTGAGCCAAATTGGCTTTCTATATGTATGTTAATATCAGGCCTCTTTCTGTCAATTTTGGAAATCTTAATACAATGGTATCACCTTTTTGTAAAAATGCATTTCCCCTTACATTAACTTACTTTTCATGACCGTCATGGTATCACCACCAAATTAGGAAAAAACGTGTATTTTGCACTGAGAATGGGGCTGAAACGATCCCTTTGGAAGCCACTGAAAAAGGCCTGTTAGTTACAAAGGTATAAGGATGTATAATATATATATATACATGTATATACATTGTATCAATGATTCATTTTTGTGTGTGTGGAATTTACAGGTATTCGAAGTCTTTAGATATTCAAGTACAGTACTTATTTATTCATCTTGTCATCAACGATGACATTATTACGAGTTTTTATGTCTGCAATAATTCCACGAAAAAAAACAAGAAGACAAAAAAAAAAAAAAAAAAAAAGATTTATTTTTTACTTAACGTTCTTACAGTAACATGCTATAAATCTAAAGAACGTGTAAATAAGCAGATGGGTCCTGACAATTAATATCCCAAGATTGTTGGAGCTACCAAGTAAAAAGTATCAATTACCGAAAACCGTATACAGATTTATGGGTATCTACACCAGATATCATAAATCAGAGAGACATATTGATTTTCCGTCTTCCTGTTTCAGCTTTTATTTAGATGTTTCCTTTTTTTCTGGAGACTAACCAAAGGTTGAAAAATATCGGACATATAAATTGATTTACCTACGAAGATATAAAAAAAATATATAAAATGCATTTTCTGAGTATTCAAGATCAATACTTTAACCCATTCACCCCTTAAGACACACTTGCACTGGCCTAGGTCATTGATTTACAGAAGAGTCCATTGTTTTTTCAGGGTTGATGAGTTAACAGAAAATGGAGACTCTGTGGCTGAGTGGTTAGAGCATCATACTTTTAACCATGAAGTCCATCTCACGTACCTCTAGTCAGTGTAGGTTTTAAACAGCACTGGAACCTAAGCTGATGTTGTGAGAAAGTTTGCCAGGTTAATCGCGGAAGGCTAGTAGTCTATTCTTTGGTACTGCGTAACCAAGTTAGGCTCCACAATTAGAAACTGGCTGCCACAATATGCATGCCCAATTTTTGAGTGGCATAAAACACCACGTAAACAAAGTAGCAAATAATGGAGTTTAATGTGTGTGTGTGTGTGTGTGTGTGCGCGTGTGTGTGTGTGTGTGTGTGTGTTATCATAAAAATGAGATACAATTTATATTGGCATAGCAGAATTTGCTTGCTACATACATGGTATATAGTTGTATTTTTCTGGCACATAATGTATAATGTCATAAAAAAAATCGTGGCAGAATATTCTGGTGTCATACCAGATATGACAATATGGTGAGATGTCATAATCAGTATTTAACTCATCAACCTCTAAAAAACAATGGACTCTTCTGTAAAAAACCTATGTTTAGGCCAGTCCAAATGTGTCTACAGGGTTGATTGAGTTAAGACATTAAAGAACAAGGTTATAAACATAGAACTGATGTCTAGTTTGATCGGTAATACTGCAAATTCAGAAAATTTTATTTTGTGTTTTATTTCAACAAAATTTAATGTTAACAAATTTTCTTTACTTTAAAACAACAAAATTTTAACCCAACGAAATATTCTGATTCTAAAGTAATGTTGCATCTGAAACCATTATGATTATGACCAAACAATTATTAGTCATAAAAAATATATACACAACAGGAAGTTTATAGACAGAATTTTTGTTTACTATATATTTCATATAAAACCACATTTTTCAAAATAAAAATATTTTGAAGCCATTTCTTATTGCATTTCGATAGAATTTTCAATGTTTTCACTATTTAAATATGATAAGAAATGGCTTCAAAATATTATTTTTTTAAAAAAATGTGGTTTTATATGAAATACATGTATATAATAACAAAAATGATAATGTCTTAAGTTTTGGCAAGTGGCAGTCCCCAAATAGAGGTTGATGACACGTTTGGCAGTTTAGGTAAAGAATCCATCATTCTATCTAATCATTTGCAATATATACACTACTGTGACAATTTAACATTCCTTTGACATTTAGCTAATACTCTCACTTGAAAGAAATTTATATTGATTAAACCAGATATCTGAAGCATTTGCTGGATGGACACCTCTAAGTAGAGGTACGATTCTGATTAAATATTGATATGGTATTACGCTGACCGCTGCTGTGAACATTGATCAAAGTCTACAAGTTTTCGTTTTACTGGTTGCTTTTTAGTACGATTACCTGCGGTTTTGCATTTTACAAAATGGCAGATGCTCAACAGGAAATCGGTTATCTGGCATTGACATTTGAAATAGTTCAGTACTATGTTAAAAAAAGATAACTAAAAACAAAAAACAAAACAAAACAAAAACAAGACACAAATATATGTATATACTTATGAATAGAATGACAAATACTTCATAAAATATTTTACAAATCTACCATATACATGTATACAGTGCAACGTGTTTCTGCTACTGAAAATCTGAAAAGTGGTCTCTCATACAACCTTATTGTTAGAATCATCTGCAAATATACTGACCATCTTAATTCAATTCCACATTAACAGTCAATGCAAACATGAAAGATCACTTTGAAGCAATAATCTGAACATGTATTACCATGGCAACAAATTCCTATATCCAATCAATTCCTATAGAACCTAGTTCTATATCAAGGTCCTGCCAATATAGAACAAATGGTTCCTACAGAAACTTGGCTATTGTACTTCTATATCATGGTCCTGCCAATATAGAAAAAATGGTTCCTACAGAACCTAGGCTATTGTACTTCTATATCATGGCCCTGCCAATATAGAACAAATGGTTCCTATAGAACCTAGGCTTCTTCTATATAAAGGTCCTGCCAATATATTATAAATGGTTCATACAGAACCCATAATATCGTACTTCAATATCAAGGTCCTGAAAATATAGAACAAATGGTTCCTACAGAACCTAGGCTATCATACTTCTATAAAAAGGTCCTGCCAATATAGAACAAATGGTTCCTACAGATTCTAGGCTATTGTACTTATATAAAAAGGTCCTGCCAGTATAGAACAAATGGTTCCTACAGAACATAGGCTACTTCTATATAAAGGTCCTGCCAATATAGAACTGAATGGCACATATATCTACAGAATGTAGGCTATATAAAAGTCCTATCAATACAAAATAAAAAATATAGATCATACAGTATTAAAATTGAGCTTAATTATTACTGATCAATTAGCAAAGATTATATATATATATATATATATATATATATATACTGTATGATCTATATTTTTTATTACTCTATATCCAGGTCAAAGTTCTGATACAGATTCACATCTCTGTGTGATAGTAACAGGATTATTTTCATTGGATTTTTTGTTAGACTGTATATATATATATATCCAATTTGAAATACGTGCATTTTGCATGTAAAATTTTCATTACAGAATGAACATTTGATGTGACTTAATAAACCATAAAAAAGATATTGAATTCTGTTAGGATCTTACATGACAAATATAAAAATGCATACACATATAAAAACATACACACACACACACAAACACACACATACACACACATACACACACAAAAACATAAACACACACACACATTCTCAGATGAAATAGCCAATATCAAACCTTTTTTCCTGGGAGTGACAACTTGATTATATCAGCTAAATCTTTAGACTCTCGTCTTTCAATACTATTATTTACTTTAGTTCCAGATGCAGGTCCAATCATTTCTGGTTTAATGCCATCGAGACTTGTCAAACTATTGTGTAAATGAATTAGTTTTGAAATAGTGCAGTAGTCCTTAGAATCCCTCCGACTATACATTGTTTTGTTCAGTTGTTTTAAGTATCCAGTAAAAATGATATAATTACAACATTATTTTAAAAAGTACACTTCCCTTTCATCAAAATTTTCCGTATATACTCATTTTTCATGTGTGTAACTTTTCCTTGTATTTCAAAACCTTAAATGGTGTCAAACATCAATGTATATGACTTTTTTGTGTAACACAAAAACTTTTATGCGACTCCGTAAATCTGGGTTAATGTTGATAAATCTATGAACGACACAAATTTTTTATTCCAAATATTTCATGGAGAAGTAGACAATTTATATACATATATGTAACAAATTGACAATAAATCCGTTGAAAGGAAAAGGCTTTTCGCAAAAAGCATTTATAGAACTTTATATTTGAACGACGTACTATGAACAATTTTTTCCTGCTCCTGAATGTATAATAAGTTAAAGCATTCAATGGATTTCTTGAACACCTAGTCGTTACTTAATCATGTAACATCGGTGCTATTTCCCTCTGCACTGCGCCACCGGAATTATCCGAGCTTAATGAAATATGTATGACCAAGCAAGTTGACGATAACTCAGGGCGCAAATTACATCTCCTTCGATAAGTTCCATATAAATGGCTGCAAATTACATTGACATCATACGAGAATAGAACAATGAAAGTGATCCTTTAAAATATAAACGAAAGAATCCATTGTGTGTGTGTGTCTTGTGATTATGAAACAAATCCATGAAAAAAAGTAGATGTTTGAACCTGACTAACAATTAAATCTCCGATATCTGCACTCCGAGCAAAAAAACCACAAAAATCACTAAGTTCTGCCCACACATCCACAACTTATTTCCGTCCTTTATGAGAATATAACTTGCATCACATATCATTCTCTCTCGATCAATTAATGTCAATCATAATAACTTGTCTTATTAAGAGTTAAAAACCAATCAGTTTTGTTGTATATCTTCAGGGATTTGGGGTGTTAATTTTTCACAGGTATATACAAAAAAAAGGGAGATTTAAGAAAACATGTTGTTTTTTCACCTTTATCTATAAGAAGCTAACATGGCTAATTACATATACAACACATTGTAGCACATTGAACCCCCTGGCTATGTATACCATGGACATCAAGAACATTTGTCCACTATGTAAGTTTTATGGACTGACCAGTGTCCACATTACCTGTCATAATATAAAGATGACCTTGTTATAAGTCTCAACTGTGTGGACACAAAAGCCTCAACTGAATTAATTATTATACAGACTTTTTTTTATTTGGTATATGTATGTCAAAATACCATTGATTACTGAATACATGTTTGTTTAACTGAACTGAGTCAATTATTTATATAGTGTTTCATGTTTCTTGGGGATTATGTAACACCACATGGCTAATTACTGTAGCTTTATTGTCCAAGCCAAAAAAAAAAAAAAATCCACCACTGAGTATTTATTGTTTAATGTACCAGGAGATATAAATATAACAGCATGCTAAGCTTGAACTCTGCATGAGAGCAGCGATATATAAAGCTAATATTAGCTTTATATATCGCTGATGAGAGGGAGATATTTTCTTATGCTTATGTTGGACTGTTTAGTTAAAAAAGTGAAACAATTACAATTTCTTACAACTATAGTTCTATAAGTTTTATTATACCAAGGTCCTGTTTTACATTCCTTGATTTGTAGTTAATCTCCATTCTAATTTAATTTTATTTTTCTTTCATTTTTTTCCCTGGCATGGCAGTTATGTGAGAATTTGATCTAACACACCCCCCCCCCCCAAAAAAAAAACCCCTTAACACAAGATATAAAGGTCCAAAGAATCGAAATATTGCAAAATGTCATGTGTTATCTCGAAGTTACCATCTGTGATTAAACAATCTTGACAATTGAAAGTGTAATTAAGTTTGCTTGGATCCAATTTGAATTAAGCAGTACCCTGAGTAGGTTTATTTGTTGCCCAATCAGAATAGAAAATATGTGAATTGAAAATTTTAGTTATATCGAATTTCGGATATCTCAAAGTAAACGGGGCAGTCCCGTGAATTTTGAGAAGGCAAAATTCCACTCTATATGGTAGCGGCCAGGTTTAAATGAAGAAGGAGAGAAATAGGTAACAATGTACTTTGAGAGACACCATTGACCTTCCACATATTAACTGGCAGACATTCTCACAGAGTCATCTTTGGTTCCGGTTGGGCTTAAAACAACCGCTGACTAGAGGTGAGAGACTTCATGGTTTGAAGAGTGATGCTCTGATGCATCAATCAGCTGCTGAGGCCTGACTCATGAAGTGGGGCTCAAGAAAGTGTACATATATATACAGCAGAACCTGATGTGAGAGGCCACCTGCCATATGAGACAACATCATGAAAACAACTCAGTTAAATAACAATTTATGCAAAACCACTTTTGAGAACCACCTATCTTGAGAGACCAGATTTCAGTGGCAGATGGGGTAATCTGTCACGACAGGTTCCACTGTATATAATTGGCACTTTACATCATACAAATAATTCATTTATTTGTTTTCTATGGAAAAGAATTTTTTACTTACAAGATGTCACCAGCAAATTTGTCCTATTCTTTGGACTGACTCCAATGCAAGTGATGTTTTTTAAGTTCCATATTGCCATGGCAGTGGAGCCGGCCTGGCTCAGTCGGCTGGCTCGACTCTTGATTGTGAGGTTGTGAGTTTGAGTCCAGCCGACAGCAGGTTGGTGTCCTGTCCTTCGGATGAGACAGTAAAACTTGAGGTCCCGTGTCGCAGTAGGTGTTGCACGTTAAAGAACCCTCACTGCTCAATGGTCGTAAGTGCCGAGCATAGGCCAAAATTTTAAGCTCTTCGCCGGCATTTGGTGACGCCTCCATATGAGTGAAAGATTCTTGAATGGGACAACAATAAACAGACAAACATACATATAGACATGATAGATGAAGGAACAGTCATGACCATTTTTAAAGTCTTAGGTATGACTTTAACAATACTAGGAATCAAATCCAGGACTTTAAACTTGTGAGGCGACCCCTCTACCACAAGACCTTCACATGTAGTAATGGCAGAATAGTAAATCTAATCACATTACACAGACCACAAAATAACATGGGAGCAATATCATTCAGTTTACTTGAATGTTTCAGCAAATACAAATCACGTAACACCTTTTTTGTTCTCGATGATATTTGTCAACAATACAATTCAATGTATTTAACAGAATTACACATATTTTTGGTCTTTATCATAACCTGCAGGTTACCGTCATTCCTTTTAGCGTAACCTCTAAATGGGTTGCAATGATCTGTTATTTTTTTACTTGATTATACCCAGGATACAGAACACCAGCCTATAAAATCAATTTCAATGTCCATATTTAGAGAGAGATAAAGCAACATATATAAGTGAGAATGCTGTAAAATAAAGTCAATATTATTTTGTCAACTAGAGATGTCAAATATACAGTTCCCCCCCCCCCCCCCCCCCCCCCCAGCCCCCCCCCCCCCCCCCCCCCCCGATATACCACCACCTTTTGTTTTCCTGAATTTTGGCCATATAACGGGTTTGGCAATATATCGAGGTTTACTATTTTCGAGGTGTGGTCATTTTCATCTTGACATGTCTTTAATCCCTGTTGTATATCATATCCTGTTTACAACTCACTATCGTAAATTCAGATATTTTGTCTATTGTTTAAGTTTGGACAATTTGGTCACCCTGTTAAAATGACCATAATTAAATCATCCAGAATATGCAGCAGTACATATTCGATGGCTGGAAAATCTAGATCTGATTCTAACATAAACTAGGAAACATTTCTAATGTTAACTTTCATCATTTTTCGTTTAAAACAGCTTTTTGACAAGCCGGTAATACAAAGGCTTTACCGGTATGTTTATATATCTGATCTACTCATAATGATTTCTTGATATGTGATAATTGCTGTGTAAAAACAGGATGTGTCAATTTTCCTTAACTCTCAAAGAAGTGACATTTGATAATTGTGACACTCGTAAGCTGGTCCCCATATGACTTCTACACTTTTTTAATACCGGATACCAGTTTATGACACTTGATATTCGAGTTATCTCCCTCTGCAGTCGAAGTATGAAGTAAACAAGCTACCGTCGGCTAACAGTTTTACTCACAACCATTTTTTTCATCTGGTCTGGCGATATGTTTGAAACATTTAACATGTATAAATGACCATTTGTACAGGAGAACTGGCGGCAGACAGCGTTATGTGAGTTTTGGCGTTACAACTAGGGAATTATATGTTAGGAAATTCGTTCTTCAAGAAATATCGGCATCACACAGGTTTGGCGTTATAACGGAGGGCTAAAATAATGCGGTGAACTGTATATTTAATCTCAAAACTGACAATTTTTTCTAGATTTGAAAATTGTGACACTCGTAAGCTGGTCTCCATATGACTTTTATACTTTTTTTTTATACAGGATACCAGTTTATGACACTGGATATTCGACTTATCTCCCTCTTTAGTCAAAGTATGAAGTAAACAAGCTACCGTTGGCTAACAGTTTTACTCACAACCCTTTTCTTTTCATCTCAAAAGCTCAAAAGAAATAATTTTATGATATATTTAGGTAAAGATTAATCACGCATTGTACTGGCATAACACATCAGGACAAGACAAAATATTTTCAGTTGTTATTAAAGATTATACTATTTTTTAAGATTTACAAAACTTTACATATGTGTGTAACAATTATTGAAGAGCATATTCATTTCTTTTACCTGACAATGGGGCCAGTGCAGATAAGAAATCAACTTGCCAGTCCTATTACTTACTGGTCATGAGCCACAACTAATATCAAGCCCTGTAAGGGGAGGCAACACATTTACCCCATGAATATCATTTAAATAAATACATCCTATTGGTAAGCTACTTTCTGGCCATGTTATTCTTTGCTACCTAAGTTGGAAATCATGTCATCATGATGTTTAAACATTATTTGTTTATGTTAAAATATTATTTGTAAAATAATACAAATAATATATTTTGAAGTCCCCGATTATACAATAATAACCAATTTCATAAACATTGTCGAAAATAAAGGTTTAATACAGATTATGTAGTACAATGAAAAAGCATCAACAGAAACAATCAATATCAGATCCATTTTGACGCATTCATCGTACATTATTAAATATCAGATCCATTATGACACATTCATCGTACATTATTAATTAATACGTTAATGCCAAAGAGAGCAGGAAAAAGAACAGAGTTATGTCCCTTTTCCTATGAATAAAGATGATGGTATAAACATCATAAACATTATGACAACAGCCTACTGTCATTAATGTTGATGGATGTGTGACAATTAACGTTTGCCTCGAATAAATTAAATCTAAATATAATATCATGGGTAATATCGTAGGTGTAATAAAACATAGAAGAAATCCCCCTTATATAGTAATGTAAACACGCATTACCTTAAAATCATGTTTAATTTGACAATACAAACATTTAGGAATAGACATAAATACAAAATGATGAAATCAGTGTAATAATGGATTTATTTATGAAAACAAAAGTACACATACTTTGTATAACTTTTGGTGTCCGTTCAAATTAGAGAGAGAAACCTTAAACTAGACACTGAAGATTCTGGACCAGAAAGCTGAGATTAATCCATGATTTCCTCAGAAACAGGATAGGATAATTATCCCCCCTCCAATGATAATTTAGTGTATTGATTGATGTTTTAGTACAGCAGAGCATGTCTCAAGAGATCAGTCTCACAAATAAAAAACACCTGTCTTCTAACACCTGAAAATCACTTGGTCAAATAACTCTTTAAATAAAACATCTTTTGAGAAACCACCTGTTTTAAGAGACCACATTTCAGTGACAGATGGGATGGTCTATCAAGACAGATCCCACTGTATACCAATGTTGTAATAGCTTTAATTACTGGTACAAGGTATGTAGCTTGTGTACATCCTAACACTGAGAAATTCTGCCTTTGCAAAGTGATAGAAACAGCACCATACAATGTATTGCTATGGTATAAGGGAAATGTTTACCGCTAAGAAAACTGCCCTGACTTACATTGTAAAGGGGCATATGCTGTGTTTACTAAAAACAAGATTTCAATTTTTTTCAACTTTTGCTATACTTTTGCTATACTTGTACTAGATGTACAATAAATGATATGAGCTTTACAAAAGCATAACAAATATTATATTCTTAAGCATGTATATTTTGAGAACTTAAGGTCGGTCCAGTGCTGTATTTATCTAAAAGTAGTAAGGTCGAGTTAATCAACTGCAAGTGAAAAAGTGTCAAACCTGGGTTTCTGATGCATTTTTCACCAAATATATAGGGATTTAAGTGTCTGTGTATATCGCCTTTATGTTACTGTATATCAATCAATGTAGTAAAAAATGGAAAATAAAAGTTTTGAAAAAAATGCAGCTTATGTCCCTTTAAGGCATATGTCAGAATATAAGTCTGAAACATATTGAACTCTCTTGCACTTCCATCTTCTTAGGGTGAATGCATTGACAGACAACTGGTTTGGTTTCTGGTTTTAACATGGTTTGAAACTAGTTTCTTTAAGTTTGCAGTTATGCAGTAAACGACAGGTTTGTGTTTTTAAAATGTCTGACATAATAGAACTTGCTTTATTGTACACCTGCTTTAACTGGCTTTAGTGTATATATTTTGTCGAGTTTCACAATACCTGAAGCATATTGTCAAAAACATTATTAATAAACCAAAGTATGTGACAGTAAATCATTCACCAGTCTTTGCCGCCATCTTTGCTTGCTTTGGTAAACCATTGAAACCACCTCCAGTGTTAGGTAGTTTGGCCGGTTTCCCGAACTAGTTTAAAACTGTTCGTGATAAATGAGAATGCTTAACTGAATCTAGTTTCAAAGCAGTTTTGTGCGATAAATGGGAGGTTTACCAAGCTAATTATAAAACAAAACCAGTTTATAGATGATAAATGCACCCTTAGCAGGTCTTTTTTTGTAGTTTCCATGGGGCAGATATTCCAACTCATTTACAATGTAAAATACATGTGTTTTTTCCCACTTTGGTGTACACGGTGACCGTTATGAAAAACGAATAACTGAAGGGGGGGATTGTTTATGCATGCATTCAGAAAACATTTAGAAAAGGAATTCCATTATATTTATAGTTACATGTGTGCAAACTATTCTTCCATATTTAACTCAAATTCACATTAAAATTTCCAGATGTATTGCAATGGCATTTCCCCAAAATTGGCAGAAAATGGTCTGCTTAGATACTGCCATGAAAACTGTTTACTGCTAATTAATGTGGTATCACTTCTAGAATACATTGTAGGCAGTCCCCAGAGTAAGGTCAATCTTATAATGCTAGAAATTGTTTGAAAACTGCTTGACATTTTAAAAAAAAAAACTGCCAAGGAACAATGTCTGACAACTACCTTAACTCATCAACCCCTGAAAGTGGACTCTTCTGTAAATCAATGACTTTGACCAGTCCAAATGTGTCTTTAGGGTTGAAGAGTTAAGAAGCAGTTCAACTTAGCATGATGTCCAGAGTTAGAGAACTTGCGAATCTTTCAAATATGTACAGACATAAGGTAAGGGAGATAATCCAATGTATGGCTATATACATGAATACACTTTATATAAGGTAAGGGAGATAATTCAATGTGTTTATAGACATGTATGTAATGAATACGTCACAGCATACATGTAGATCTACTCAAGTTCTCTTGTTTGTTTTTGTTTTCTAATATACAGTTTGTTCCTTTTGGGGGAGGAGTGGCAGGCTTTCTTTAATTTAACAACGTTTTTCTCAGCACACGACAACCGTGACATACATACATTCCATATGAAAAACTATTCTGCTAGTGTCAACATGTCAACTCCAAACACTCACATACACAAGGGATGAAATTAGAGTATCAACCGATCACAAATTTTAACTACCAGATACAAATGTTAGTGGTAGACATTTTATCTTTAGAAGCAACGAGGATCAAGGTGTAAATATGAGGATTCCCAGCCACCTGTCATCATGGAATATTCTAAGTAATTTGGAAATTTTTAATATAGCCCAAAATTTCATCAGTCACATCAATAGCTATTTTGGATTGAAAACATGTGCAATGCAGACAATTAATCTCACACACTTCTAAAAGCATGGCAGCAGACTTTTTAAAACTACTACTGATTCTTAAACCTAAGTCTAAGTCACATTAGAATTTAATTTTCAATGCAATTGGAGGTCAGATTCCAAAAGAATGTGCCAATATCAATAGAAAACAAAAAAGTATATCCTATATATTTTCTACATACTTTTATCTTCGTTTGGTCGCTTCAATTTTTGAAAATACATTTCCTACGGGAATTTTTGTGTTAGCCATTCAATGTCAATAAATTGGGTCATGGTCTTTGGGTCTTTGTGTTAAAACTTATTAAAATAGTTTCTGATATTCCCAAAGTTTCCAGGTAGGGTAGTGGTTAGCACACTCGCTTCAGACCAATGGGACCCAAGTTTGATCCTTAGTACATTGTATGGTGGCGGCCGACCCAGACTTGTGGGTTTTTTCCGGGCACTCACTCCGGTTTCCTCCCACGGCAAACATCTGGCATGCCAACATCGGAGCCAACGAGAGATATTTATATAAGTTGCATTAAATTGTTTGTTAATGTTTGTAAAATAAATAAAGTTTAAACTTTAAACCAAAAGTCCTGCAAGAGTAAATAATCATGACCTTGACCTTCCTACCTTAGATCCCATAGGGCTGAAAAGGTTTTGCAATTTGCTTCTATCCTTAATTCTCCGTCCCTCGCTGTAGGATATGGTGCCCTGCGGACTCACGGAGGATGATAAATTGTTTGGTATTGCAATGGTATCATCAATAGATAAATTAATTCCTCGTCTACTTCTTAAACTTCCCACCTGAAAAATCACAAAATATATCAGGAATTCATTTTTTTTACCATAAAAAAGAGTACATCAAAGGTTAACATGATTTTAGAGATACACATTCCCTTTCCAGGCCTTTTTCTGCCAATTTTGGGAAAATGCCATTTGTGACATAATTGGGAAAATATTCAGGACAAATGTAAATTGACATGCAATGGAATCTCCTTTTTCAATGCATTCTCCCAGAAATAATTTATTTTTTAACACAGTCACAGTCTGTACACCAAATTAGTTGTTTTTTTCTTCAAATTGGGGAAAAATGTATTTTGCATTGGGAATGGGGCAGATTATCTGCCCTATGGAAAATATAGAAAAAGGCCTGCTCTCTCTCTATTTCTCTATCTCTCATTTTGAAGTGTTTAGACCAGTTTATTAAGATTTTTCTTCATGCTACTCATACTCATGGAAGCACTGTTAAAGGTAATTATAAGTTGAAAGTAGGAAAACATACATAATAAGCAATCATACTTACTTGTACTTGTTGAGCCAAAGAACATTTTATTTTAATGAAAAATGATTGACAGTAAAAAAAAGTTATAAGTTTCATAATATTACATGAGAAATAAAATTCATTAAAATATATTATTATATTACAAAAAATATATGAATATAAATTGTTTTATAGTCTTAAAAGGCATGCCAAAGAGATTAATAATATTTGTTGGATAACTTCAGAAATGTATAAAAGCCATGCACTGTTAATGGGAGATAACTCTTGTATCTTTCATTACAAAACCAAAGCAGATAAGCTTTATATGTGCAAGTGTTTATAAATATATGTATATAATGATTAAATGTATATAAAATATTAAATACAAAAAAAAAAAAAAGCCAACATGCATCGTCTTGGCAAACATCACAGGAGTGAATAAAGCATATACTGTCGTGATTATAGAAGATAATCTGAGGTTAAATCATGCAAAACCACTGCATCAGAATAAGTTGATATGGACTACATGTATATAAAATATAAGAAAATAAATATACTGATGGAAAAGAAAAAAAAGTAAAAAGTTTTCGTTGGGAAACAATTTAATACTTTCATCCCCAGGAATCTTAATGGTATACTCATTTTTTCTGTATCAGACAAGTTTATTGTTGTTGATGGGGATGTAAAGGTTAATTTTTAGCACAATCAAAGTGAATATAAACAGTGTGCTTACTCTATTGTACCAAAAGTCTTGACATTTTTTTCTAGACCCTTAAAAAAATGTTTTTGATCATTTCCGTTTTAAGTACACTTTGTTCTGTGAAATTAATGATTGGTTTATGATCGGTACTTAGGTGTCTTATTGCCACTATAACACACCTCTATTGAGTTGAACTTCTTTCTATTTATAGACAAAACAGCATTCAACTACCAATTTATTTTTTGGACACAGAAAAAGATGAAAACAAAGACGAGGAAGAGGACAATACAGATGATAGATACGAAGTCTCTTATATCAAAGACATCAGCCTTAAAAACCAAATAAACAAATTTCAAATCTTCTTGTACTGGAGATGAGAGAGAGAGTGGAACCCTTTCATCCCTACAGACTATAATAGACTGGTCTTCAATTATAGAAAAGAGTATACCACTCAGGGATGAAAGGGTTAATTTGGTTCAGAACTGTAAAATGCTGTAATCACTCAACCATGGAGACTCTGAATTAATTTATAGCACTACCAAAGGTAAGTTGGCACATGTTTTCAAATGCGACGAGTCTAAATTAAATTATAACAGGGGTGACAGGTTGAAGTTTACACCCTTTTGTTTGGAAAATGGGCAGTATTGTTTCGTTTTCTGATTGAACCAGGATGTGCTACTTCGTCTTGATAAACCTATACTGAAGTATGTGCCACTTTGTCTTGGTACATGTAGACCTACACTGAAGTATGTGCCACTTTATCTGGGTAGACCTATTCAGAAGTATGTGCCACTTTATCTGGGTAGACCTATACTGAAGTATCCACCACTTTGTCTTGGTAGACTTATACTGAAGTATGTGCCACTTTATCTGGGTAGACCTATACTGAAGTATGTGCCACTTTATCTAGGTAGATATCTACTCAAGTATGTGCCACTTTATCTGGGTAGACCTATACTGAAGTATGTGCCACTTTATCTAGGTAGATATCTACTAAAGTATGCGCCACTTTATCTGGGTAGACCTATACTGAAGTATGTGCCACTTTGTCTTGGTAGACCTATACTGAAGTATGTGCCACTTTGTCTTGGTAGACCTATATTGAAGTATCCACCACTTTGTCTTGGTAGACCTATATTGAAGTATGTGCCACTTTATCTGGGTAGACCTATACTGAAGTATGTGCCACTTTGTCTTGGTAGACCTATATTGAAGTATGTGCCACTTTATCTATACTGAAACATGTGGTGACAAATGATATGGCTTGGTTTATTTTACATTAAAATACAGTCAAACCTGTTTTGTGAGACTATTGTCATAAAAACCAACTGTCATGTAAATCACCATCATAGAGAATGTCTTGTGAGATGGCTGTCAAAAAAAAAGACAACTGTCATAAAAAACAACCTGTCTTATGAGACCACTATCATAGAAAATCACTTGTCTTATGAGACCACAGTCATAGAAACCACCTGTCTTGTGAGACCACGGTCATAGAAACCACCTGTCTTGTGAGACCACAGTCATACAAACCACCTGTCTTGTGAGATAACTTATGTATTACATATATATCTCATTAGAGAGTATTTCTATGACAGAAGAGAGTGATGGTCCTTAAAGACAGTTTCCACTGTATTATACATGTATGTATAAGATGCTATGAACATACACAGAGAAATATATCTTAATCAGAATATACTTAATTCCTAAACAACAAAACAATGATTGAACATTTATCCTTATTTTGGTAAATAGATAACTTCTAGTGTTAATGAAACAAAACATCATCAATGGGATATTGCACTCTAAATTACCAGTATGGTAGTTACACAATAATTTGTATATGTGGGTCAAGATGACATACTTTTAGGGAAAATCTAAAGATAGTGCTTGGAGACACAAGTAGATGGACAACATTAAATATATTAGAATAAGCAACTGAACTACAGTAAAACCCATCTTGATAGACCACCCCCATCAGCCACTGAAATGTGCTCTCTCAAGACAGTTGGTCTTGAAAAAAAATGGTTTTATTTAAAGTAATAAATATAAAAGTGATTTTCAGAATGATGTCTTAACCCATTTATCCCTAACAATACATTTAGACTGGTTTAAGTCATTGATTTACAGAAGAGTCCATTGTTTTTCAGGGGGGTTGATGGGTTAAAGGACTGGTGGACATTCAAGACAGGTTCCTCTGTACTAATTTTGACAAAAATTACTTTAGACGGAAATATTTCATTTTATCTTTCTTTCCTTTTTGCAATCAGAATTGTAATTTTCAATGCAATGAAATATATTTTTGTTAGCACTTAATTGTCTAATTACCATATTTCTAACAGAAGTATGGGAAAGATGTTTTCTAGTCGATCAACGATAGTAAACACATTAATGATTGTCATAAGGAATACCTTAGTGACATACATGTACAGTAAAACCTGTATATAGTGGCCACCCAAGGGACCAGAAAATATTGACCTTTATGTGCAGGTGACCCTTATACACAGGTTCAATTTAGTTGAAGTATGCAGTCAAGTGACTTGAAAAAACTGGCCTTTATAAACAGGTTATCCTTATATAGAGGTGGCCGCTATAGCAGGTTTTACTGTATATACAGTAAAACCTGTCTTGAGAGATCACCCCATCTACCTCTGGAATGTGGTCTCTCAAAAGGATAATTTCATAAAGAGGTTTTCAGAATTTTGTCTCAAAAGACATGAGAGAGGGCCTTCAAGACAGGCTGCACTGTACTTTTTGTGATTTTCCTCTTCTGTATACAAAAATTCAAAGATCATCATTGTTAAACTTAGTATTCATTTTTTTTTTTTACAAAGATCTATTTTCAAAAGAATAAGTTTGATGCATGAATTGGTAGAAATTATTTCAGAAACCTATTGAAATATCTCCTACCTAATTTGCATATTTTCAGGTGTTTTCATCCGTAAAGATTTAGCATTAAGCGAATAGAGAAAGAAAAAAAACACCCTTTACCGTGAAATAACCCTAATAAATGTATAGATAACATGACAAATAAAATCAAGAGCCCTTAACCATTTCCTAAGCTAATATAAATTACTTCCTGGAAAAAGGGTAAATATATGATCATACCTGTTTCTTCGGAATCATTTGAACAAATTAAGAAACACAAGAGCTTGGATAAAGGTAATGATTTGGTAACCAGGTAAAAATCTAGGTTACCAGACAACATAACCAACAGTTTAAACCTATTATATATGTTAAAAGTGAGAGTTTTCCATTTATGCAATTCAATGCTATGATGTGATCATGATAACAACTCTATATCCACCTAACAGTAAAATCAATAGCTCTCTGCACGATAGGTATAATGTTAGAAATATGCGAAAGGGTACATATGTATTAACAACAGCTTGTTCTTCTGTGCCAACTTATGACTGGGCGTCTATACGACCATCTGTTTCATAAAAACGTTTTATGCAAATGCAGCAATTTTTTTATTTTTTTTTATTTTTCTCACACAAACCAAGATACTTTAGAATTGTAAGTTTAGGCCCTAAAAATCTATCACTGATATATTGTAATACATGTATACAGTGCAATCTGCCTTGAAAGACCACCTCTTGAGAGACCACACTTCAGTGTCAGATGGTGTGGTCTCTCAAGACCGACTGACTGACTGACACACTCTCTCTGTCTGTCTGTCTGTCTCTCTCTCTGTCTGTCTGTCTGTCTCTCTGTCTGTCTGTCTGTCTGTCTCTCTCTCTCTCTCTCTCTCTCTCTCTCCTGTGGAACACATACTAACTTTGTCTGCTACATAACTGGATTTTTCAAGAGGAAAAATGTGTACACTTAGGAATACATGGATATGCCTTTCCAATAAAACTATATCTAAATTTTTTCTTATCTTGATTTCTAATATGCATTGATCTGTTCTACTATTTAGAAGAGCCTATTTATTTCTTTTCCCAGGGAGACAACAAGACTAAATTACTTCCATCTATGCACAATTTCCCACTATCAGGAAGAATCTATTTTTTCAGTTCATGGGGGACAAGGGAGTATTATCTAAGTCTAGTTTGTTAAAAGTCCCAGTTGTGAAACTAATTACTCACCCAAAGAGCATTTTGTAAGTATTTTGTATGGCTCTAATTTAATTCAATTGCTATGCATCCTTTGTTAAGCTTTACAAGACAGCACAGAAACTATAGTGATAAAGCCACCAGTCTCAAAATTCAATTAACAGTTAATTGTCTTTCTGATACAATCAGCTGGTGATCATTGGTGTATCTGTTTGTAATATACAGGAAAGAATCTTTCTAGAATATATGGATATATTAAGTTGTTCTTTTGTTTCTGGTTCGTTAGGATGCCTCCATGGCCCCGTTGTTTTAGCATGGGCACTTTAAAACCATGACTCCTTTATTGTTAGGCCCTAAGTTTGTCATCCTTGTCACTCGAACGCTATGCTGATTCTGTGAGAAAGTTTCCACTTTCCTTGAAGACAGATGATTTTTTTTTTGCTTGCCTACAATATAACCCGGTTATCACCTCTGCCATTACACAGGTATTCATGAAAATCTTTTATCGTTGTTTCATATCCCATGAAGAACTTTTAACAACTGTAATATGGAGATGTCATCATCTTTAAGTGAAGTATCACAAATTTTGACCTGTGCATTGGACTGAAACCAATGCAGTGAGTTTTTTTTTTAAATAGGAGACCTCTGTTTGTTTTTTCTCATCCATAAGGCCAGTGATTTTTTCCTCGGTTGATATTAATACTTTAAATTTGTAAATGATTGTAAAGTTTGTAATTTTGGCTGACTGAAGTATACTTGTATATTTAAAGAGTGCTTCTTTTAAAATTTCTGGCCGGCAGTGGTACTCAAAACTAACATAAACACCTGTAGTAAAAAAAACCTAAGGTAAGATTTACATACTTGTAAATTTACAACGCATTTCCAATATATTTCTGGTCTGCAGTGGTACTTAAAATTTGTATTTGATTCAAAGCCTGACTATCATGCATGAATGTATGTATTTATATATCTGTGTGTGTGTGTGTGTGTGTGTGTGTATGTATGTGTCTATGTATGTATGTATGTATATATGTATGTATGTATGTATGTATGTATGTGTGTATGTATGTATATGTATGTGTGTATGTATGTATATGTGTATGTATGTGTGTATGTATGTATGTGTGTATGTATATATGTATATGTGTATTAAGGGAGCACTCATAAGTTCCCGTAGTGATTAATGTTTGTAACAGGCTGTGAGCCTATCTGTATATTAAGGGGATAATTCTTAGTTCCTAATCTATAATAATACAGTGGGACCGTCCCGTCTACAACTCAAATGTGGTCTCTCAAGACAGGTGGTCCCTTAATACATGTTTCATTTAAAGAATTATTTGACTGAGTAATTGTTCTCAAAATGTGGTCTTAAAATACAGGTGGCATCTCATAAGAAGTCTGTCAAAACAGGTTTCACTGTACTTTAAAATTTGTCTATGATGGATTCTACATTCAGTGAATGTGGCTATAACTAACAACCTAAGAAATTTGAATTAAAGGATTAAAATGTACACTATTCGTCCTGTAAATGATATAAAAGAAGATGCAATTTTGACATTAAAGTTCTTTTTACAATGAAAGCTGTAAAATTTAATCTATCACTATTCTTATCATGTTTCTTATCGGTGTATGCTTGCGTACCAAGGGAGCAGTTCTTTGCTTCATCATCGGCAGCAATGGTTCAATCTGAGTACATGTTACAAATTGGAAATTAGTACAGTAAGATATATACAGTGGTTAATAATCAATTGATACTTCGACATGTGTGTACTGTATGACAAGAACTGGAAGTGACATATGACAGTATGATTTCCATGGTAACGATAAAAAGTGAAAAGAAATTCTAGGAATTGTATGTGTGATAAGTAATCTATAACAAGAAATAGGTGTCTGGCGTTGATTATAATCCTAGCTCAGCAACTTCAAGTACAAAAGTAGGTCACAACCCCATACTCTTAAAATTTTTCCAATTTATTCTAACAGAAAACTTTTTTTTAATTTTTAAAATTTTAGGTAATAAAAAGAGAGACCTGGGACTTGTGAGCTTCTGAA
The DNA here is from genome assembly GCA_030159075.1 of Atrina japonica. NCBI lineage: Eukaryota > Metazoa > Mollusca > Bivalvia > Pterioida > Pinnidae > Atrina > Atrina japonica. Next base: position 161,136 of record BROG01000026.1, on the reverse strand, counting down.
GAAAAAAGGGTAGTTAATTCTCTCAGAATTGGGAATTCAGGGGCAAGACTGATGCACAAACTCTTGTTTGTAGTAATGAAAAGGAAGTGGACCAACTGTCACATGATTAGGATTTATAGTAAAGATGTAATTATACACTGAAGAACTTCGTTAAGAAGTTCACCTAACTGAAGTGGTCTAATTAGCAAAGGTGATCTCCTAATTGTGAGTCTGTACTCAAGTAATTTTTATTAACTCATTTACCCCTAAAGACACATTTAGACTAGCCTAAATCATTGATTTACAGAAGAGTCCATTGTTATTCAGGGGTTGATGAGTTAAGAAGTTCTCTAGAGACTGAACATTTAAATGGTCGTAAATGTGAGGTGGTCTCCTAAGTTAGGTGGTATTTAGGCGAGGTTTCCACCTTACCTGTGTTGACAATGAAAATATTGAAATTTCTGAAGGTCAAAAAGTTTGTCATAAAAAATCTGTTGTAAGAGTGCTACCTTAAGAGACGCTATAGAAATAGAAATAAATCGGAAAAGACCACAAAGTGGTTTTGGAGAAGAAATTTAAAGTGTTTAGAAAATTATGCATGATGTATATTTGTATGATGAGTCGGATCATAATTAGGTCATCTTTCCCTTATGTGACCTAAACATTAAGTTATGATTATTCTGCCGGAACAATTTATGTAATCAAAGAGCTTCAAACACATCAAACAAATTCAGTTTCATATTTAGCCGTGTATAAAATCAACATGAAACAGAATTTAACTAATGTTACATCTGTTTCAAATGTAGCACATACAAAATGGCTGTCGTTGTCTATTTTCAAAGCTTGAAATTCATTGATTTCCAATCTACCTTTGTAATGGAAATCTAAAAAATCAAAGCAGAAATAATTAAAAACTCAATCAAATATTGATAGAGCAAGTCCAATATCATTGTAGAATAACCTTTAACTCTAAATATGCTGTTAGCAAAACCAAGTTTTCAACTGTTTTCAAGCCATATTTTATGCACAGTGTAGCTGTGTTTATGGTCGTAATTACTGTGACGGTGTAGTTTCTATCTAAGTAAGATTATACAGATTTTTGTAAGGTCGTAATGCAGTGCAAAATCTGTGAGAGACAATGTTGTAATGTTCTTTTGATGCCTTATGGTACTGCATTTTTAAACACCCTAACATCCCTATGTAACATAATGGTATGATCTTTTCTGTTTGTATTAGGTCAGTTCATTTTGGTTAATATTGGGATGGATTCTAAGGGTTCAAAGAACCATGTTATCTAAATCAAAGATGCTCTTTCTTTGAATTCATTAAGATTATATTTGAGGCAGTGGATGGGTACAGGATCCTTCAGACAATTTTTGGGGTGAAATTCTTATTCTAATGTTTTCAGCAACTTGAACATATATGGATTGCAAAAATACAATGTTTGAGAATGAGTGCAGACAAATGCAATTATTTTTGTTTCTGACATGTCAAATCTCCAAAATTAGTAATGTTATGTCAGACGGAATTTCTTGTTTCCCCGCATTTCATTCACGGTTATGTTGTAAGGACCCTTTTCTGAGAAAAGCTCATTTATCATTTCTATTTATCATAAAACATTTGTGTTAACTTTTCAACCCCTGTTGTCACATTTAGACTCATCCAGTTCAATAAATAGAATGGGCCAGTATCATAATTCAGGAGTAAACAAGTTAATATGAATGAACGATAATTGTAAAATTTAAATTTTATTAATCATACACTTAAGTGCTAAATCATATATATAGTCTTTACAATTCTTTGAAATGGGCAAGTCCAAATGTGGTTACAGGGGTAAATCAGATAGAAGAAGAAGAAAATCATTCACTGAGGACTGAAACCATTAGCTTTACCATCTATGATGCTTAGTATAAGTTCCTTATAAAAAGTTTCCTTTCCAAAAATTTTTTGGAAAATGCCATTTTGGTGACAAAATTGACCTATTGTAAAGTATCCTGTCCATGTGCTTTTTTGACGTCAATTGATTGTGATGTCATAATCACACAAGTGTTTGACAGCCATTTAATCATGACGTCATTATGAAAAAGTTTGCCAAAGGTGTCGTTTCTGGCATTTTGTGATAGGTCAATTGAGAATTTTATTGTGAATTTTTGTCAAATTGGGGGAAATAATTCACTCAAATGATGGTCTCTCTTTTTAAATGCATTTCCCCTACATTAATTCATTTTTCATTGTGGTTGTGGTGTGCAGACCAAATTGGGAATTTTCGTGGAAAAATAATTTGTATTTTGCATTGGGTATGGGGGCCAATTATCAACCCATGGGGATTATAGAAAAAGGTCTGATATGTACTTTCCATGAAGACAATTGTCAAATTCTATTTTTAGTATTTCTATTATTACAGTGGTACCTTGCTATTAAGATCACCTAACTGACTGATTGACTCAAAGAGGTCTGATTAGAGAGGTGGTCTCTTAAGTGAGGTGGTCTTTAGAAGAGGTGCTATTGTATTAGTATTGGTAAAGTCTATGTAATTATGTTGAACTGTTGAATTACTAAAAACATTAGTCGAAGCAAAAATTCGGGTCTCCGTGGCTAAGTGGTCAGAGCATTTGCTCTAAAGACACATTTGGATTGGCGTTAATCCATTGATTTTCAGGGGTTGATGAGTTAATGAAAGTTTAGTGTATGTAAAATGAACAGTAGAATCACCTTATCACCACCTAAATATTTTTGCTCAGTTCAAAATAAGATGCATGAGAATATAAACCAACAAAAATACATAATTAAATAAAACTACTTTGGTAATTCTGGTACTGTTTTGGTAAATGTGTGCTAATTTGCATGGTAATCCATTGTATTTCTTTGGGGCTAGTAAATTTGCCATAGGACAGTCTTCAGACAGAAATGCTAAATTTGACATTCAAACATGAATCTTATGAAATGAGATAATTAAGAGAAAAAAGAAGATTTTTAGGTAATGTATTATCTCATGGTACATTCTGAAAAAGTTTCGGAATTGCAAAATATGTTAGTACATGTATATTGATGAATAAAATAAATAGAAAATAGATATAAAAAAGGGAAATTGCACAAATTTGAAGCTACCATGATGTGAACTTATATAAATACAGTCAAAATTTATTCAAATTAGATCCATCAGTCAGATGCTAAGTGTTCGATGGAGCAAATTTTGACCCCTTTATATGTTCAAACATGAATTTCAGGAAAATGAGATATCTAAAGGGAAAAAAGAAGAAGAAATTAAGTTTCTAATGTGAATATATAGAAAGGAAATGATTATAATGTGAGGACAAAAGTATTGATATTTTATACTGTATATATATATATACACACACAGAGTGTAATCTGTCTATTCCAGCGGACCATGGGACTGGGAATTAGGCTGGATTATACAAGATCCGGAATACAGGAGGGTAGATCATACACTTCATGACATTGACATACAGTTAAGCCGGAATTGGAAATAGACAAGATATAGAACACACAACATATTTTACATTGGACATAAAAGGGAACAAATTTGGAACTGTCCAAATTAGACAAGAATCTGGAACACTCAAGGGCTTGAATAGACAGACTATAGTGAATACAGTGGAATCTCTTTATGTCAAAATCAGATATATTAAAATTCCAGTTATGTGTAACCTATAGACCGGTCCCAATTTTTAAGGATAGAGCAATATGTTAACTACAGTAATATTCAGGTTATCTCGAATTTTGGATATCTTGAAGCAATCAGGGTGGGCCATTAAATTTTGACATAACGAGATTTCAATATATATGTGTGTGTGTGTGTGTGTGTGTGTGCACGCGCGTGTGTGTAAATGTATATATTTATAAACATATCCACAACAAAACTTGGGAGTATATAACATACACAATGTATCAATCAAGGATATGAATGAACAAATATCAACATTCTATAACAAAATTGAATGTAATAATTAAAACAAAAAAAATTATATTGATTAGATATAATAATTAATATAGATACCGTAAAAAATGTTGGCAATTTCCCAATTTCCAATGTACACTTGTATATGCTTTCTAATATACTGAATGTCTTCATATTAATAATACTTTGAATTTATTTTTCGATATGAATTTATTCACACTTTTTTGCTATTGTAATAATTAGTGGATACTTATGAAGGTCAAAGTCAGTTGATATTTTTTCATTGAGAAATTATAGAAAGTTCAATATATGAATATATATATATATATATATATATAGATATATATATATATATATATATAAGGGATATATACAAATACATGTACATATGCATGTAAAAGACAAGAATGAAAAAAGATAAAAAAATATATATATATATCTGATGCAGTGGTTGCCAATGGTATCGTCATGGATACATGCATTAGCATGACGACAAGACTTACGGGTTGATTATCATCAAGCATACGTGGCCCATCACCCACTTTGGGTGCAGGGTTAGAAAAGAACGGGATGGAAAGAGAATTGCGTCGTTGTTTTACCAGTGGCTGTTCAAGTGTAGTGGATGCACGTCCAAAAAACGACTCACGTCGGCTCATCTGTGAGGTAACCAAGGCAACATGGATCACATGACAAACAATTTGCAATTAGTGGTGTGCGCACACATATATTTGTATGTTATATCCAAATTTGCTTTAATTGTTCTTTAATTAAACAAGCAATTAAATAGAAATATTTATATTGAGATGCCTATATTTGATATCTTCAGGAGTTTTCAGTACACACACAACTGATCTCTAAGCAGTGTCATTGTGCAGACAATATCATGATAACCAGAGAAATCCATTCCACAGCGCATTAGACATGGGATTTATCTTCAATACAAAAACAATGACTGACAAACATAGTTAATATAAATCATCGAAATATAACACAAGGCTTCATGTCAAACATATCAGGAACATCTTTGACTTTTCTGCACTGACTTGAATGCTGTTGGTACAAAACGGTCATCTGCTTATTCAGAAATTGATGTTTCTATGATGAACTGTCAATACAGGTAAATACTGAATCTGATGCCAGTTTAAGCATTTTGATTGCTTTTGAACGTTTATTAAGAGCAACAAGTCCACCTTACATCCGAAGCTATTTTAAACCATACAAGTAAATTTTAAAGAATGAAGACACATGATTTTTAATCTCATAAAAAAATTAAAAGCATTTAATAAAAAAACTCACAAAAAATATATATACATATAGATAATTATACACACAATCAGGAACTATAAACACAGACCAAAGAATGACAGTCACCACCAAGAATGTAAGAAAACTTATAAATCCACCAAAAAAAATTACATTTCACTTGTCATGCCAGCATACACTTATATTAGAGCTCTCTGGCATTTTTTTTTTTCACTTAAAAGACGGACAACATGCAAAGACATTCATTAGAAGAGTAGGAAAAACATGTGGCAAGGGCTTCCGCATAGCCGCGCCACACAATCAAGTCGCAGTGGCTAAGATTGGTAACCAGAGTTTCTTACCCGCTAGGGTCATAATATCAATAATTTGTTTTTCTATTATGCTTCTCAATGTCACATACCAAGTTTGAAGATGATTGGCTGATCAGTTTTGGGAATAATAAAGTTTCAAATCTTCAGGTTTCATATTCAACATACAACGACAACAGGTGACAGATCAATATATAGGTCCCGTGAAGAACTCGGGTGACAGATCAATATATAGGTCCCTTGAAGCACTCGGGTGACAGATCAATATATAGGTCCCAGTGAAGCACTCGAGTGACATGAAAATTCGTTTTATGCAGCTCCATTAATGTACGTGAAAATCCAGAAGTCAAAACGGTCGCTCTGATTTAAAGTGAGATATATATGGCATAAATCATCGTTACTTGATTCCAGAGCAAAATATTCATAGCATCCGAACACTATGCACATCATAAAAATTAATTATTATTTCCTACATGTATATTATTAACAAAATATTAAGCCTGGACAGAAAAACAAAATATTCTGATATTAATGATAATTTGGTTTAACATATAAAAGGTAATGAGTACCTGAATATGTACTTTTGTTGTTGTTATGTTTTTGATTTGAAAAAAAAAAAAATCCCAAAACCAACAAAAATTAAGGAAGATATGTAAAAAATGAAACCTTACTTTAATTGCAGCATTAAGGTGGATTAGATTTTTAAAGCAGGCTCAGCAAGAAGTTTAGTGTTTTCTGTCTCAATCAGTTGATGCACATTTAAATATTATGACAGGCATTAATTTCCATACAAATAGACCATAATCAACGTAGTATGGCAAATTTCACTCTCCATATTAATGTATTTGAATCTAAATTTGATAGGAACAAAATCTGTTATCTATAATTTTGATCTTAAATCTTATCTTATTTGCTGGTAAGTTAATATACCTCTACCAGTATATATGCGACTAAACCCATGTACCGTTAGGTGCAACTAAACTCACATATTAATGTACATAATGGCTGCAATATGTAAGTACCCAAAATGCATGCTCGTAAGGAAACACGCTACAGGTAAAAAAATCACACACATGCGTCAATTATTGTTTAAACTGACTATAAACAGAAAGTAACTGAAACTCAGTAACCAAATACATTCTTCATGCTAGTACGCATAGTCAATGACCCAAACCACACGAAGAAAACAAAATATAACATAAGACAATCAATTTAAGCGTATATATATGGTAAAATGATAAAATTATAACTTACCCCAGAGCTCTTGGAGTTTTTGACAGACGAACTCTTGTTACCGCTGTTCTGTCTGCTGGTGGTGGATCTACCCAGAATTCCATCGGATTCTTTCTCTACAAACACATAAAATTTTGAAATTAAATTTTTAGTTTTGTCATTTTCTCAAAATGAAATTAAAGGTACAGATGTACTCTTGCAGAGAATTTTATGAAATTTTACTGATTTTATTTTTCTCGATCACAAATGTTTCTATTAACTCATCAAAAGCTGAAAAACAATGGACTCTTCTGTAAATCAATGATTTAGACCAGTCCAAATGTGTCTCAAGGGTGAGTGAGTTAACTGTAATACTATTTGAATTTTTCAATTTTGAGTGGTGTTTTATGCCACAATCAACATTTTTTATTCAGTTATATGATGGTGGTCAGTTTTTAATGGTGGAGGTGAGAACCCAGATACAATGTCCCTGGGAAGAGACCACCGACTTTCCGCAAGTAAACTGGCAAACTTTCTCACAAAAGTCAGCTTAAGAACTACATTTATTCTTGGCTTAGCTTTAAAACTTCATCCCCAAGTAAGATGTCCATGGGGTTAAAAAAAGAGTCATAACATTTACGTTTAGACAATTTTTTTAGTTCCGTATATATATGCATAAAACGCATGCAGGAATTATTGACTAACAGACTTTGTAGTACTATATTTAAAGCTGATATAAAGTTATTTTCAACTCGGGCCAAAAAAAAAAAAAAAGTCTATTGGATGTGACTTGACTGATAAAAACCCTAACCCAAACTTATCTTTGCCCATTTACAATTTTTTTCTTTTCAAAAATCTGAAATTTTGTCCACTTTATATATCAAAATTTAAATGAAAAAAAAAATTGCCTACTGACTGACCAACTTTTAAAAAAAAAATTATAAAATGACTGGTTGGGGTACATCATACAAATATTTTTAAACTCATCAACCCCTATAAAACAATGGAGTTTGCTGTAAATCAATGACTTAGACCAGTTCAAATGTGTCTATAGGGGTGAATGATTTAATTATGATCTCATCAAATAATTACACCCACCCCCATTATTTTGGCCCTTTGCTGACAGAAAGCTTATTCATTCGGTCTTCAATTGGCCATATTGTCACCATAGTCTCATGCATGGCATGTATGACCTTTCTTCAATTATTTTTAGCTTGTAATTTTTGCTTTCATTTTAAAGTTGCCCAAGCCCTCATCTGAGAGTGCAAAAATTTCCGGGTATATACTACTACCTTCAAAGGCCGGTATCCTCATAATCATGCTGATCTAATGAATAAGAACAGGTATATACTACTATCTTTACAGGCCATTATCCTTATAATCATGCGGATCTAATAAATTAGACTGGGTATATATATATACTACTACCTTTACAGGCCAGAATCCTTACAATCATCCGGATCTAATAAATTAGACTGGGTATATACTACTACCTTTACAGGCCAGTATCCTTACAGTCATGCGGATCTAATAAATTAGACCATGCTATTTATCACAAACATGATCACAGTGCATATGTAGAACGGTCAAAAGTCTGCAGCCATTTTGAAAAAGATAAATTTGATTTTGCATTCTGTTGCTCTTTAGAGCTATTTCAGTTTTCATTTGGGGTTTTCAATATCAGCTGTAGTACATTGGAACTTGTCTTGAAAGACCACTGTCATGAAAGACCACATGTATTTTGAGACCACATTTTGAAAATCACTTAGTTGTTAAGTAATCCTTTAGATAAACCCTCTCATAAGAGACCACCTGTCTTGAGAGACCACATTTTAGTGGCAGAAGAGGGTGGTTTCTCATGACACATGTGACAGGCTTCATCGTATAGGTACACATGTAACAGAAAATTGATTTTCTATAAGTCTTCATTAGCGGAGTAGTTTGTATCATTGTCTGACCCACATTCCTGAACAATGCTCCTTCAATGACCTACTGACCTAATTAAGAAAATGAATGACTGAATATATAGTGTAATAATAATGGGAAAAAAATAAAGTGTGAACTTATAAACACTATAACCTTGACCTCTGAGCCATTGACCCTAATGTTTAAGTATATAGAGCCATCATGACCTTGACCTTTGACATAAGGAGAGACAAGTGTTATTTGTTTCCAAAAGTAAAAATGAAGAAGAACCAATAGATAATCGAAACTCAAGTCCATTAAAATACAACAAATAAGATATACAAATGGTCTTACTTACAGGTGTTTGAAAGTAGTCAGCTCAAATAGCAATCATTTTAATGTTTGTGATGGAAAAAGAATTAAAGTACAGTTGAACTTTAGAAGTAAATATATATATATATATATATAATAAGATACGAAATGGCATAAAACATTTATCTTCAAAATTTCTTTTAAATATATACACGATTTGAAGTAGAAATCGATTACTGATGTATGAATGATTTAAAAAAATGTTCTTTCAATTAAATCTTTAAATTCTTATATAATTCAATTTATGTACACATGGATGTGCTCTCGTGTATAAACAGGTGATTTTAAATCAAGCACAAAATGTCTTACCATAGCTTACGGATTTACGTCTAAATCCAAAGGCCATATTAAAGTAGCCCTTTAATCTGCCAATTCAAAGTGACAGAAATATCACAAAAAACACAGTATACAAATTTGTTTTTTAATCGTAATTTTTTTTTTCATAGGAAAAAAAGCTCCTTTTCATGGTTTCGCTAACATTTTGAAATTTCAAATTAATTTAAAATTCCACACAAGTATGCCTTGGTATCTATGCTGACTGAAATGTTCACACCCATAAATATTACATTTTCATCCCTTCTTTCAATCTTTTCATCAGTACGACAAATTCACATCATTATCTCTAAAGAATTACATATTCTCCTTCATATCAGCTGCCATATTGAGCAGAAGTTTTTGTAGATGCATGCTAAAACATTTAAATGCAATATAAAATCCACAAATCGTCTCAGCAAAATAATATCTCCCAGTTGCCTTGAACCAGAGAAAGAAATTTCCGTGGGTGTCATATTAATTCCGATCTAGGGCATATGTTGGTGACACCTTTTGTACATTTTTTTTTCGTGTACACCTTTGATCCTCGGGTAAATGAAAATGAGCACAATACACAAAACATTCAAAATCGCCACATCGGGTCACTTTGATAGGCTTTGTCAAATCTGATGGGGATAACAAAGGAACATCGTAAAGCCATGCTGCTTCCTCATTCAGACCATTAATCCCATCATTGGTTTCTTATCTGCCTGCAAATGACCACCATTAATGCCATGTTTGTCCAACACGATACCAAACACAGTGATCAAATCGTACACAACAAGACGCTATCATTAAATCATTTCTTGTTTTGTTCCATTTAAAATGTCCCAACAATGCCGGATAATCCATGAGTTAAGTACCCAATTCGGTTACAGAATTTTTATATTGCAATATAATTTTCAATCAGGTGAACACCCTGACCAAATAACTCTTGATAGTGGAACTGTTTAAGATTAGTTTAAAATTGGTGCATACGTTTCTATTGATGTCTCTTATCGAAGAGGTCACAAGTTGATGGTTTATAAATTCAGGGTTAAGCAAACAGAATGAGATAAGACCAATCAGATGCTTGCCGAAAAATTGTTTTGTACACCACTACCAATATATTCCTGATCACCAAATTTGTGTTTTATAAAAAAAAAAGTGTTTCTTCGGTCCCATACAAAATTAGAAACACAACATGTCATGGAGGCAATCCACAAACTGAAAGTAGAACTACGACTGATATTACACTCACGTGGCCGAGAGAATACAATGTGGTTTACAGAATACCGTTGATCATTGCAATAAATGAAAGCCCACCAAAATAAAACATAGATAAAACTTGAAATACCTTGATTGATGATTATGTACATGGTACTAGCCCCACATGTGGTACCAATACATTTAATAGGAGTCTCAAAGACAAGAAGTTTTGCCTGTTTCATAAAAATACTTTTTTCCTGTAAATTTGATGTTATATAGAAAATTTGCTATACCACTCATAGTTCTACCAAATTTTGTAAATTTCATTTTGCATTAAAAAAAAGAACAGAAGCAATTTTTTAAGTTTATATGAATCATTTTTAAATTATCGGTCAAAGACATGTTTAAAAACCATGTGATATCTGAAAAGCCTCCCAACGGATTACAACAAATCTGCTGATCAGGCAAAAACTAGGAATGATTTTAGGTCATAACGGAACCAGCGAGATGTTGTCCATATCAACAACATAACTGGAATTGTACAAATTAAAAACGGTGTGCCGAAGGGTCTTACAATCGCTATCAAGGTATATATGCTGTAATACATTCTAATCTGAAAGTTCTGATAACAGTTTCAATTATTTCTGTTAACGCTTCAAGTTGTTGAAAATTGGATAAGATATCCCCAATTACACATATCATCATTTTGACGCTACCTGGTACTAGCTGACCATGCTGGTATCCAGCACCTTATCTGACCAGTGGTTGGGCCCATCGGTGATTACAATGACAAAATATACATATATACTTAGAAAAATGACCAACTCCCAAGTATTGGTAGAGATAGTTACATGATCACTTTTTAAGGTAAAAAGTTAAATGTGGTGTTTGTTGGTACATGTACGTATAGGCAGTTTTCTTTCCTTTTTTTCCGGAGTTGCCTGACTTTAATAATACAACTACTATTACAAAACACTGACAAATGCCTTGATTTATCCTTCATAGCCCTTTTAATCTATGAATAGGGGTCTGGTTAAAAGATTAAAACAAAAAACAAAAAAAACTCTGAATAAAAAAATTTCAGAATGAGTATCAACACTAGGTCCTTCTAATGACTCAGTAAGCCACTGAGAGAGGTACAAAATGAGACCTAGTATGTGATCGGCTTTGCTCTATATAAAACAACGTCAAATTATCAGATCTTTGTGCGAAAAACAACAATAAAATGTTAAATTTGAGATTCTTTTCTTGTTTCAAGTACTTGTCAGTTTTCACATTAAATGTCAAAGTATTTCTTATGGGTCCGCATTTAACAAAACCTGATTGCCGATAATAAAATCCAGGTATAAAACTCGGCAAATAAAAGTACAATGGAGGAATTAAAAGCCATGATGAGGTGTCCAAATATGTCTATTTCAGGTCATAAACACTTTTCTATATGTGTAATTGACAGATTTGTCCATAAAATGAAAATGGCTAATTCAAATTTTATAAATCATGAGGCAGTTAAAGGACAAAGAATTGCTTTCCAAATGGAGTTCATTAAAGTATACTTTGAAAATGCAAATCAACATACTCAGAGCACATTTGTTGGAAGATATTGGTAGAATTGGTAGATGTTGGTAGAATTGTTAGATATTAGCAGAATTGGTAGATATTGGTAGATATTAGTAGAATTGGTAGATATTGGTAGAATTGGTAGATATTGGTAGAATTGTTAAATATTGGTAAAATTGGTAGATATTGGTAGATATCAATAACTAATCACATAATATAAATTCCATATGGATTAGGGCTCGCATGTCTTTTTTGGAGATGGGAATGTGTTAGTCAGCATGTGAAAATATGAAACATAGTACCTCAATTTGGAAAATTCAATGCTGAATTCTTGTACAAATGTATATGCTTTAAATTTTTTTAAAAAGAAGCTTCAATTCAATTTTACATTTACGTTGTTTAATAATTCTTATGGTTAATTTTAATTCTTTTATTACTATTGGTGTTATTTTATCTGCACCTTAACTCATTGACCCCTGAAAAATATTGGACTTTTCTGTAAATCAATGACTTAGAGCAGTCTAAATGTGTCTTTAGGGGTAAATGGGTTACCATTATTTCATTGCATTCAGGAAAAAATAATAATTTTTATTGGAGGAATAAGGTAACCTTTATAGACTGCTGGTGGGGGTTTTAAAACAGCTCAAATGAGAAAAAAATTGAGAAGCATGAAAGAAAACACACAAAATATATTAAGAGTTTCTTTTTCTTTGATGCAAAACCAACAGCTTTTGAAAATATCATGGTATGCACGAGAGATTGGAGAACTTTCACTAAAATGGGATACGTCCATTATAAATGTCAAACTTTGTGGAAATTCATCTAAATATATTGACCTCTCCATATCAGTGAAAAATTGTTCTTATGTGAAATGTCAAAAAAAGAAGAAAATGTTTGACTGTTTCTCACATCATCGAAATCAAAACAAAACAAACAAATTTAATAAACAAGAAACAACTAAAACATTCTGCATGAAAAAAAAACTTTCTTTTTATAAACTTTGAAAACTTTGCACACTCAACAATATTTCAGTTACTGGCATATGATGATGGTCAATGTTTAAATTTTCTGGAGAAAAAAACCCGGTTAGATGGAACCATCTGCCTTCTGCAAGTAAACTGGCAAACTTTCTCACAAAATCAACTTAGGTTCCAGCGGGGCTTGAACCTGTGCCAACAAGAGCAGAGAGACTTCATGGTTCAAAACGTGATGCTCCTACTAATCGGCCATAGCGTCCCCCTAAAACAACACAAAATTGAAGCTACATAACAATTCTGATCATTTGTATCAGGTAAGCTAAAAGAGACAGTTTTGAGGATATATGAGCTTTTTCTGTGCCAACAGTGTTACAAATCTCTTCAGAGAGCATCTAATTCCACAGAGACATATCAAAATTATATCAGAACAGATGCATTTTTAAAATCCCCCTGTGTACTGCCATTTTGTTGTCCGTTTATTGATATCCAATTATAACAGATAGTTAGCTAGCTAGCTAAAACCCATCATACAGTGTCTACCAAAAATAAGTTCTCACCCACAAACTCTTACAGGTAATGACAAAAGTGAAGTACAGTGATGTATGCCAAAAAAACCCAATAATAATAATAATCAGGTTATGTATATACAAACAAGAAAAGTGCAAACAGTAGATAATATGCTTGTCACATGTTGAGTGGGGAAAGCTCAACCAATGGTACTTAAGAAGTTTTGACCCTTTTTGGAGCTCTGTCAGATACTAGGACCTTTTCATTCATTACCTAATGTCAAGTTTCCTGACTCCCAATTTTTCAGATGCATTAACTGCACAAAGGGTTATTACCTAAAAGTTTCAATACAATTTTTCAGATGAAACTTGTATATAAAATATTCAATACAGAGAACTTACATAAAGACACAACACAACAAAACCAGTCTTTATAGGGAGGTGGTCTTTATACACTAGTGGTCATTAAAGATGTTTTACTGTATTTGGAAAGTGATGTTTGAAATTTGGACAAGTACATGTAGATTTCTAAATCACATGTACAGGTGAGAGATTTGGTAAATATTTTACCGTTTTACTTATGTGCAGGTGAGAGAGTTGGTAAATATTTTACCGTTTCACTTATGTACAGGTGAGAGATTTGGTCAATATTTTACCGTTTTACATATGTACAGGTGAGAGATTTGGTAAATATATTACCGTTTCACTCATGTACAGTTGAGAGATTTGGTCAATATTTTACCGTTCTACTTATACATGTACAGCGAAAGTGCAGTAAAAAGCTTTCTATTACATGTATGTAGTTACCAATTGTGAAATGGATTACTGTTCTCCTAATGACTGGCGACATAAAAAAAAATAAATGGGAAATTAATAATTGATGTTCTTCATCATTAAACCCACACAAAAGCTGTGTGGTACAAGCATCAGACCAAGTATTCAAATAAATATCCATACACACTTAAACAAAATATAAACCCTTGGAACAAATAGAATGAGAGTCGGAAAGGTCCCTAACTCAGCGACCCTTTCAGTCACATTTAAACTGGCCAAGATCAATATAAAGTGTGGTCTACTGTCATCATTCATTAGTTTTAACAAGTTCATATTGCATGTAAAATAAGTTTTATCTGAAATCATACTCCCCTGAATTATGACAGTGGACTTAACCATTCTTTGAAATGGACAGGTCCAAATGTGACTTCAGGTGTTGATGAGTGAAATTAGACCATGCAAATAATTTGCCCAATTTTCATTTATAATTATAAAGCACTGTATGTAGCATACTCCTTTCTAAAGTCTGCTCAAATTGTTTACGACCTAACTTTAAAAAAAACTGTGACTTGGCAACCTACTTAAATAGTTCTAAATCCAATGAGGTATGGAGAGAGAGAGAGAGAGAGAGAGAGAGAGAGAGAGAGAGAGAGAGAGAGAGAGAGAGACAGAGACAGAGAAAGACAGAGAGTGAGAGAAAGACAGAAACAGAGAAAGAGAGACAGAAATGGAGAGAGAAATGGGTAATCAAGAAAACAAACAAGATTGAAATGGTTCAATAAGATTGAAATGGTTCAATAAGAAAGTTGTTTAATAAGATAATGATAACATACACAATCCATACTTATAATTTAAATTATCCAATAGAAATCATATACACAATGGTATGAAAGTTCAGGAAAATTCCATAACCAACTAAGATCATTCTGTCACAATTCAGAGATTACTGGTGGAAAAATATAAACCAGGTGATAAGGTTTGGCCCATAAACCAGACATTTTATATTCAAATATCAGACGATTCCGTCTTCTTCAAGATCAAGATTAATCTTTTCAACACTACATTTTTACACACACCATGATAGCTATGTTTATTTGTTTTTATTTTTGTTTTAGAACCAATGAGAACCACCCAGTTATACAGAGTCCCAGGAGATCTTGATCTGCATCACATACATACAATACTTCATCTCCCTTGGGAGCTAGCCATTTTTTCATTGATGATACTAAAGCCCTGTTGGCATTCCACTGAAATAAATTGACTAAGATTTACTTAGAAGTTGTTTTTTTGTATTTTCTTTTAAGAAAAACTCATTAATGTGAAAAGTAAATGGACTATTCATAACAATAGACAACAAATGAAAGTCAAAGGTCACCTTGAATCTTTTACTCAAGTGATCTCAAAATTCTAAGCCAATGAAATAAGTGCATTGACACAAAAAGAAAGTTACCTTTAAACCCAAAGATTTCCTCCGCAACATTCGCAAAATAGGTAGGTCGAAATAAATCCGATTCTGATTTTCGATTTGCCCGTATTTTCGGCTTTGACCCTCTCCTCTGCTTTCCAACTATCAAACTGACATCGTTTGACATTATTCCGTTTGTTTTTTTTTTAAAACTAAGAGATGCAACCTGACATCAGAATTTTGTTTTTCCTTTTGCTTGGCTAAAATATGTTAATCCAACACCCATGGAAATATTTTCCTTGCAGTTTTTGCTTTCATTCATTTATTGTATGATCTGTAAAGTCACAAAGTCAAAGAAACATTTTGACAGCTTTGGTTGAATGTTAACTCTACGACTTAATCACAGAGGGAATACACACAACACTATAATCCTTTAGGATAAAGGCCCAGAGTGACCTTCTGTATGGAGATATAATCCTATTACGATATGTCAAGGTACGCCACACATTCTTATCCCACCTCAACTTTCCGCAGAAATATTACACAAAATCTAGCTGTGATCAACGGGTAGATTTGAGTTAATCAATAATTTGTACCGACTTCACAGATATGTCCTACCATGGTTAGACAGGCTGACTGCTATTGACTATATATCTATTATGTTTGGCGAAACGAAAATGAATTACGGAACTAATATCGAACAATCATTTTAATCAACAAATTTCCCTACAAATTTGGAGCCAGACAATAGGAAGATGGGATTGAAAATTATTGCATATAACTCTGTAGGCCAGAGAATTGATGCATTCTTTTGCTAACTGTTTTGATACAAAATTTGTTATTACAAGAATTTATTTTCAGTGATGTAATATCATTTTTTAATTTTGCACCAAAATTCTACTTTTGCTTTGAAGTAAATCTGAGTGTCAAATACCATAAAAATGTTGAATTCTTGTTTCATTTCTGAATATTTCTATGAAAAAAATTGATGAAATTTATATATGAAAATTAGTGTTGTTATATATAAACTTGGATTTATATTTCTTTTGACAAATTGTAAAAAGAGGACTATGATTCAGTAGAATCAATATGGAAGGAATCATAAGCTAATGAACTTATCAACCTAAAGACAAAAATCTCTCTTGCAAAATATTAGAAATTAATTACCCACCAATAAAATCCACAAAAATAACGAGAAAGCTACCCACAAATTCATAAGTATATCCAATACTTTAAATTCCATTCTGCCACTGAATTTCCTGTACAAGTCAATCTTGAAAATTTTCAGTTTAAAAAATCCAGAAATCGTTTGTGTTAGCTATGTACTAGGTATATAACAAATATGTAAAACTTTTCACTAGTCAAATTCTCGTAATTTACTTAGTGGATTGTATTATGTTGGTGTTAAATTCACTCTTTGCTTTGAAATTGACGACTGCTCACTGATCCATATCAGTTCCTCAGTATGTACTACCCTGTATAGAAGTTTTTGTTAGTTCAACGTAATTGACTTATAAAATCACGATAAAATCATTAGTGTCTTTGATCTGTAACTGACACATACAACTTACAGAGCAGTCACTGGCGAAATGTACAATTGCTTAGCTTAACACTATTGTTGACAGAACGTCTTATCACGAAACAAACTAGCTGTATGTTTGTGGTAAGTTTCATAAAATCAATTTCTGGAGTAGTGATAGGCGTAACCGTAAAACATTATCCCTATCAGCATCAGGCTATCGGTAGTTTAAAGTTTACAGCTTCCATAGTAGAGATAGTGACTTTTAAAATTGAGAAAAATCAATTTCTCTCTCCTAGCAAAATGAGGTGAAATGAACATAGATGATATTGATACATACATATTTTCTAGGCCGACAATAATTTTTACTCTTAGCACCTGTATTGATAACTAATAAAGCCTTGGCTCAAATTTACCTGCATTTTTTTTTTAACTATAATGTACTATATTTATCAATTTTTTTTTCTACAGAACTGTGTGAAATATTATCACCTTTTTGTAGTCAAAAGAAATAATGAATAAAAATATAAAAAGTTACTACATTTTATGAGTGGGTGCACAGTTTTTCCTGGACAATAATATTTCAACTCTAAATACCTGTGATTATACTGGTTCTATGCTGCAAATTATCGGTACCTGATAATTTCCCTACATAATGCCTGAAACTGATCAATAATATTTATTGTATAATTTTGTACAATATGACCTCTTTCTTGTGGCCAAATATACTTGAATTATAGATAATAACTAGACTGCGTAAGTGTGTACTAATTTGTCAGACTGCAAATATATACTGCACGTGGACAAACCTATTGATATTGTACCCTATGTTTGTTTGAATGATTCTAACATTGTGACTGTAATTAGTGCCTTGACCCCCCCACCCCCTTTTTCATATTGGATGTGCGCAGTACTTAATTTTTTTTTGGTACTTGGGATCAGTGACACGTGAACATTTTACATGTTGTTTGTGCATAAAGCTGTGATCAAGAAAAAGTAATTATGAAAGTCGTCAATTTCAAGTCAATCAATAGCCCAGCTGTTCATTGATATGTTTCTATATTTACGTCACAATTACTGATTTTCACTTTTAGTAGAACAAATTGTTGATTTATACCAGTCCATGAATATGATCATTACACATGAAATTGAAGCAGACAACATATGATAAATATTAACTTACTTACATACACAATTCAACTCATCAACCACTAAAAAATAATGGACTCTGCTGTAAATCAATGACTTAGACCAGTCCAAATGTGTCTCTAGGGATGAACAGATTAACATACACACATTTTACATACAGTGTACAAACTTACACATACACATATACACACTTACACACATACTGTGGAACCTTGCTTTTAAGACCACCTAACTAAGTTAAGTGGTCTGTTTTTTGAGGCGGTCTCTTCAGTGAGTTTCTGTATTTTTAAGACATTTGTCAACAGACTAAAAACTTGTGGTCGTATGTGTAAGGTGGGCTCCTAATTGAGGTGGTTTCCTAAATAAGATGGTCTCCTAAGTAAGGTGATCTTCTAAGTGAGGTGGTTTCTTAAATAAGATGGTCTCCTAAGTAAGGTGGTCTCCTAAGTGAGGTTTGTTTGTTTGTTTATTGTTGTTTAACGTCCCACTCAAGAATCTTTCACTCATATGGAGACGTCACCAATGCCGGTGAAGGTGGTCTATGCTCGACACCTATGGCCATTGAGCAGTGAGGGTTCTTTAACGTGCCGAAATAAGGGACCTGGTCTGTCTCAGTCCGAAGTGGAGGGTTGGTAACCATTTCACATACTTCCCTGCCCAATCCGAGGATCGAACCCGGGTCTCCTAAGTAAAAGGTTGCTCTAACCACTGCGCTACCCGGACACCCTCCTAAGTGAGGTGGTTTCCTAAATAAGATGGTCTCCTAAGTAAGGTTGTCGCCTAGGTGAGGTGGTTTCCTAAGTGAGGTGATCTAAGTGAGGGGGTTTCCTAAGTGAGGTGATCTAAGTGAGGTGGTTTCCTAAGTGAGGTGATCTAAGTGAGGTGGTTACCTAAGTAAGGTGGTCTTTAGGTGAAATTCCACTGTACATACATACCAATGTATTTACATTTGTAAATAATACTTTCCTTGGGCATATGGGCCTTCCTTACAAAGAGGCTAGAGTTTGACTGGATTATGAATACTGTTTAACGATGCACTCAACAATTTTTATATGGTGGCAGCCAGTTTTTATTGGTGGAGGATAGTACAATCTACCTGCGAATAGACCACCAACCTTCCGCAAGTAAACTGGTAAACTTTCTCACGAAATCAGTTTAGGTTTTAGCGGGAGTCGAACCTGTGTTACCAGAAGTGAGAGACTTCCTGGTTCAAAGTATGATGTTTTTTAGCCATCAGTATGATGTTGGTGGTTAAAAAAAAAAACTTAGAGCTGGATGTAAAACAATCATAGAACAAAAGAAAACGTCAATTTTCTTACAATTTGTTAAATATTGAAGAATAAGGACATTTTATGGGGTGAAAATTTTGTTGTTTTAAAAATAGAACAAATTTGTTTACATAACATTTCATTGAAATAAAAGATCTGTTTGTAAAGGAACACATTAGTGCTACTAGATTTGATTTATGTTAAATTTCACTGACAAATGAAAACACCATTATAAACATAATTCAAGCTGCAACAAAATTTCAAAGTCATTAGTATATTCATCTTTGTATTGAAAGAGACATTTTCAAAGGGTCTACGTGTATAATGGAGATATTTCACATGAAATCTCCAAAACAAACTTTCTTATATAATCTAATAATATAAACTTCATAATCTGAACCATAAAGCTAGAATATGATTTTGGGTCATTGTAACATATATTAACATTTATATTACAATCAGTTGTGAGCTGCAGGTCATGATGTTCTATGTCTACAGGTAACAACGTAGGTATGTATATCATGTTCGTGTAATATTAAAGTTTCTAATTTTGTCAGAGGTGATAGAGTGTGTTTAGGAAATTTAATACAACTGATCAAATTTGGTCACTTTAGGTGCTTCTGTTTACAACATTAACGACAAACATTATCCAATTTTCTGTGTCAATAGACTTAGAGGTTCAATCTTCAAGCTTTATAAAACTTTACACCATAAAGTTTCTCTTAACAATCAAAAGAAGATATAAAAAGTTTGAAAATCAAAATTTAAAAAAAATCCATTATTTCCTCCCATGAATTTGTGTCTTCAAAGGTTGGATAGCCATACATGTACAGCTATACGACCTTCAATTACACATGAACCATAAATACTTAGTAAATATTTCATAAATACATGTCCATAACAATGTAAATTTCAACATCGCTTTCCTTGATCATATCCTTAAAAATCATTTGATCTCAATCCAACCCTCAGAAATGTTTGATCCTGGTTTCTTTTGAACTCAATTTATTATAAGAATCATTAGATTCTATAGTATGACCTTCAAAACGATACGGTGCCAAATTATTTTTAAACATGTACCCAGGAAACCCATTGACCCCATTTTCTTTTCAAATCCACAATTGAAATATAAGTACAATTGTATCAAATAAAAGTTGCATTTTTACCCCATCACAGTAACTTTGATACAATAGGATTTCACTGTCCATAATAAACTTTGATCCCAAACTTATCTGTGATCCCCGAGTTGGCTCACAATTTCATTTAATCAGAATGATATATTTCGTAGCCCTAATTTTATCGCAAATTCTGATTCAGCAAAAATAAATAAATAAAAGAAAAAAACATGTCCTCTCCCCCTGCCCAAACTTTGTTATGGTGAGTTAATCAAGTATCAGGCCATGAACCTACATGTAAGTATTCAAGTTTATGTAAGTAAGAAATTAAAATTTGTTCTTCTTATAAGACAGTAAATATACCATGTACTTGTTGATAGCAAGTATCTAAGAATTTTAATTATAAGGTAAACTTTGACCAGGCAAATGAAATGTCAGCAAAAAATCTGTCAATCTTTAAAGGTATGTATTTAAATGTGTATTGAGTTTTGATTTCACATACTTGTTTGAAAATTGAGTTTGATCCAACACTTCTTTAAAGGAATACCTGTCGGCAGGTATAAATCCAGGTGTGTGACTTTGCATACCTGTATTTATCTTGTACGAGTGTCTGTATATCATACATAATTACATAAATAGTTGTGTTTGTCAAAATCTATTCAAGTCAAGTGACATATAAAACATTTAGGAATATGAATTGAAATTGGGAAATGCTTGAATTAAAAATCATATATATATATATATATATGGAGTGTGTGTGCAGGAATGTAATTTCTGCTACAAAAATCATAGTGTAATATCACGCTAGACATTTATGGCAGAAAAACAGTTAATATAATACACCTTCTGAAAATTACATAGAAAATAGAAATAGAGAGTGAGAGAGTTTTTGTATTTTATTTAAATCTCTATCACAGACTCAGATGTTGGTTTTATAACTGTGGTATCAAACCAGAGAACATTGAGGAAAGTCATGTGTTAGAGATGCTGACTCCATAACATCTGACAAACTAATCTGCAGAATGAATACAGGTCACATTGGTGAGAAGTATTTTAGCAAGATTTGAACTGTAGTCCCTGAGGCAGTGCTCTACATAACCACTGCACTAACTTGGACAACAATATTTGAACATTATTCTGTGTTTGTGAGGCAATGCTGAAGAGAAGCTATATATATATATATGTGTGTGTGTGTGTGTGTGTGTGTTGGGATGTTCACTGCGTGATAATTATTATGTCAAAGCAACAGAATAAAAAACACAATACTGCCATTAAAATATTACAAGCTTTTGGCAAAAGCCCACCTGTAAAAAAGCTTAGAGGGGAATATATACTGGAAGGTGTGTAAGATATATACAACTAATTTTTAACACTAATTTGTTTCATATTTCATATGTATTATTTCTACATATATTTTCCCCATTTGTCTTCCATTAGTGTCCCCAACATATTTAGCAAGCTGGTACCACAGGTCCTTCTGAATATGCATGTCTCTGTTGTATGGCTACACCAGAGATCTCCATTAACTTAACAAACTTGTTATACACACACAAGCTCAATGTTTTTCTTGCAGGAGAAAAAAGGTGGGTTTTGTTTGTACGAATACAGGTAGTATTTGTTTATGCAGGTAAACATTTTATTTGTACAAATACAGGTAGTACCAGGTATTTGATTATGCATGTAAATATTTACTTCCTTGTTTTAGGAATATTATTCTTACACATCAAACAATGCTTCAAAAAAATTTTAACACTAATTCAAAAGATACAGAGTATCTCTGGATCTTTTATCAGATGATATTCATTTATACACAGTAAAACTTCATGATGAGTCAAACTTCAATGAGTTGAATTTCTCTGTGGTTTCAGGCAATCACCCCCTTGGTAATTTTTCTCAGAAACACTCAATGTTTTAAAATCACCAAAACTTAAGTTTATTTTAGCACTAGATATCAAATATGACCATATATGTCTTATATGGTTTCAGTCATATACACCTTTTAGAACCTCTGAAACAAAAAACTGTATGTTTTTCCATTACCACTCATGAGTCAAAGTAAAAATGTTTCAATTTTTTCTAAGTGGTCCCTTAAGGGGCAGTTCAATCCTGGCTATATTTTACAAACTCAAGACTTATACTAAAGTTTATATGAGCATTATGATGAATATTGTTGGCAACCTTTCAGGGCCCCTGAAAGGCATGTTGGGCAGTGGGGTATACACTTGTCTGGTTATCCATTACCAAATTTGGTATGACACTTAATATCAGTGAAACACAGGAAGAGTTTGATAACAGCTAACATTCAGTAATATTCCAAACCTGTCAACCTCTAAAAGAGAAAAAGCTGGTCATGACCTGCATTGAGTAAAAAAATAACTGGTCATAGTGCATACGACATTTTTTCAGGCTTAATCGAATAAATCTAGTTTGGTGTTGCCCTATCATTTATTTGAATATATTTAAAAGGGAAATTACAAAACCTTTGTTGTTGGCAAGCCTTTTCAGTGGAATTTATTAACCTCTTATAAATTCTTTTTTTGCTTCTATCCAATTTACTGATATCAGTTGGAGAATTTGAATAATATTCACTGGTAGGTAAAATTTATCTTTCATCGATCGGGTTTGGTGTTGCTCTGATAATTTACCTTCTTTGTGCCAAGGAAAAAGGGTTGGAAGGAACAGCACACTATTCCATGAAGTCAAGAATTTTCAGATGAAATTATTAATATACAGTAAATATTTTTTGTTTTTGTTATACTGAAATTGATATAAATTCCAGAAATTACTATTTGGTAACTCATTAGCCTATTTCAGACTTAGTTGCTATCCGTGGTACTTCACGGGAGCATTTAGTCACTCTCGCAATATGTCAACGAAAGCCAATCAAACATCGACATGGAGTAACGATCAGTCGCTGATTAAATGTAAAATTAAAAAAAAAAACTGTGTTGGCCCTAAAATGGGGAAAAACAAGTTAACGATCCGGAGGTCGGGTGAAATCGGGTCAGTTTACGAATTTCCGTGTTATTTAATGGCCCATCCAGTTATTAAAAAATAGCAGGTCAAAGGTCAAATTTACGGGTGTCACCAGCAAAAAACGGGTCAGTTGACAGGTATGATATTTGGCAAAGTTATGGGACTTACAAAATATATCTATGAATGGCTTATATCTGGCGGGAGGGGCTGGCAACATACCAGTAGTCTTTCTCAAATACATTTGGTATTTAAACCTCATCAGTACTTGCTTTGTGTTACCATTGTGACTGAACAGTCAAACTTGCATTAGAGGCCACCTCCTCAGTATAAAGAGCACCTGCCTATAAAGGTCATTCAAATATAACTTTATAGAGGTCACCTATCTATAACAGCCACTTTTGCTTGTTCCCTTGAGTGACCTTTATAGATAAGTTTGACTGCATCCTCATAATATCTGCAATAAACCAATACAAAGACACCAAGTAAATTTGTTATCCCTAAATTATTAAACCTTAAAACTTACTGATTCTGTTTCATAAAATATATAGAAAAAATAATAATAATTACTGGTTATAATAGCAGTATGAACAAAACAAAAAATCAGAAGTTCTGACAGACTTATAAGAAGAAAAATCAATACAAAGTATGGTTCAAAACACCCTGAAAAACAATGGACTTCTCTGTAAATCAATGACTTAGACCAGTCCAAATATGTCTTTAGGGGTAAATCTTAGTAACTATGGCCTCTAGGACTTCCTGTCACTAAACAAGCCAAAACTCTCTATTTACATCACAGTTTCCACATCAAACCTATTGCCAAAAGTAAAATGCATACGATATACATGTACCTGAACCTGATCAATCCAAACTGATGTGTTTACTGATCAATCCAAACAAACTGTGTGTGTGTCAACACTTACAATGCCCCAGTGACCCAAGTGGAAAAATGTCAATAACGAAACTCAAAAGTTTACTACAACAAGTTATAAAGATGTCCCGACTTTTCTATATGAGTGATTGGCAACAGTAAAGTTCACATATACTTCAATGTTTAATGTTGATTTATCGCTACCGTTCAAAGTCCATAATGGTATTTAAAAAAAAGAAGAGGAGCTAAATGCTTTACAATAAATTATAAAATGTCTCAGATTTATTACTGGCATATTGGAAATCTGACGACCTGTATGACAGGATTAGTATCTATTTATGACAATTTTCTCTGCGAGAAGTACATCATAGAAGTACATGTATGTATTTGATTCAATAAAATGCCAATATTCTTGTAAATGTATTGTACATAGAATATAGAGTACAAATTATACCTAGAATATAGAGTACATATTGTACCTAGAATATAGAGTACATATTGTACAAAGAGTATACAGTACATATTGTACAAAGAGTATACAGTACATATTGTACCTAGAATATACCTATACATATTGTACAAAGAGTATACAGTACATATTGTACAAAGAGTATACATACATATTGTACATAGAGTATACAAAAACCTAGTTTACAGTACATATTGTAAATAGAATATAGAGTACATATTGTACCTAGAATATAGAGTAAATATTGTACCTAGAATATAGAGTACATATTGTACCTAGAATATACAGTACAAATTGTACCTAGAATATAGAGTAAATATCGTACAAAGAGTATACAGTACATATTGTACATAGAATATAGAGTACATATTGTACCTAGAATATACAGTACATATTGTACAAAAAGTATACAGTACAAATTGTACCTAGAATATAGAGTACAAATTGTACCTAGAATATAGAGTACATATTGTACAAAGAGTATACAGTACATATTGTACAAAGAGTATATAGTACATATAGAGTATAAATTTACCTAGAATATAGAGTACATATTGTACAAAGAGTATACAGTACATATTGTACATAGAATATAGAGTACATATTGTACCTAGAATATAGAGTACATGTTGTACATAGAATATAGAGTACATATTGTACAAATATAGAGTACATATTGTACAAAGAGTATACAGTACATATTGTACAAAGAGTATACAGTACATATTGTACATAGAATATATAGTACATATTGTACAAAGAGTATACAGTACATATTGTACAAAGAGTATATAGTACATATTGTACAAAGAGTATACAGTACATATTGTACAAAGAGTATACAGTACATATTGTACAAAGAGTATACAGTACATATTGTACAAAGAGTATACAGTACAAATTGTACCTAGAATATAGAGTACAAATTGTACCTAGAATATAGAGTACATATTGTACAAAGAGTATACAGTACATATTGTACATAGAATATAGAGTACATATTGTACCTAGAATATAGAGTACATGTTGTACATAGAATATAGAGTACATATTGTACAAATAGTATACAGTACATATTGTACAAAGAGTATACAGTACATATTGTACAAAGAGTATACAGGCCTATTGTCATAGTCGATAGTACATATTGTACGAGTATCAGTACATATTGTACAAAGATATACGTACAGTTGTACAAAGAGTCCCCAGTACCGGCATAGAATATAGAGTACAATATAGAGTACATGTTGCACATATAATATAGAGTACATGTTGTACATAGAATATACATATTGTATGTACAGAATATACAATACATATCATACATGAGCAGGCCTGGCTCAGTCGATAGCACGCTCGACTCTGGATCGTGAGTTTGAGTCCCGCAGGTTAAAGAACCCTGTCTTTCGGATGAGACAGTAAAAACTGGCCCGAGTCACAGTAGCCGAGTGTTGGCACGTTAAAGAACCCCTTTGAAAGCCCCTTCACCGGCATTTGGTGACGTCTCCATATGAGTGAAATATTCTTGATTGGGATGTTAAACAACAATAAACAAACAAACATATCATACATAGAATATACAATACATATTGTATGTAGAATATACAGCACATATTCCATGCACATATAGTGGAAAATGTCTTGGGAGACCATCTCATCAGCATATGAAATGTGGTCTCTTAAGACAGGTGGTCTCCCAAAAGAGGTTTTATCTAAAGAATTATTTTACCAATTAGATTTAAAACTATGTTTTCAAAAGCATTAAGTCTTTAATGAGAGTGGTCTTTCTAGATTGGTTGCTCGCAACTACTGTCATGTAAAAACAACTGGCTGAGTATACTCTTTTAGTCTGTACTGAAGATCTATATTACATGATTACTTCAGCTGTAAACTACACTAAACAGTTTCCCAATTATACCGTCTTCTTGGATTTTTTAAGAATTAGAGGAGAATGTCTAGTTCTAAAGTGTACAATTTAATTAGAAATGATCTAATCAATGTTTTTGTATACGTACAAGTTAGGCCATTAAAAAAAAATCCAAGGATTTTAGAATTTACTGCTAGAACTCGGGGGGGGGGGGGGGGGGGTTGGGGGGGGGGGGGGGGGGGTTGCCTTTAAAACAGGGTGATAATGTTCTATAGCATTAGAGTGGGTGATAAGTTTTGGCCTTATTTTATCAGGTCTCACTGTCACCAAAATTTATACAATACTTAAACTAACATTTTACAACTTTAAGATAAAAACCAACATAATTTATGCTGCCACTGGACACACATACACAAATACACACACATATACACACACACACACACACACACATTTACATATTGCATACACTCGTAAATGATGATGGAAACTTATCATTAATTGCTCATTTAAAAAAAAAAAATGAGGAATATCAAAATGTATTTTGAGTACATTAAAGCAAGTACATACTCAAGTACATACTCAGGTATATACTCAGGTATATACTCAGGTACATACTCAGGTACATACTCAGGTACATACTCAGGTACATACTCCAGTACATACTCAGGTATATACTCAGGTATATACTCAAGATAATTTTCATTTTGTGTTCTCTGGTCGGTCACATCTCTAGTTAGTCACCAAGTTTTATAAACGACTAATTAGTCCAAATAATAGCAGAAAAATTAAACTTGAGTAAATTTAATTCCCTGACTTTAGGCCCCGATCTGTCAACATAAATACAGTATACAGTCATGCATGTGATATTACAATACTTTTCGGAAGAACCTGAACATTTTAGACTTGTAGCATGTATGTACTCAGTTCAAGATGGATGTTGGCTTTGGCTCGACTTTCATTATATGCATAATTGTTTTACAGTGCTAAGTAAATAAAGCAATTTACACCTGCAGGTGTAACACTGGATTGCCAAGGAAATATAACACACTTACATGGGTGCTGATTTACACCTAAGCACAAGAGAGATCCATCATTATAAATAATGCAAGCTCTCCGATGGGACAACATGGTTTTCTTTAACTTATTATGATAGGTCTGGGTTGAAGATTATGACCGCTGTGCTAGACATCTCATGGATAGGCTAGATCAGAAAACCCACATAATCCTATACTTAAATCCAACATCTGCCTCACTTACAAAATGAAGAATTCTGTAAACTCTATCAGACTGTTTGTTAAGGATTATACATGCACTTGTTTTGTTGGTCGCATTAACTCCCAACCTGTCATACCTACAGAGCCATATAGAACAATAGATCAGACTATTCCACAGTGATATCTAGGGATAACAGCATTGTGAAACATGTAATGATATAATAACACTTAAAGACACTTGTGCTGCAGACAGGAAGTGTGTAAACAAGAACCTGAAAAAGGACTTATGAATCTCTTGAGTTCCCGCCCGATTTATAGAAACCTTGACCAAGGGGTCATAAAATTCATCATACCTGTTACATTTAATCGGTTATTCTACCAATACTACAGTACATATCAAATACTCATGTGACCTAAAAATGGGAGTGTCTAAACAAACATCTCCATATAACAATCACTTGTTTATAACGGTCATTTTACAAAGAAATTTTAGATTATACTCGATGAGTTTTGTATAAATACATGTAGATCACGATTTTCATGATAAATGTGGTTCCATGGCTTAAAACGACCTTGAACGACTAACTGCAAAAATGGCAACATTGTCATGGTAACTGATTATCTCTTGGCCTCATTTTCTGGATTCTGTATCATTTTTTTATCCAGACACACAGGACAGACCAATCATTTTGAAATGGGCCTTTTAAATTATTAACCCTTCAAACCCATTTGGGTTGGCCGAAATCATTGATTTATAGAAGAATCTTTTTTTTCAGTGGATTGATGAGTTAAGTAGGTTTGTCTATAGTGATGACGAGTATCGCTACTTCAATTCATCAATATTTGAGACACACTTGTTTTTTATTTACACGCTATTTTTGTGTGTTGTGATTTTTACTCTGCCTACAAGAAAGAGCATGAGACATTCAAAATTCTCTGTCTAGTGGAGCAAAGAGATTGCCAAAGAGACTGGGGTTGGGGGATTATAACCTTGGCACCTTAAAATAACCTTGTATAAAGTATCTCACCTCACAAGTATAGTAACTATAGATAAGTATCAGGAAAAATAACTTTTTACTATTCAAAGTCAGAATCTGGTTTCTCTAATTTTTGCGAGCAGTTTTGTGGATAATTTATAGCCCAATATATATATATATATATATATATATATATATATATATATATATATATATATATATATATATATATATATAATCACAACATCTGTATATGTCAAATGGAAAACATTATAATCAGGTTATATAATAATGGCTGAATTTTTATCACATGATTACTCAAGAATTAATCTCTTACATCATGTCTGACAACACAATTTGCCATCTACAAGTATTCACATTCTACACCCACCTGGACAAGAATGCCATCTACAAATTTTCAACATCTACAAACGTTGGCATGTTAAAGAACCCTCACTGCTCAATGGCTGTAAGTGCCAACCATATAAGTCTCCATATGAGTGAAAGATTCTTGAGTGGGACGTACAACAACAAGTTTTCACATTCTACACTCGCCTGAACAAGAACGCCATCTACAAATTTTCATATTCTACACTCACCTGGACAAGACCGCTGTCGATAATGCTGGAACTTGTTGCTATGATACATCCTTATTGATAAATTGGCTACAACCTACACAGTCTATTCTCTAATTTATAGTTAAAATTCCTGGCAATATCTCTGATTTTGTCTTTTATATCATCATATCCTATCTTACTCCAAATATAATCAAACACGCTTATCCAATTCAACAAGAATGACCAAAATTCTCCTCTGCGATATGTATTGCTGTCTGATCAGAGAACACAATGGAAAATAATAATATAAGTTTTATCCTGCTGAGAATATTTTCATTTTCTCTACTTTTTGTCGCAAAGATACATATATCGCTTCGATTACATTCTGGCATCAAGTAATGTCAGTCAGAAAAACTGCTGCGTCACACCCTTTTTATACAAATTAACAATAAGGAACATATACTCTGTTACAGGTTCTCACACATTGGTGTTGAAAAAATTGATTACTTTTTACTTCAACATCATAAAACAATGTCTTCCATCAAAACGAACATGAAAATAATAATTGGAAGATGATATCCATTTCACCAGTTATTCCCTAATCCTGATTGGAATCGTGTTTCTGCTATTAGGAGAATGTACAGCAAGGATGGTTTCCAACACATTGCCAATATAAAAAAATTGGTGACTGAAATTTTGATTCCATGGTAAACAACTAAATATTATTTCAAAGTTTTGGCAGTCTGAATATCTGAAAAAATTTGTTTAGTATTGAAGAACAGACACTAATCGGTCATGTGTTACGTCTGTTCTAATCAGTTACGGTACACGATTTGGATTGTGTCATTGAATCTACATACCTTAAGGTCATTTTTTGTAATTAACCGTCGGTTTTGCTTCATTTGCAAAGCATACATAACGTTATATGTTAAATTTGTGACATAAGAACAGGTAAAACTTCAGTTCTTAATGTCTTATTACAGAAAAAAAAAATAAAACAACAATCTTTGACTGCATTATGTATCAATCTCAATCATTCGGATGTTTGATCTCCAAAAATAGAGTTAAATATCTGACAAGTTAAATTGTTTCTTAAGTATCAACTATTTACTTTGACACATTTAACAATGATTAAAAAATGCCGATTGGTGGAAAATTCTCCTGGTTAAACAAATCAAAGATATATACAAACACATGCACATTTCGTGAAACTCCAGATATATACAAACACATGCCAATTTTGTGAAACTCAAGATGTATACAAACACATTTCGTTAAACTATTTCATTATTTGTGTTATAAAATTGGTGTATTGACAAATCTCCTGTTAAAAAAAAACTTCTATTCATTACTCATTTTCCATTCCAATAACCGTACACCTATTCCAAAGATTAATTGTGTATATATACAACCAGTCCTTTGTGAGACACCAAGATTTTGATCAGAAACTCTACAATGTCACAAATACAAGCACACCGTTCCAAACGAAGATTTTCCTGAGGTCAAAAAATCTTGCAACATCAGTTTTTCTGATTTGTTGATTGCTGTGTTATTCTCAGTTTACAAAAAACAAGATTTTATCAAATTTTCCATCTGTTTTAACTGATCGGTGTCTGGCCACAGTTGTCTCGTTACAGCAGTGTCAGAATTCATAGGCAGTTGGACAGGACTGATTGTCAAAGTTACTATACATTGTACATGCCTACGCTAGTATTCTAGTGTAAATGGGTCCAGATTTCGACAAACTGAGACTGTAAATGACAGTAAGTGGGAGTGAAAGAGATGTGTCCGTGAGAAAAAGATAATGACCAAATTTTTATAAAAGAGAAAGACCCAGTGTTACAAATGACATTGTACTTACCTATGCTTACAAAGAAAATTATAGCAATTTGAAAAGAATTTACTATAATTCAACAAGCCCATAACAAAACTCACAAAATAATAATATATATAGAAAAGAAACAGCAATTTGTTATAAGGAAATATTGTACTTTTATACTTTTGTATGGACCATTGATTTCCTATCCCTCCTGCACTCATCTGAGAGAGAGAGAGAGAGAGAGAGAGAGAGAGAGAGAGAGAGAGAGAGAGAGAGAGAGTAATTTTTTGTTTTTATAAAGAAAAGTACAATATTTTTTAAGTGTTTTGCCAAATATTCAAAGTTAGCTTCAGTGTGGTATGCATAATCTAAATGTGTATCAAGTATGCAAAATGATTATACATGTTTTAATACTGAATAAATTCCAAACTGTCTCCAGAGGAATTGAACTAATCAAACTGACCTTTTATAAACGATTGCGATTACTATACAAATATTTCCGACTTTAGCATATTTTTTCATCTCTCTGTCTCTCTTTCTCTCTCATACTATCAGTGTACTTTTCTGTGATTCCATGAAACTCTGTACAACATTAAGTATTTATATATATTTAATACATATCTAATGTTTATATGACATACCAATATTCCAATGATTATGTGACATTTCAAAAGTTGATATTCACAGCAGAGTTATCATACTGAAACAGTCAGATACAACTTTACTAAGACAAGATACGACTGTATATCTAACATTTTGGAACACTTCAAATACAAATCCACTGAATCTTTGCCAAAAAAAAAAAATGCAAAACAAACAAACAAATTCTTTTGTTTTTAACAAATACTGGTAAGCATAAGAACAAGAGAGCAACTTGGAATAAGATATGAGTTACATTTTTTTTATTCGTAAAATTAAATTATGACGTATTTAATGTGGTCTTTCATAGGTTGTTGTATATGTGGAGTGAGCATTTTAGTTTCGTATAAACTTTTGATAATTTCAAAATGAATTGACCACAACTACCACAACATCAAGTAAAATGTAAAAATTAAAAAGTAAAATATGACTCTTTAATGGTCCCAATAAGCACCCACTCATTTTTACCAATTTTTTAGCGTCCTGGACACTTATTGGGTCGAATACGGTATAAATACTTGACGTACAAAACTCACAGTCATTTGTCCAAAAATCACAGAATCTGAATAAAATACTAATTGATCGGAAACTAAAATGTGAAAGTTGCCTACACAATGTAGTAATATGGAAAAACTTTAAAGTTCTTTTAACTGCAAACTGATTACATCTGTAAAAATTAATCATATTGGGTGGTCCACTTGAATGAAAAGATGGTTCTATTTTCATTCAAGGGCAGATGATTCTAAAGCACAAATTGATACATGTACAAAAAATTGATAGTTCCATTTCCAAGTAAGGGGTGGAAAACTCTGAAGTACATGAAATAATGAATATATGGTTCCATTTCCACTAAAGGGATGAATGATTTACAACTAAAATACCAAATAACATGATAAATAGATAGTTCCATTTTTATTCAAGGGGTGGATATTAAAAAATATATATATCATCAATGAAAACAATTCATGAGAAAACTTTTGAAATATCAATCACGGTAGAACAGAAAAAGCAGGTCGAATAAATGACTGAAATATACATGTAACCTGGTTTTCCTTACGTTTCTGGGAAAGATAACTTATTTCGTTTTACGAAATCACTCATGTGATCTTGATAGGGTTTATAATATCAGTACAATGTATTTTATCAATATGCTTAACACAACAATATCCTTTATATCTGATGTATACAATTACATTGTACAAACGAAACAAAAAGAAATCTGTCCATGTCTGTCGAGTAAAACACATCGGAACAACAATGGGCTGAAACTGTGAAGTGTACAAACATAGATTATGAATTACAGTGAGACCTGTCTTAAGAGACCACCCCCATTTGCTGTTGAATAAGTTCTTTCCAGATAAGTGCAATCTAGAGACAAGTGGTGTCTCAAAATATGTTTTACTAAGAGGATAATGTAAACAAGTGGTCTTTTTTAAGATATAGTTTCAGAAAACAGGTGGTATTTCATGAGAGTGGTCTATTATGAGAGTGGTGTTTCATGAGAGTGGTATTTCATGAGAGTGGTTTATCATGATAGTGGTGTTTCATGAGAGTGGTGTTCATGAGAGTGGTGTTTCATGAGAGTGATCTATCATGAGAGTGGTATTTCATGAGAGTGGTTTATCATGAGAGTGGTGTTTCATGAGAGTGGTCTATCATGAGAGTGGTATTTCATGAGAGTGATCTATCATGAGAGTGGTGTTTCATGAGAGTGGTCTATCATGAGAGTGGTGTTTCATGAGAGTGGTCTATCATGAGAGTGGTGTTTCATGAGAGAGTGGTCATGAGAGTGATCATGAGAGTGGTGTTTCATGAGAGTGGTCTATCATGAGAGTGGTGTTTCATGAGAGTGGTCTATCATGAGAGTGGTGTTTTGTGAGAGTGGTATTTCATGAGAGTGGTCTATCATGAGAGTGGTCTATCATGAGAGTGGTGTTTCATGAGAGTGGTCTATCATGAGAGTGGTGTTTCATGAGAATGGTCTATCATGAGAGTGGTCTATCATGAGAGTGGTGTTTCATGAGAGTGGTCTATCATGAGAGTGGTGTTTCATGAGAGTGGTCTATCATGAGAGTGGTGTTTCATGAGAGTGGTCTATCATGAGAGTGGTGTTTCATGAGAGTGGTGTTCATGAGAGTGGTGTTTCATGAGAGTGGTCTATCATGAGAGTGGTGTTTCATGAGAGTGGTCTATCATGAGAGTGGTGTTTCATGAGAGTGGTCTATCATGAGAGTGGTGTATCATGAGAGTGGTGTTTCATGAGAGTGGTCTTTCATGCGAGTGGTGTTTCATGAGAGTGATGTTTCATGAGAGTGGTCTATCATGAGAGTGGTGTTTCATGAGAATGGTCTATCATGAGAGTGGTCTATTATGAGAGTATTGCTTCATGAGAATGGTTTATCATGAGACTGGTTTTTTATGAGGGTGATGTTTCATGAGAGTGGTCTATCATGAGAGTAGTGTTTCATGAGAATGGTCTATTATGAGTGTAGTCTATCATGAGAATGGTCTATCATGAGAGTAGTGTTTCATGAGAGTGGTCTATCATGAGAGTTGTGTTTCATGAGAGTGATGTTTCATGAGAGTGATGTTTCATGAGTGGTCTATCATGAGAGTGGTCTATTATGAGTGTGGTGTTTCATGAGGGTGGTGTTTCATGAGATTGGTGTTTCATGAGAGTGGCGTTTCATGAGAGTGATGTTTCATGAGAGTGATGTTTCATGAGTGGTCTATCATGAGAGTAGTGTTTCATGAGAATGGTCTATTATGAGTGTAGTCTATCATGATAATGGTCTATCATGAGAGTAGTGCTTCATGAGAATGGTCTATTATGAGTGTAGTCTATCATGAGAGTGGTCTATTATGAGTGTGGTGTTTCATGAGAGTGATCTTTCAAGACAGGTTTCACTATATATATTATCCCCGAAAAAAGAAACACAAAATCCAATATATTTTTCCAAATATACTAGTATGAATTTTCTGCAAACTTTGCAGAATAAATTCTTTGTAAAATGAGAAACATCAAAATGCCCTTTTTCTGTTAAATATAATTATGTGGCATAGTTAGGAATATTTAACCAAATCTAATATCCAATCACTAACCTGTTGGGTTATGTTTAGAATTCATATTGATTTTTTTTAGTAGAGCATTGAGACACACTGCTTGCTTTTATGGTGACTAAAAGAGTGAATAATTCCCCTGAAAATGAAATATCGAAAGAAACTAGGGCAAAGTTTACAGGAAAGATGGACAGAAATGAGGAAAGGAAGAATGAAATTTAATTAAAATGTAGAAAAGAGAAAGAAAAAGGAATGGGTGGATAGTGATCAAAATAAATAAATTGAGAAAAAAATTATGTGTTTGAAAAACATCCCCCAGACCATAAGTCATTTGAGAAAATTGTTTAGTCTCATAACTCTAGCAAATATTTTTGTAATCCATGTCATCCTGGAATTTATTGATATAAACCTGTATACCAATTCTGGTTAAAATTTGACAAAATAAATTTTATTTACTTGACAAACACCAATATGTGACAAATAGAAAGGAACCCATGGCTATAACTTTTGAGATATAACAGGATAGAATGAAAGAATGACATAAGTTTGCATAAAGGGACAAAGAAAGAAGTAATGAATGAAATACAGAGAGAGAGAGACACAGAGAGAGAGAGAGAGAGAGAGAGAGACAGAGAGAGAGAGAGAGAGAGAGAGAGAGAAGAGAGAGAGAAAGACAGAGAGAGAGAGAAAGACAGAGAGACAGAGACAGAGAGACAAAGACAGAGAGACAGAGACAGAGAGACAGAGACAGACAGAGAGAGGAAAACATGAAATGTGATTATGTTGATAGGGAAGAAAAAAATTAATGAAGGAAGAATGAAATATATATTCATACATGGAAAATTGTAAGCTTTAGGGAAATACAATGTAGATCACAAAAGGAGGTGATGATGGTGGTGGTGGTGATGATGATGATGATGATGTTGATGCTAATGATGATGAGTTGGAATACTCAATGTTTCTAGCAGAGGCTCATTAAATGGCTGTCTCTTTTCATGTGTACATTAATGGACATAGTAAAGTATACATAACAGTATGTTCACCATAAGTGCTAAATTGTCTACTTAATCAATACAATAAGGACCCCATACTCAGGTGTATAATAATGACTTACCTGAAGGCATAGCATGTTCAACGGAACTGTCACATATGTTACATAACGCTCATTATGCCATTCCTGCCTTGTCTAGACACAAATGGACATACCAATAGTACATTTAACTAAATGCATTCTCTGTGTAAATCAGAAAAGTGATATTTCTCCCAAATAAGTATGGCCTAACAATTGATAGAGGTGTTTTACACTTATGAAATTATCCACAGGCTTCAAAGGAGTGGAAACCTTCACTACTCATTGTATAAAATCTGTAATTATTAACCCCCAAAGGCTTGAAATGATAATTTGAACACATATAAATTTACTTAAATCACACATGGGAATCAGCAGGGTCTTGTACATGTACCTATTATTATGGGCATATGTACATTTGTGTGTGTTACATATGCTTGTGAAAACTAATAAGCAGTTCTGTATATGAGAAGAAATTCATAAGAAATACACTTATCCAAGAATTTATTTAGACTGAATTTCATCTTTTCTATGTAAAAACATGTCTATGTAAATACCCCAGAAAATAATGGACTCTACTGAAAATCAATGACAAAGACCAGTCCAAATGTGTCTTTAGGGGTATATGAGTTAACAGGTATTTCTTAAAATATTACAATATTTTCCCTATTTAAATATTCTTTTTAAGATTAATTTCATAAAATTCTACTTATTAATTTCTTTTTTTGTAGAACTGTAAAGAAAGGATCACTAATTGGATAGTATAATGTATACAAAAAATAATTCCATTTAAAAAACAACATAGGTGTTAATATCTACAGGTAGAAGACTGTGAAGCTCTGAGTTCTTTCGATAAACTGATTTAGTGAAATTCCAAATTTCCGACTTTTAGGGTACTGTAATCCGAATTAAGTCAATCTAATTAAGTTAACTCATTGGTAACAAGAAATAGCTGAAAACTGATAAGCCACCAAATTGTGAAGCATTGAATTTCAAAATAATCATATTATTTTCAAATACATTTAAATTTGAATTTCAAGGTCAACAATAGAGGTCAAGGTAAGTAACGGAGGTATCACCATTGTCATATGATATCACCACATCTTATCATGTGGGGTTACATGAATTATTTTCTCATAAGAGAGCAAAATGCAACAGAGAAACCAAATCGTTGACATAAACAGTTGACACAGGGACAGACAGAAAGACAGACTGACAGTCGACACAGGGACAGACAGAAAGACAGACTGACAGAGACAGTTGACACAGGGACAGACAGACAGACATTGTCAAATTATAGACTTGTGTATGCTTTGCAATCTGGCAGGTTACCAAAAACCAAATATTGTGACAATGTATCTCCGACCTTACTACCTGCCATTTTATAAAAGTCTACTTTAACGATTTACGATAGAGTAGAAAAATGAATATAAGTTACCTTGCCTAGCTATAACATGCAAGGTTTTGAAATTTTAGCTTTTTCCTAGTGGTTGATTGTGTTTTCTATTCCCAAAAGCAAATTCCACAAAATAATACCTATTATATCCAGAGACCTAAGTTCTAAATAACTAAATATTGATCTGTAAATTTAATTTAGAAAAATAATAAATAAAAATTGATAGGAATAATATATAACCTGAATATACATGTATGAAAGCCATAAATAAGGTGAAACATGTCGAAAAAATCACAGCCTAAGGCATTGCGATAATCTCCCTTGGAATCCTCTAATATATTTGGGCTTAAGGGAAAAAATAGCAATTATGCAGGATCAAATTAATTAAAGACCTTACTTTAGATAAGGAACAGCGTACAGGATAGATTTTTATACTATATAAAGTACAATGTAAGCTGATATCGTACAGGTTGAATTTAAATTGTGCGAACCTGTCCAAAAATGGCAACAACATGTAGTTCACCACACAACAATGGAGGTTTATTTACCTGTGATATACACTCTTAACATTTGGTGTGTCAATTAACATTCCTTAGACTCTTATAATCAAGAAAAAAATTCTCTTCATAAATCAAAGAAATCCAATAAACTTATATACAGTACACATTAAAAATAAGTACCCACCCCTGACATTTTTTTTTATCAACATGAAATGACAAAAATAAAAGTCAAGCTTGCATTAAAGGCCACCTCTGTATAAAGGCACCTGCCTATAAAAAGACATTTTACCACAACATTTACTTGCTCACTTTTGTACATGTATAATAAATAAACCTCTTTATCAAGGTCACTTGTCTTAACAACTCTTTTGCTTGTTTCCTTGAGTGGTCGTTATTGGCAAAATTCACTGTACAGTACAGTACAAAAATAATGGAGAAAATTGTTGATCAAATCCTCTCTAAAATTGCTTAAGTTTTGTATATCAAATGCCAATTTCTTTTTACATATTTTAAAAGTTCTACTAACTCATTTACCCTGAAAACAATGGACTCTTCTACAATTCAATGACTCAGACCAATCCAAATGTGTCTTTGGGGGTAAATGAGTTATAGATCAAATAAATATGAAATTTTGTCAAAAATATTTGATATTTAGATTTTGTTGGGTGACACATTCAAATTTGGAAAATACAGTGGTACCTGTCTCAAGAAACCACTTCACCTGCCACTGAGATATGGTCTTTCAAAAGAGGTTTTATTTAAAGAATTACTTTAACCACGTGGTTTTCAAAGTGTTGTTTGATCAAGACATGTTCCACTAGAACTCTATCTGGAAATTTTACCAAATATTGTTGTTGCAATTAGCAGTGTTTAAACACCATTTTCCTCTAGAAAAACAAGTATCCCCTTCATAAAAATACATAAATTATGCTACAATAATATATATGCTATTAGTCTATTGTGGTTTTTGTATATTTACATTCGCATAATTTTTGCTGTTTTACAGTTACTAAAGGGGACATTAGATGTGTTTTTAAAAAAAAAAAAAAAAAAAAAAAAAAAAAAAACCCATAAAACAAAAAATTTCGTTATTAACTACTTAGATTTATGTACATTTTGTATATGCAATAAGAACTATACACATGCATAAACATTCTTATATATTTTGTGAAAATAAGGTTAGGTTCAGTGTCATATGCATATACAATTCAAAGTGAATACTGGCTTAACTAGGTTTCTCAAGCAATTTTCATAAAACATAGGAATTCAAGAATTTTCATGTCTCAGTGTTTATATATTATTTTTTATAGTACAGTCAGTCAGTCAGAGTTGATTTTACATGCGACATGACTACTCAAAGCCTTACACTGTTATAATACAAAATGTATATCAACCTTAGTAGTAAATATCAGAAGAAAAAATGACACAGCTAATCTCCTTTAGGAAAGTTTTACTTATCTAGATATGTAGATCTTCTGAGATATCCATAAGTAAAACTGACAAATTTTCTTACAAAACTTGCTTAAGTTCCAACGAGGTTCAAAACCACAGCTAAAGGTGAGAGACTCTGTTGCTTAAAGTGCAATGCTGCATCCATTGGGTCATGAAGGCCCCCAAAGTAAATGAAATTTTACTCCTACATTAGTGGTATCATTAATACTTTTAAATAGGATAACTTTAGTATGTTTTGTTTCAGTTAAGTTTCACATAAAAAATCTTGAAATACCTGAGTGGAAACTGGAAAAAATGTTGATTACTATCTCGATTTCTGACATCAGCTTCGATAATTTAGAAAAACAATATAAAAGAAATTATGCAAGGTTCATGCACCATAATTTTGGTGAGAGCTGTAAAAAAGAATGTATACATACCACTGAAATAGTTTTCTATCAACATATTGATGATTTTGACCATTTATGCCTCAGGATTCCATTGTCTATATAAGTATTTGTGTGAATATTTTCCGCAAAGTTTTTGTAAGCTAACTGTATAAGTCAGATTCTGATCTTTTGATAAATATTTAAATCAATGTAAATATTTTGATCAAACCATTATAACAGACAAATATATTTGTGTCTGATTGTAGTCGAAAACCTGACCAAGCAAATTAGTTATATGTAATCTTTGTGGTACTACAGTACAAAAGTTGATGTACGTGAATTTATTGTAACAGGTAAACTGCAAAACATAAATTTTGTCAAATTCTTCTGGTCAATCGCATTCTATCACACTTTCTACTAAAATATTCATTTTTTCCTCCAGTGGAAATTTTGCTATTATGTTACAATGTACATATACAAATGTATATCGCTTTTGAATATTGTTCATAGAGAAATATTGCGAGAATTTGCCCACAATGATTTGGATGTTTCTTCAGTAATCAAATTTGACAATTAAAACCGGCATCAAGAATATAAGTATCACATTTCATGGTCAAACATCCTGTTAAGACAGTCTCTGACGAATTTGTTATCAGCAATTGTCTCGGGAACTTCCTCTGATAAATATTTTGTTCAGAATGTGTATATCCTTAATTTGTGAAAATCGGGAGAACTTCAATTCACATAACACAATCACACATGAATTTCTTTTTTACATATATATGTATATATATATTTTTTATGAATCAGGCTAATGATGGTTACAGTAAATGATAACATATGATTGTCCTTAGCAAATGTCAAAAAAGTCCACATCATATTTACATCCTCTAAACCAGACTAAGGCTTCACTATGGTACACTATTACACACAAGAAACTAAAAAAGCAGAAAATATCTCTTGATCTGTTTTGACGAATTTACATCAAAAAAATTAGAATCGCACATGAACATCAGTTATCCCTCTAGATTCTAATTTACTGAACCATTTTCAATTATGATACATACTGCAATGTCAAAGGTAAAAGGTCAAGGATATTTTACAGTCAAACCAAAAACAGTACATACATACATCACAATATTTTCCAAAACAAACAATTTTACCACAAAACAAAATACAACTGAACAGGTCAACTTCCTGTCCAGTAATGGTCATTGTCTACAGAATGAGCAATCATGTGTAACCACTGGACAATGAATGACCTTTATGGTTTACAACCAATGACCTGTCATCCTACACCTTTGATTATCTGTGTTGATGATCTTAATGGAAAACAAGTCTGATAATAAGTTTCTTGTGATGTAACATATTTACAGGTTCAACCAGAGGTGGACTCTGGGAGTATGTTGAATGAAGCAGATAAAATAAGTTTTTAATGAAAAATTAAAAAGAAAAATCTAGAAATAATATGTTTTGTCACATGGTATACATTGAAGATATCTTTAATTTTTTGTTATTATTCAATTATTGAAAAGTACTATTTTTATCAAAATATTTTTATATGCAGTTAGATATGAAAACCGGAAGAACATATGAGGAACAAAATCGAAAAGGCGCGAATAAATGCAGGGTTAAAACAGTAATCCGGGCTAATGCTAAAGTTCCCTATTCTGTTATCATTAACTCCATTGAAAGTCACCTGTCTTGAGAGACCATATGTCCATGGCAGATAGGGTGGTCTCCAATGACAGATTCTACTGTACTCACAAAAACTCAATATACATGAAAATCATTCATGAAGATTATGAAGAAGACAGTTGCTACGGTACTTAGTTTTGGTGGGTTCTGCTTTAGTGTGGAATTACAAAAAAGAAAAAAGAAAACAAAAAGTACCGAACAAGTTGTATATAATATCAAAAGAGATTTTCACCCATTTTTGGACAATTCAGTTTACACATATTTTGGGACAATGGTACAATTAGTAGGGAAATCGGTTGACTTGGTCTTCTTGTTCTCCATAATGGCTAGTAGGAATAATTTCAAACTCTGTACACCTATATATAATGCCATAAAAATGAAATACTGCAATTTTGGTGATAATCATTTGAGTAATTTTTGAGATATAAAAGTAAAACTGGTAGACAAATACATGTACTTCCACCATTCTTGATGTAGCTGCTAATTTTTCATTAGAACATGACCTATATGATTTTTATCAAACATGTATTTAATTTACATAGTGATATATGTGGGCTTTTTACCAGGGGACTAATCTGACTTTCATATATATGTGGGCTTATCATCATGGGAATATTTGGATTCTAATACATGCATATGTATTTTTTTATAACCGTTTTTCAATTAGAGCAGACTAATTTGATCTAAATTCATGTATGTGGGTTTTTGGCTGAAGTCTGACAACTTTGCGATATGGGCTTGATTAACATATGTAGAGATTCAGCATGGATGGTGCATTTTAAACACTGAGTCTTAAATCTGCTTCTTCACAGAATTCCAAAATATTGTACTGTATACCTGAAAAGTTTTGCCCCTGGATATTTTCACCTTTTTATGACAGAAAATGTATTCACCAAGTCTTAAATTCACCCTGAATTAACACATTAACACAGTCTAATGGATGATGGCTTCAATTATTTAGCTTGAAAATTGTCCTTTCATTTTAAATCTGCCCACTCATCTAAGGACAAAAATGATGAAAATTTAACCCGAGCGTTAAAAATTTCTCAATAATCAAGCTCAACTTTAATTATTTTTATAATATAGCCATTTAATGTCAGACTAATTGGTCTTACTGAGTAAAAAACACATTGTTATAATATTTTCATCATTCACAATAAAAAATCTGGGTCACACTTGTGATTTTCCTGTAAAAATGGATAAATACCTTAAGTATGTACTGAAGCATTTCTTTTGTGATATTTCTTAAGTTCCTTAAATGAGCAATATTTTTTTATCATTATTCACAACTGCAATCAATATACAAATACGTACTGAGTTGTAAAATAAATTTTGTGTGTGTTTTTAACTTAAAATCATGAAAAGTTATTTGGGCTGGAGTACCAAGTAAATTTGGTTACTCTGGGCTCTGCGCTGAAAAAAAAGCTGTATTGTCCAGGATGCTTTGTCTTTTTAAAGCAATGGAATGAATTGTATTTTTCAGATAACATAGACAGAATGTTTTTTGATAAAGATTATGAAATAATCTCACATACCAAAGTATAAATAATAATACATAGGTAAATCTATGGAGAGGGCGAAAGCATTCGTCAACAGTTTTACATATTCAATTAATCCCTTTGGGAAATCTGTCAGGGGCAACACAAATGTTCAGTGTTTTTATCACGTAGGTCTAAATGTCCCGTTCATTCACTGATTGTTTCAAACAAAATATTGAGTGACTGTCTGTTTCCTTGGTGTTAAAACTTAAATAGAATTTATGTATTATTTATTAGTCATGAATTAAATGTAACATTATGTTTTTATACTATATATTTTACTCTATCTCAACGTATCTATCACTTCGTGTAGTTCACATTACCCAAATAATGGATGAGCTTCGTGATCGGGTTCAATGTACACTCCTAGTTGTTATGGTCTAGTCTCAGTCAGAAAAATGTTTGCTAGTACAGTACTTTATTAAATAGTTTGCAATGCGCTTTGATGTAATGACTTTGCAATTCCGGCATTTTGTTTATGCCTCGCGCAATTTCCTGATGTGAGCAGAATTTGCATGATTAGTAGTACGGGTCCACGGATGTAGTAGGAATAAAAATGTGAGTTTCTCTACATAAATGAGGGCTTTGCCCTCTATAAATCTACAGGATATCCAGAATACATATACAAATCTGGTGATATAGGACAAACACAGACTTCTGGAAATCCATAAGTGGGATCAGGTGTCATGGAAGAGTAAGCATCCCCTATTGACCGGTCTGGGACTTGTAGAGTACATTTCTGGCTAGTCCAATTGAGAAATTTCAATATCCATGCTGAATTTAGTTAATAAGTAATACAGTAAAATTAAATGAATGCAGATGAGGCAAGTCCCTCAAACTTCGTGTATTTCTAAATGCCAAATCTGAACCCAAATTTACCAAGTCCTGGACTTCGGACTTGGGAAATTTTGAGCCCCTGACCATGCCTACCATGACACAGGGCCTTGGTTTTGATCTTTACCCCAAATGCTCGTGACAGATTACAAAGCTCACCTTATGTCAACATATTTTATAATGATTCCACCTACCATTTACCCAACTTTAACCCATTCACCCCTAAAGACACATTTGGGCTGGTCTAAGTCATTGATTTACAGAACAATCCAATGTTTTTTCAGGGGTCAATGTGTTAACCAATTGTCTTAACCTTAGCACTGACAACAGACTTAGGTAATCCAAAATGGAATTATATTTGCTAAAATATGAAAGATATTCAGCCTCTGAATTATGCCACGTTTGTCATAAGATTCAAAAGACATACAGACCATGCAAGTATAGTATGAACAGTGGAAACGGGTAAACTTGACCTCAACAAATCTTCTTAACAAGATGCTGATGCTGACACTAGGGCAATAGCATTAGCCCCCCTCAACTCCCCTCACACTTCATTGAGGTGGACTTAAGCTAGGTAATTCCAAAAATAAATCAATGTCCTCCAAAGGAAAGTATCA
This sequence comes from Atrina japonica, assembly GCA_030159075.1. Classification (NCBI taxonomy): domain Eukaryota; kingdom Metazoa; phylum Mollusca; class Bivalvia; order Pterioida; family Pinnidae; genus Atrina; species Atrina japonica. The sequence continues at coordinate 116,487 of BROG01000026.1, read as the reverse complement.
GTATGTGAAAAAACCAGTAAAACACTAAAAATTTTCAGCCACTTGGCCTTTATCAAGTGAAAGACAACAATATGAAATTGAGTAAAACTAGGTATATAGTAATTATTTTTTGTGATTTTGGCATACAATTGTAAACGACATTTTGACATATCATCCAAAATCATCTGGGTACACAAGCGAGACTGACATTTTTTTCTATGATACACATTTTTTTTTTTAAATTCTTTTAAAAATTTTTGGTAAAAAATTTCTTCCACTTAAAAGCTCAGAGCACAGAGTGAGCAGTATTTGTGCATACCAATTCAATATTTTCTCAAAATAACTGAAATAACTTACATGTAGGTGATATACATGTACAATGTATTTAAAGTTCTAAACTGACCACAAGCTGACCACATGGTGACCCACAGCATGTGTAATGTAAATTTGGTCTATTCATTTTTATATAATTCTTACATTTTATTGCAAAAGTAATTCAAAGCTAATTTAGAATGGACAATTGGCTTTGAGGTATTTAACATGAAGTCTACAAAACAGAGGAATGGTTTGCGAGAGGTCAGACCAGGTTCATATCTATAATCACAACAATATATGATGCAACACTGAATAAAAGAGAGAGAAAAAACAATTATCCAGGACATTGCTAATCTTTTGTAGAGCAAATGACCATAGGTCATGTAGACAATAAGTGACCACGGTCATCTGGTGATAGTATCCTTCTCTTTAACACCTTGATGTCTGTAGTTCAAATATCTAGATTTATTGTTGTGTAACAGAGTCCTCGACACATTTTTGTCTTTTCAAATCAGCTTGTAGTCGTAATTAACCATTTGCAAAATCTGAATTGACTACATTGATATAAACGTGAAGACTTGTCATAAAAACATCAAACAGTGGGTCAAATGTGGGTCACCTTCCATGGTCTTATTTTGAAATTGAATTTCAAATGACGATTTTATTTCGTTTTCATTGCATTTATGGATAATACAGCATAGAAAGTGAAGTTGACTCTTTAACACACCTGAACTTCACAGGAACTGCAAGGTTACCTGTAGGCAAATATAGATTACCTGTCAAGCATTATATGAAATTAGATTAGATGATATATGTATACAGGTAATTGAAGAATAAATGTCTACATACACCAGGACTCCTTTGTATGGGAAGCAATAAAGTAAACCAATATTGTATACAAGTAATAGGATTTTCCTTCCATTCACCGCTTCCTTATTACCTTTCCAATACATATTCGTACATATATATGTATATCAAGTCAACAGTAAACATCTTTTATCAGGGCTCTCGCACCTTATTTTTGGAATGGGCCAAGGCCATTCAAGATGGTAATATTAGCCATGTTTTACAGAACTTTGTAAATAAGTCAACCCCCCCCCCCTCCCCTTCAACTGGTAAATCAGCCACATTTTCCCTCAAATTTGATAAATTCTAAGAAATTTATTAAGAAGCACAAATCCAAACAGAAAATTTCTTCTAATCATCAAATACATGTACTGCATATGTACCATAATTTGGTCCAGGGTGGCATAAATACCATTCTGGGGTTGGTGATTGGGCACACGGCAATAGGACACATGGCACATGGCAATACTTTCATATAGGTGACAAATTGATATAATCATAAAATTTTGTATGACATTTTGTTGCATGGTAGATTCATCTAATACTAATCTAAGAAAGTTTGAATATATGCAAATAGATAATAAAACAGAAACAATTTAAATATAAATTTACCTTTTGAATATTTGATCACATATCTAGTACTACTATATTATACACTTTACCATCATTTTTCCAACACTAATCACCATGGAAACAATAAGATGGGTAGAGAAGAAAATTTTGGATAAAATATCTCTTTATAATATTATCAAATAGTATTCAGTCAAATTTCATTTTTGCATCCAATTAGATTATGTTTTGATATTTATATCTATAAAATTTTTGATGTTTGAATGGGCAAAAACTTGCAAGCAAACTACACACAAACAGTAATTGCCATACACTGACTTATTCCCAGGTAATGAGAAATGCTAAAAATGCTAGATTAACTCATTAACCCCTGTAGTTGCATTTGGACCTGCCCATTTCAAAGAATGGTTGAGTCCATGTCAGAATTCAGGGATGTATAATTTAGAATCAAACTTTTATTATGGTCATATATGCAAAATGAACTTGTTCACTCCTGAATTATGACAGTAGACCATACTACTTATTGATTTGGGCGAGTCTAAATGTGATCGCAGGGGTAGATAAGTTAAGGAATGGAAGGAAAAAAATCAAATATTTCGAAAAAGACAAATATTCAAATACTGATTTCTGGTATCCCTTTTAGCTCTAACAAATTTACTAACTATGATGAACCAGTCTGCCCTGATTCCTGCGGTTGGAAACTGACAATTCCCAGTGAACTGTCATAAAATGTTATCAATTTGAGATAAAACATTTAGGCATCACAAGTGATATGAATCCCCTCACAACAAAGGGCAATAACTCAGTCAGAAACAAATACAAACTTGTCCTAGATACTATCATATTAAACACTTGTATCTTGTTTCCTAAAATTCTTATGAGAATTGTAGAAACTAAGAGCACTGACAGAGAAAGTGTTAAATGTGTTCACATGATGGGATAGTTCTACATGTATAGCCCCTCCAAACTTGGTTTGGGAGCAAATAATTATAGTCAAACCTGGTCTTGCAATATCACCCCATCTGCCACTGAAATGTCATCTTTTAAGACAGGTGGTCTCTAAAAAGAGGTTTTATTTACAGTGGTTTAACCTATTGATTTTCAGAATGTGGTCTTTTAAGACAGGTTCCACTTTATAAAGAGTTTTAATTCATATGGCTTTTTCATACAAATGGTCAAATGTCAAGGTCATATGTAGATCACAACTATGTAAAGCTCCCACATCATCTGGATATATTGTCACACGTACGGGAAGTACCTTGACACTTTGACATAAGGTTTAGTTACCAAGACTTTTAAATCAGGAGTCACTAAATCAACTGAATTATTGGAATTTTCTTGTAAGTGATGTTTTGTTTTCAGTGAGAGGTAGATTTGATGACAATGACAAAAAACAAGGCATCGGAGAGGATACTAATCCCCTGGCGGCAGAATCATAATGATGAATGTGAATTATGAATTAAATAGGCCAACACAAGTGGAATGTAATCTGTTTTTACAAGGGGGAATAACTGTAAAAAAGCAAGAGTTATGGTTCTTGCACACTGCACTCCGCCTCGATGTGGTCTTGAGGTGTATTGTGCATGGTTTGATAGTTATGCTCTGGACAAATATAGTACGTATGTACGTTACATAATGTTATTACGTATGGGCAGATCCCTATATCCCCTTGGTGACTCGTCGCAATGGAATAATGAGCTGTTATACATTGTACAATTTGGAAAGGAATTCAAATTATGATAATGCAATATCAAGTTCAACTGTCATACAGTTTTTGGCTATATTACTGTATATGCTATTGAAGTTTCCGGGTAGTTGTTATAAGAGCTGTAGCATCAAGTCAGGCTGACTTCAACCAATCTTCTTAAGCAGACGCAGATACATATAGGTCAGTTAAAAAAGGAGGAAAAAGATAAAAAAGGACCTGGTGAAATACAGGAAAATTGTAATTCTAGAATAACTGAACTCATGGCTTTCGTTTTTTAAGTTTCTGTACATGTACTAACATCAGATGGAACTGTCACCTCAGTTGGAAATCTAGATTCCACAGGTATTTAAAAAAAATGAAAAGAACAGGTAAGAAAAAAATAATCCAAAACAATATTATCAATACCTATATACACCTTCCACATCTACAAAACCCCTGACTTTTTTTTCTTTATTCTGGGGGGGGGGGGGGGGGGGGGGGGGGGGGGGGGGGGGCGGCGTTATAAAGAAATTCAGTTTTTGTTGCCATAGAGATTGCAAGAACAAACTTTCAGATGTGTTAAAACTTAAAAAGTTTACCAGACAAGCAGGCTTGCACAAAGGAAGAAAACACTAGATCTCAATAGGTCAACAAGGTCATTTATTTGAGCTTACAAGAGTTCAAATACAAAGGGTCAAAGTTCACACAAGACATAGCGACTCATTCTCTTGTAAAATGTCTGATGTGTAAGGGGAGATAACTCAAACAAAATTCAACCAGTACTATGTTTTGTATTTCACACATAGTGAAGTACGTACCTTTTATACGCAGGGTGTTTCCACCAAGCAGGAAAGATTCACATTCAAGAGGTAGTGGTGTTTTAGAAGCTTCTACAAATATATTGACATTGTTGATTCCTATCCCTCTACGCTCCAAAATTGGCTGCAATGCTGCCCTGAATTCATAAAGTATATATTTTTCAAATAAGTAAAGTTTAAAGGGAAGCAACTCTTACAATAATACCTGTAATAAATTTATTCCTAATTGAAACCTAGACTGCAAGTTTGTGTTTGTTGTTGTTTTTTGTTTTTCTTTTTTGTGACATTAAAAACAAAAAAACAAAAAAATAAATATGTAACTACAACATACATTATGTTCAAAAATAAAAAGAAAACATAAATACAGAAAAGAAATCATTTTTGGTGTGTTCTTTCGCATAATTTTACAAATTTTATTTACTGATATCATTTTTTTTCTACCATAATATACTGCTATTTACTTTACGAATAAAAAAAATTGTTTTACAAAATTCTAACCAACCCCCCAACCCATCCTCCCTTAATTAAGACACAATGGAAAAAGAGTTTTGGCATCTTGTACACTCTGTGAAATCCTTATATAAAAATCAATGCAGAAAAATGTCAGAATTACAGACTTTTCGGTAATTTATATTGTTTCAATTTCAATCTGGTTATGTTTGAATTTTTAAAATCGTTTAAAAAACAAAAATATTTTGCAAAAATAAAATTGATGACCCTTCATAAGACAATATGGAATAGCGTTTATGCCAAACTCAACAATTTTTTCTGTTACATGTTGGGAGCCAGTTTTTACTGGTGGAGGAGAGAACCCGGTAACAATGTACCCAGGATGAGACCACTGGCCTTCCGCAAGTAAACTGGCCAAAATTTCTCACAAAAATCATCTTAGGTGCCAGCTTGGCTCGAACATGCACCGATCCCAGATGTACAAGACTTAATGGTTCAAAGTGCCATGCTCAAACCATTCAGCCACAGAGGCGCCACGATCTGTCAAAGAGTGCCCTCTGACTGGTACATTTTCTGATGATTTATTTCAATTGCTTACCTTAAACTTATTCCTCGAGTTGCTGCAACAATTTCAATTTCATTTTCTTTGGCGTCCATGAATCTCAGAGTGAAGCATTCATCACTTATAACACTCTGAAATTGTAGTAGAACACTAAATTATGATGAAATGAAAAATTTTGTAAGAAAGCATTCATATCTTGTAAAATTCTGAAAAAAATGAATAGTAAAAATATTTATATATAGTGTGTGCATTAAGCTGCGCTAGAAAAATGACCAATCAAGCAGAAGTTGAGATTTTAATCCAATCTTTATCATCTTGCAATGCATTATCATGATTTTTTTACCAGGACATAAGATAGTTTACAGCTTTGCAGTACAGAAAACTCAGAGAGAAATTGGGCATATTCCTGTAAAAATGGACAACTGTGGTTCAGTATTTTTATCTTCAAGTTGAGCACTGTATGTGCTGTAGTTATCACACCCCTCCCCCCAAAAAAATAAATAAATAAAAAATAGGAATTTGCTCTATTGCATATGAAACCAGATAAGAAATGGGAGTTATTAGATTGCAATTTAATGAAAATAGAATGTGCCAATTCATACAATATCAGAGATTTGAGATATCTCAGTGGTCAATGATGATACAAGTATATCATAAAAAATATTACTGATGAGAGATATATCGATATGTGTATATTTGTACATTTTGGTGATCTCAGGGATTTGAGATATATCAGTAATTCATAATGATACATACATATAATTAAAATATTGCAGATTTGAGATATATCCCAAACTTAAGATATGTGTTTATTTGTATGTCTTGGTGATGTCAGAGATTTGAGATATATCTCAAGTGATTAATGATGATAAGTGCATATCATGAAATTATTGCAGATGCTGGGTAGAGTATAATTGTGTATCTTGGTAATATCAGAGATTTGAGATATATGGGTAGTTTATGATGATATGGTATATCATGAAAATATCACAGATGTGATATATCTCAAAATTGAGATGCATGTAGTGGTATATTTTGATATTTTGGTAATACCTGTATCAGAGATTTATGATATATTTCAGTGATCCATAGTGATACATGTATATCATGAAAATAGTGATACATGTATATCATGAAACTATTGCAGATAATGGGTACAGTATCTCAGACTTGAGATACATGTGTATTTGCATATATTGGTAATATCAAAGATGTCAGATACATCCCAGCGGTTCATGAAGATACATGTATATCAGGAAAATATCACATGTCAGATATATCTCAAGACCTGAGATACATATATACAGTCAAACCATGGATATACTGAAAACAAATGGGGATGATTTTTCTTTCAAATTAACAGGGATTTCAGATTTGGTCCCTTATTTTTTATAATTACAAAATAAATTTCATAAAAATACATGGAAGCACCTAATTTTCCAGATTAAAGAAAATTACAATTATTATGTAAACCTTTTTTGTAAATGTTGTTTACAGGTTGACTTAATTATTATAATGAGCTAATCTACTGATATATAAAAGTTATTAGAAATGCTTAAAATTATGTATCCCTTAAAGACTTGGCAGACATGACACACTGAACATCAGAAAAACATGTTGTTTTATCAGTATTATAATAATGGACTCTTATGCAAATTTTCATAAAAGTCTCTGAGCAGATTTTCTGGCAAATCAAAGGAAAATTCTTGCTGGGATTTAAAAATGAGATAACCTGTGAGGTTTTTATAGTCATTAAATGGTCGAGATGAAATAACTCATTTTATGACGGAATTCTAAATCTGTAAATCCCCAACATAATACTTAAATCAGAGAAGTCATTTGGGAAATAAAACACTCCTCTACCGCCATAGTTTTTGCATGAGGAATCATTGATAAATATGCATAGTGGGACATTGTCTATAAATACCATCTCATTTGGGAGATCCCATCATATCATAAAAGTTCAATCCATTGAAAATTTCTTATATAATTAAAGTCAACTCCACTTTAAACAAGACTCGATGTAACAAAATAATGGTCATAACAAAGATATATTTCCTCCCCTGTATTTCTTACACTATACTGTATGTATCTAAATAATGAAATCCAGCGATAACCAGGTTTAAAGCTGTCTCCCTTCCACTTCGTTAGGAGCTAACTGTAAATATTTGAGAATTGCAGACCCTCAATTAAGGGACCATAATGTTATAATCGGACCACTTTGAGTCAGTACAGTTCGGTGGTCTTAATAGGGAGGTTCCACAGTGGAACATTGCCTAATAAACCACCTTGCTTTGGAGATCTCCTGGCAATGAAGACCACAAATATTCTGTCTCTTCACAATGTCATGACTGTTGTTGCATTGTTGTTTACTGCCCCACTCAAGAATCTTTCACTCATGTGGAGATGTCATCAAATGCTGGGGAAGGGCTTCAAATTTTGGTGCTCAGCACTTACCGCCATCAAGCATTGAGGGTTCTTTAATGTGTTGACACCTATTGTCACACAAGACCTCGGTTTTTCATCAGAAAATTCTCATCGGAAGGACAGGATAAGCCAGTCGCCTCTGCCGAGGGTTGAACCTTTGACCCTCTAGCACTCTACGGTGGGGCCACGGAAAATGTCTTGATAAGTATAAGATAAGGCCATATACTGACTCAAGAGATCACTATGCATATTAAATCACTTTGAATTAGTCAGTTAGGTGGTCGTAATTGCAAGGTCCCACTATAAATGTTTGTTTGCTATTAAAATGAGTCATTTCACAGAATTTTATTAAAATGTCATTTATCATTTTTTTAGCACTTAATACTGAAAAAAAAGTACTTATCATCTATTGCATTGTTTCATAACTGCACTCAAATTTAAAATGCACAAGGGGTGTGGCTTAAAACATTTGTTTTGGACCAATCATGGTCAAACCTTAATTATCTGTGAGCTAATCATCCAGATGCATTACACAATTTGTCTGAGGAGTTCTCTTCTTCTATCAGTTTAGCATTTAAGATTTTTCGACTACACATGAATATAGAATGCAGCATGTGTTGTTTTACAATTTTTTGTTATTTTTCTATAATTTGTAATTGATTTTCAAACAACTGAAAATTTTCCGATGTTCACTGTTTGTGTAAGTCTTTTTAGAAAGGAGTACTACGTACAAGCTCCATTTACTGTCTTATAAGTATCGTAGAGTGCAAAGAGGTGCAGTCCAAGGTCAAAATCCAAGTGCAGTGTTGATACTGAGGTATAACAGTGAGTAAATCAGAGATTTATTTGCAGGGTCAATGAGCTAGCGCTACACAAATCCACAATGATGCTGACATCTAAAAAAGCACTAAAATTTCGGAAAGCGCCAGAATAGAACGAGACTGAAATTTTAACCAGATAAAAGTGTCAGAATAGAACGAGACTGAAATTTTAACCAGATAAAAGTGTCAGAATAGAACGAGACTGAAATTTTAACCAGATAAAAGCGCCAGAATAGAATGAAACTGAAATTTTAACCAGATAATAAAGATGAAAATACTGTATAATACCAGAATCAGAGAAAGTTTTTGTTGAGTTTTTAATTTTTTTTTTTTCATCTGTTGTCATTTATCTACGAAATTATTTTTCAAAAGTTTCAACATTTTTTGAAATTTATACTATACCATCTTTGTTTTGGTGAAAATTACCATTTCTTTTATTGAGTGAGTGAAAATAATAAATCATTATCTATAGGTTTACCAAGGTAAAGTGGCACACCTGGGGTGTATCAAAAACCCAAATAATACCATCTATTTTCCAAAAATATGAATGCACAGATTAAACGTGATTCCACGTATTACTGTAGTTTTAATATTTTTGTTTCCAAAACAAGTTTGTCACCACTGTTATGATTCCATTTAGACTTGTTGTGTTTGTATACATGTGCCAATATACCTTGGTAGACCTGTAACCATGAATACCAAATTATTTTTCCACCAAAAAGTGCCCATATCCCAAAAATTGTACTTTGAATAATTCAAAGAATGAACAGTATAAAAGTTAAGTAACATAAAAAAAAAATTCTGCTCAAAATGAAAGTGAATTACAACAAATCAGTGTCCCTGCAAAATTTGACGTAAGATACGTATTTATGTTGACTTTTTTCCTATGACATCATCAGCATTGTCCGAAATCCTGAATAATCACTTTAAAAATGAGAGTGAATTTGAGGGGGAAAAAATGTGCAAAAACTAGACTTGAATTTTAAGTCTTAATCTCTCGGTTTACAATAAAGCAGTTTTTTTTTAAACTTTGAATATGGCATCAATGAAAATAACTAACTAAAGGGATTTTCGAAAATTTCAGTGCTGAAAAAAATGCTTAAGATACTGAAAGAGTTATAGAAATTACAAAAAGAAAGAAGAAATATCTTTGTTAATGGTACATGTACGCTATATATATGTACAGCACGTAGATGAAACCATTCTACGTTAGTTTATTCTAGCGGTATATCTACAGTGCATGCATGCAGTTAAGCCATCTACATCATTACCGCCCACATATTGGACGCCCTCGACAAACACAAATGTTATAATGCTACTCTATAAATCGGCTACAGAAACGCAACTTTGTAACAAGGTCACATAATGGTTACCATTGACACGAGAAAAACTAAAACGTTATAGAAGGAATGGGAGAGATAGTTCACTCATTCAATTGACACAGAGCTATAATTTTTGCAAAAACAAAATATATATGTAAATGCTCAGATCATGTGACAGTATGTGAATAATCAATGGTAACCATTCCGTGACAGTTGCCATGTCATTTGCACCTTTGACTGCCGACGCAAGGCTCGTTGTGTTATAGAGCCATTGTGGAGGTCATCAGACTTTCGCCTGATCTCCTTGTCGCCTATGTCGCTATCATCATCAGTTTCACTGGTAAACAGTTCGTTACTGCTGTGCAGAGTTTCGGCCTAGAAACAGGAAGTCAAAAATGAGATGTAGATGTGCAACAGGACACCAATGAAACCAAAAAGAGAAAATATATCAATAATAATTATGATTGTAATACTGGATTATAAAGTGTTGATTGCAAAGCTGAAGAAATTGATACACTTTGGATATATCGGTACATACAGTATATGATGCAAAAGTTGCTAAAAACAAAGTTGTGTATCGATTCATTTCATTTTCTATAGCAGTGTTCCAACTAGAAGGTTTTTGCCCCTACGTCCTCTTAGCCTTGTTCCCGCACCTACCCTATTGACCTTTGACACCAAGCAGAAAAATCATAGCGATCTTCTGTACCAAGATATCATGCCAATTTTCATAAAATGAATCAATGGATTATTGCACTGCTATAAATAGGACTAAAGAAAAAAGCTGTGCATTAAGAAGTTCTTATATACAAAATGTATATGCCAATCCTTTTCTTTTGGATATGATACATGAATGCTTTTTCGAAGTATGCAATATAAGTTCATTTTTTTTCTTAGAAAACCCTGCAATTGCATATGTCTAGCTGGAACAGTCTTTAGATGTATATTTCTTTTTCATTTTAATTCTCAGCAACACAAAATACTGCAAACCAACTTTTGTAGTCTACAGGAAGTATGAGCTGTTGTGGGTCTATTTTTATTTTATCAATCTACTAATGAGAACACCGAAATATTATCCATAAAAAAACTGAAGTTCCACAACTTAACACCTATAACATAGACTTGTGCTAATGCAGTCTTGGTTTATTAACAATGTATTTAACATGTTTCATTTAAGTGAATTCTCAGGACCTTGTTTTTTTCCTACTCAGTATTTGGTTAAATTCCTCTCAAGAGAACTGAAAAATATTTAGCGATAAAGTCCTGATTTTGTCAAAAAGATGAGAAAATTTTTTTTGGTCAAAATTCTTGAAAATATATAAAATATTGTGTAAAACTGTGATAGCATGCCCCACTAACCCAATGTCTAGTCACACAAGTAATAAAATGATATAAATACATCATGCATTCAGAGAGTTTGGGAGCCTGAGAGATTTGCAGTGTGAGAAATAATGACCATGAAAACAAATAAACAAACAACAAAATAAAAACAAACAACAAAAATAAAAACAAACAACAAAATAAAAACAAACAACAAAAATAATAATATAGAAGCTGGTTTGCAGTAGAGTAAAACCTGCTTTAGCTACCACCTGTGTATAAAGATCACCTGGTCACAAAGACTGTTTTTTGCTATTCCCAATAGTACCATTTGTGTACAAATCAACCTCTATATAAAGACCACCTCCCTAAAATGTCTTTACATAAAAGTTTCATTGTATTACCTTTATGAGAGTGTGTGTGTGTGTGTGAGTGTGTGTGTGTGTGTGTTGGCAAATACATGTAATTGCCACAAAAAAAATTTTTTTTTTAGAAAAATCCTGATGTAATCATGTTCACTATTTTGACTGAACATAAAATTGCAATATTTCAAAAAACAAAACAACCAAACCTATTGACCTCTTGCCCATGTTGAGTAAAAATATAGTTGTGTAAAAAACATTACATTCAAAGAAAAAAAAAGATGACTGCTATGCAATATGCAAATATTGTTGTCAGTGCACAAATAATCATAAAAATAAGAACAAAGTTCTGAAGCAATTCTGATATATGCTAAATATAGTGTCCCGAATAACATGCGTTTTAGATAAGAATTCTGAAAAAATGTTTATACAGATCCATATTAATTGACACTTCAAAACAAAAAATGGTTAATTAAGAGCAGAGCAAAAGAACTGAAAAAATGGCTCAACTCTTTTAAACATGCATGTTAATCTAAAATAAAAAAGGGATGACAACTCACATCAGTATGTCTGCGTTTCTGCTTCAAGGCTTTTTTTCTCTTTAACTTTAACTCTGTAGACGTAGGCGTCGGTGGTGGTCGGAATCTAAAACAAAAAAAAAGAGAGAAAATGAAAACTGAATTGAATGTTTTTCATTTTATGAGTCAGATTCCAGATTCATTTTGTATAGCATCCACAGTTAATCCTGATCTACCAAACCACCACCATATGTAGGGCATGTAGAGTTCATATCTTGTTACTCTCCTAACCATAAATCCAGGGGATGGGGCACTATATTTTTGTCTACATATATCTATCTATTAGGTTAACTCATCAATCCCTGAAAAACAATGGACTGTTCTGAAAATCAACCATGTAGACCAAATGTGTCTTTAGCGGTGAATGAGTAAAGTGTTGGTTATTTGGTTAAGAGTTACTGGTGAAGTTTTGCAATTGCTCTCCTTTAACTTAACTTACTCACCCCTGTAGTCACATTGGAACTTGCCCATTTCAAAGAATGGTAAAGTCCACTTTTACAATTCAAGGGTGTATGATTAAGAATTCAAATTATACAATAATTTTTCATGAAATATGAGCTTGTTCACTCCTGAATCATGAGAGTAGACCATACTATTTACTGATTTGGGTGAGTCTAAATGTGATTACAGGGGTTGATGAGTTGACAACAGTTTCACATGCAACTGTAGATAAACCTGCTGTATGATCCGCCTCCATATCCAGGTCACTTTATTATTCATAATTCATTCGCAGGCAAAATATTCCTGCCAACAAACATACCCACAACATGGAATGCTATAAATCCTGCATAAAGACAATATCAAAATCATTGAAAATACAGAGGAAATGCAACTATAGACCACCTCATTCTAGAGACTACCTCACTCAAGAGATCATCTCACTTAAGAGACCACCTCACTCAAGACCTCGGATTTCAGATCATTAATTTTCTTTCTCTTGATAAGTATTTAATAAGTAAGAACCTCACTTGAGAGAGCACTTAATGTCAGTCGTTTAGGGGTGGTTCCACTATATTTGTCTTAAAAATCAGCAAATGTAGAATAGTGGGGAAAATATGCTAAATACTACCCCCCCCACACACACACACACACAAACTCATATACAGTGGAAACTGTCTTGAGAGACCGCCCCATCTGCCAATTAAAGGATCACTGAACCAAATGTTTTTGAGAATGTGGTTGCCGAGGACAGGTGGTCTTTTCCGACAGTGGTCTCTCAAGACAGGTTCGATTGTATGTGTATACATATTTCAAGCAACAACAGGATCCTTGCACAAAAGTTACTCGTATCCCCATATACACTATCATTACGATGATCGATCAACACAAAATTATCTGCTTTGAAATAAAAAAAATTACTTGTACCTATGATCGAAACCTTACCTATAAATGCTAAATCATCAATATCTATATTTCATCAATACAGGAAGATCAAACATCAGATATGATTTATAAAGATGAATGAATCAATGGATGCATAGCAAGTCATCAATTTCCTTTTTTTAATATCATTTGTTGATTTTTTTTTTGCGTCAACTAATCAACTTCAATCTAACACAGTTTTTTAAGAATTTTTAAAAATACACATTCATTGAATGTATAAGAAACCATTACTTTGATGTATTACAGGTAATATTGAACATTTCGTCAATGACAAATTACCAAGTCTTAGTCAGTCATACAGTGTATACATATACATATATATATATAAATATAAATATATATATATATATATATATATATATATATATATATATATATATAGGCCATCAAACTACAGTGGAAACCTTGCTATCAAGACCATCTGTCTGTCTGATTAAAAGTATGTCACCTTTTGAATTTGAAATTTTAAGTGTTTTTTGCTACTTTCAACAATTTTTTAGTTATATGGTGGTGACCAGTTTTTAATGGTAGAGAACAGAACTTGGTTACAATGTCCCCGGGAAGAGACCAACGACCTTCTGCAAGTAAACTGGCAAACTTTCTCACAAAAACTAGCTTAGGTTTCAGAGGGGCTCCAACTTGTGCAGACCAAAAGTGAGAGACTTCACGGTTCAAAGCGCGATACTTTAACCACTCAGTACGGAGGCTCTAGAAGTGGTCTCCTAAGTGAAGATCTGTATGTATTTGATATCTATTAAGAAGTTTTGAAGACACTAAATATTTATTATTTTAAATGTGAGGTGGTCCCTTAAGCGAGGTGGTCTTTAGAAGAGGTTCCACTTTTTGGTTATCTATATTGCTTTAAGACAATGTACAGTAAACCTCGCTATTAAAACAATCTAAATGACTGACTCAATGTGGTCTGGTTAGTGAGGTGATCTTTTGTAACTATCAAATATTTATAACAAGACTGAAAACTTGTGATCTGAAATGTGAGGTGGTCTCCAATGTGAGGTGGTCTATAGATGAGGTTCCACTATAGTTAAGCTTAACTGAAAAAGTAAAAATCAAAGACATAAAATTTAGATTTTTTTTAATCCTACACATGGCATCCTGTGAAAAAAGCACATTTAAGAAGAAACTTTATCTCCATGCTTTATCAATAATATTATGTGTTCACCAGATGAAAAAAAAAGTGCATGTATATGTAGAATAAAGCAATCGGTCCACTTACTCATGAACCTCTCTTTTTTTAATAAAAATTCCATCCACAGAATCCTCGCCATCGACACTTCCATCACCTTGACTACGTACATCCATGTCACTATGACTACCCTCATCGTCAACTTTTAAGTTTGGAGTAGATGCTCCTCTGCCGATGCTTCCTAGTCCTACGACGACAAAAAAAAAAAAAAAAAGTTAGTTAAACACAAATGCCCCAGGTGAGGAAAATTCAAACAAAACCTTTGAAATAAGAGGTGAATGTTTAGATTCACCTAAAACTGATGTTGAAGATCAATGATTCTTGTGTCTGAGAAAAAATTGCAAGCCTTCTGCTAATAAATCTGCAAACGTTTTTCACAAAATCAGCTTTGGCTCCAGTGAACTCACTCCTAAGCTATAATTAGAGATTAGAGGCCTCATGGGTGAAATGCTTATATCACTCTGACCCTTCAAACATTTTAAGATAGGTTAACACTATGACCAGTAAGTAAGTCACATCTATGTGGGACATCAGTTAATGGTGAGGAACCTTTCTGGGGCTTCCACTTGTCTTAAAAAACTCCTTACATAAAAGATTCTTGAGTGTTTTCATTCACTAAGTATCAAAATATTATGGTCTTTTCCATTGTCTTAGACTAGTGTATTAAAAGGTCCTCTAGAGTTTGAGGTTAAGTAAATCCTTTTTTAAGGGAATGCCTGTCTTGAGAGACCACATTTGAGTGGTACTAAGAATGGCCTATCAAGAAAGTTTCAGCTCTATCTGAAGTTGTGAGACATGGATAGGATCTTTAAGGATTGAGACTTCACTTGAATTTAATAAAAAATGTATTTTCCCAAGTTGCCCACAAGGTCAGTAGCATAAACAGGATGTGTTTGTGAAACAAAAATGCCCCCCTAACAACGAATTTCTATGCTGGCAAATAAATATTGCAATGTCATACATTTAACCTCCACCCCAACCCCATGGGCGTGTGATGTCAGTGAAGTGTGAACAACCCTTAGATGAACTTACAGTTTAAGTTTTGTTACTGTATCACAATCCAAACTTGAAATATTGCACTTTATATGTAATAACCAACTATAACACCTGAGGACAAGACAGGATAACCAACTATAACACCTGAGGACAAGACGATATGCCCAACTATAACACCTGAGAACAAGACAGGATAACCAACTATAACACCTGAGAACAAGACAGGATAACCAACTATAACACCTGAGGACAAGACGGGATTACCAACTATAACACCTGAGAACAAGACAGGATAACCAACTATAACACCTGAGAACAAGACAGGATAACCAACTATAACACCTGAGAACAAGACAGGATAACCAACTATAACACCTGAGAACAAGACAGGATAACCAACTATAACACCTGAGGACAAGACAGGATAACCAACTATAACACCTGAGGACAAGACAGGATAACCAACTATAACACCTGAGAACAAGACAGGATAACCAACTATAACGACTAAGGACAAGACAGGATAACCAACTATAACACCTGAGGACAAGACGAGATAACCAACTATAACACCTGAAAACAAGACAGGATAACCAACTATAACACCTGAGGACAAGACAGGATAACCAACTATAACACCTGAGGACAAGACAGGATATGCCCAACTATAACACCTGAGAACAAGACAGGATAACCAACTATAACACCTAAGGACAAGACATGATAACCAACTATAACACCTAAGGACAAGACGAGATAACCAACTATAACACTGAGGACAAGACAGGATAACCAACTATAACACCTGAGGACAAGACAGGATAACCAACTATAACATCTGAGGACAAGACGAGATGCCCAACTATAACATCTGAGAACAAGACAGGATAACCAACTATAACAACTAAGGACAAGACATGATAACCAACTACAACACCTGAGGACAAGACGAGATAACCAACTATAACACCTGAGAACAAGACAGGATAACCAACTATAACACCTGAGGACAAGACAGGATAACCAACTATAACACCTGAGGACAAGATGAGATGCCCAACTATAACACCTGAGAACAAGACAGGATAACCAACTATAACACCTGAGGACAAGACGAGATGCCCAACTATAACACCTAAGGTCAAGACAGGATAACCAACTATAACACCTGAGGACAAGACGAGATGCCCAACTATAACACCTGAGAACAAGACAGGATAACCAACTATAACACCTAAGGACAAGACAGGATAACCAACTATAACACCTGAGAACAAGACAGGATAACCAACTATAACACCTAAGGACAAGACAGGATAACCAACTATAACACCTGAGGACAAGACGAGATGCCCTACTATAACACCTGAGAACAAGACAGGATAACCAACTATAACACCTGAGAACAAGACAGGATAACCAACTATAACACCTGAGGACAAGACAGGATATTTTAAGTTTGTATTAAAGTTCAGAAACATTATTTTGTAAAATTTTAATATCTATAATAATCATGGAAAACAGCACACTATATCTTTAGTTTTTTATAGGACAATGGGGCTAGCATGAGAGATCAACTGGTCAGCTCTATTAATCACTGGCACAGAGCCACGGAACCTGTGCTAATTTCGAAAATGAAGGGCATTTCCTTAACAGATGCAATGTCCTCTCTTAAGTAGGTTTAATTTGTAACATTTTTGTCCTAACTAATACATGACTAATCTATATAGGTTTACAAGCAATAGTCTGCTCTAACAAAAATCGGATACAAAAATCATAAAAGAAAACATCGTAATCACGCATTGAGAAGCCCTCCAGTCTTTTGTGAGACATGTGAAAGATAATCATAAAAGAAGGAGATCAGCTCATGATAATGATATGCACTTAAAACCTTGAACAAGTTTATTGTCAGTTTTGTTTTTATTTCACACAAAAGGCGTACAGGTATTTCCAATGTTACATATACCTGTACTAGAGAAGTGTGTTAAATTTGTTGCTAAAGTAAACGATCCAATAATTTGTACAGTAACATTTCAGTTAAAAATCTCAGAAGAAAAAAAATTTTAATTTTGGAAACCTGTTTTATGAAGGCAACAGACTGTGAAATATACACGTATACAGAAAGATTTCGATGAACATATAGGCGAGTTAGGGATTAGGGAAGGTGTCATGGGCATCCAAGTTAATTAGAAAATTTGCTTGTAATGGAAACTTTATGAATAATCAGAATCTTGGAATAATATGTTCAGGAATTACATCATTAGTAGCATTCCGTTGAGACTTAAAAAGGCTCTTTTGAAATCTGCATATAGGATATTGATATGATTTCTTTAACAATATACGATCATTTCACGTGTGTTTGGGAAACAGTCAAAATATTGTCCTGTGGCATCAGAAAAGTCATGGGAAACTGACCTCCTGAATGCATTTTCAATGAATTAATGATGTCACAGCTGGGAAACAGTTCAATGGGTTGGGAGAAACAATTAACTTTAATCCAATGGTAAAAAAAATCTGTCCAAATTACAGTTCCTTTCCCCTGTATAGTCGATTGACCTTGTGATACATTTTGCATTGAAAATTCGCCAAATTTCCACCCCTGGTTATTTTTGCCCTTTTTATGACAGAAAACATACACCTGTGTTGAATTTGCCCAAAATCACTATACTCCCATAGACAGCATGATTGTATGTCTATGCTTCAATTGTTTAGCTTGAAACTTGAAAAATTCACCTAATTCGCCCTCACATCTAAGGGTTAAAATGGCGAAAATAAAATGGAAGCAAAAACATCAAGGTATACATTATTCATATGTAAGCAGTATATTTCTATATCACCATCTTTCCGATAATTCTCTGATGATAAATGTTATTCGGCCTCTATCTTTAATATTCTTACCTATTTTGCGTTTAGGAGCATCTAAAACAAGATGGCTGCTAAAAGCTGGGTTGCCATGTATCCTTCTGTCGCATTCTCTACACATGAGAAATGGTTGACCTGAATTACTTTCTGTACATTCCGGATGATGGCAGACCTGAAATAGACAAATGGCTATGAAACAAGTGATGTTAGATGAAAATATAATTAATTTATGACAGCATTGTATTGTACTGAAATTTTGACTGATTTTTAAAAAATAGGTCAGAGGGCATTATCTATCTAGGTCACAAGGCCAAAGGTCATGATACTATCTAAAGGGGCTGTTCAGAATGATTGTATGTGTGTAATATTAAAGCTGTACTCCTTCTGTTTCAAAACATCAAAGCTCATCTCACACTGACATATTTTACATCTCGCAATTAACTATACCTTAGTCAATCTTTACAACCACAGCATTAAATTGTCTTTGTTTGTATCATTGGCGTTTTATGCCACACTCTATAATTTTTCAGTTATATGTTGGCGGTCAGTTTTTAAAGGTGAAAGTTGAGAGCCCAGTTACAATGTACCCGGGAAGAGACCACTGGCCTTTCGGAAGTAAACTAACAAACTTTCTCATAAGAGCAGCGTAGGTTCCAGCTTAAGGACTCCAGCATACCTGTACCGACAAGAGGTGAGACGCGATGGTTTTAAGTGTGATGTTCTAACCACTTGGCCACAGCGGCCCTGACCACCACAGCATTGAAAATAAAATAAGTTTAAAATGGTCATTTTTGTGAAAGTAAAGGATTATTGTAATCTATTAGATGTTTGTAACATGTAAACATAGTTGATGTAGAAGCAATCGTATTACCCAGCTGCCAATGCTGACACCAAGACAATATTATTACCCCCCTCCTCCTTGACTCAGTTATTTTGTTGGCTTTTTAAAACTACCTCTACCCATTTTTGGGGGGGAGGGCATACATCATTAAAAATATGTGTTTGTGAAACACAAATGCCCCGTCCCAACTAATTTCTATGCTGGCAAAATATTGCAATATTCTACATTTTGACCCCGACCCCCAGACATGTGATGTTAGTGAAGTGTGAGCAAATGTTCGATGAACTTACAGTCTAAGTTTGGTTACTATATCACAATCCAACTTTGAAATATTGCACTTTATATGTAAATGGGATGGAATTATGGACAAACAGACCGACAAACAGACAGACAGACGATCCAAACACTAGATGCCCCAGCGGACCTTTCAGGCCGGGGGGCATAAAAATGGGAAATTGTGAAGTATGAATTAATTGTACTAAAACTTGAAAATGAAGTGAATATAATTGATATATACTCCAAATGAAGACTAAATATATAGCTGTATGTCATAATTAGTCCATATTAGACATAAAAAATAACATTTTAAATTTTCATGTACATGTACTTAGAACATAACCTACAGGTTACAATAGTAATAATAAAGACTTAAAAATGAAATTCATCGAGAACGAAATGGCAGTTACGTGATTTGTATTTGTCGCCATCTTCACGTAACCAGAACGATCGCTCCAGTATTATTTTGTAGTCTGTAAACGCAATTGCGACTATAAGATGTGACACAGTAAACACAGCATAATTTTGGTCTAGTTTTGTCTGTTTTGGAAGAACAATGCTATACCCAAGATGATAGGGAACCATTAATAATGATATACCTCTCGTCTTCTACTAATGATGTTAACGAGCAGCGAAAATTTCTTGGATCATGTGAGATTCCTTTGATCTGGGAGATTATTTAGGACAAGATACATAAGTCATAATTAATGTCATTTAGTATATGCGGAATACCATCGCACCAAATATTTTGTTTGTCTGTTTCGCCGGCCTAGGTTACAGTGGGTTCATAAATAACTAATAATTAGAGATCAAAGTTATTACAGCCACAATAAATCTACATAGTCAAAATATAAACAATGTTATTTTACGACTGCATCCATGGATTTATTCATTGCTTAATGAAATAAATTCTGAATCTACACACAACAAATCTATTATATCTACATTACCAATATCAGCCATACAGGTTTGTTCTTAGTATGTTATACACAAAATTTAATTTGGCATAATTCTTCAATTAGTAATAATAGCCAAAAAGGGCTGCCAGAGTCCTTTACACTATCTATAAAGCTCTTGAACCAGGAATCATGAAACTTTTAGTCCCCTACCAGTGAACCCAGGGAACCTGTGGGTTTTGTCTGTGTCAGTCAGTCCATGCTTTCACCACTCCTACCAGAGAACCCAGGGAAACTATGGGTTATGTCTGTGTCAATCAGTCCATGCTTACACCACCCCAACCAGAGAACCCAGGGAAACTATGGGTTACGTCTGTGTTAATCAGTCCATGCTTTTGCTATCCCTACCAGAGAACTTAAGGAAACTATAGATTCCGTCATCTGTGTCAATCAGTCCATGCTTTCACCACCCCTACCAGTGATGCCAGGGAAAAAATGGATTTTGTCAAATTATTATTATTTTTTTTTTTTTGGAGAAAAAGTTCAAGAAGTCTGAGAAGCCATTTCTGATGTTTGTAGAGTCCCATAACTCTGGTAAATATTGGTGAATTTGTATAGAAACACTACACACTCTGAGACGTAAGCCATTTCTGATATTTATAAGTCCCATAACTCTATGTATCTTGGCCCTAATTAAATTCAGAATTTAAATTGGATTTTGAATGTTTTACATCAAACTCAACAATTTTTCAGTTATGTTGTGGCGGCCAGATTTTATTGATGGAGGAGAGAGCCCGGTTACAATGTACCCAGGAGAAGAGACCATCAGCCTTCTGCAAGTAAACTGGCAAACTATCTCACAAAAATCAGCTTAGGTTCCTGCGGGACTTGAACCTGCGCTGACCAGAAGTGAGACTTCATGGTTCAAAGCGTAATGCTCCAATCACTTGACCACAGAGGCTTCCAACACAACAAACTAGGTCTTATTGCTATA
Organism: Atrina japonica; assembly: GCA_030159075.1. Taxonomy (NCBI): domain Eukaryota; kingdom Metazoa; phylum Mollusca; class Bivalvia; order Pterioida; family Pinnidae; genus Atrina; species Atrina japonica. Next base: position 94,978 of record BROG01000026.1, on the reverse strand, counting down.
AACCTTTAAACCAAAGTTGATTAGAATTCGGAGAGAAGTACTCAAGTTATAGGATGAAAATGAAAACCTTGCAAACTGACAAACAGATGTACAAAGAATAATGCCTTATATATTTAACTCCTCAACCCTTTAAGTCACATTTGGACCTGCCCATTTTAAAGAATAGTTAAATCCATTGTCAGAATTCAGGGGTGTATGATTTATAATAAAAATTTTACAATAATTTTACATGTAATATGAACTTGTTCACTCCTGAATTAAGACGGTAGACCATACTATCTATAGATCTATATGGACGAGTCTAAATGTGACCACTAGGGTTGATGAGTTAATATAGAGGCATAAAAATGTACAAGAGTCGTCTGTACATAACATAAATTTTAAAATCAACAACAGGACACTGAAGCACTGCGAAAATGGGTCAATAGAAAAGATATGAAAATTGTGTTCCTTCATCTAAGGCTACTACCATCTGGATTGATAATTACAGGACATGCAATATAGAATGTAGGATCATTCATTAAAACATTTTATAACGACCAACAAATAGAAACATACCATGGCTTGGAAAGTATCCTTCACAAAACAAATAGATTTATCAATATTTTCGGCATTTTCGGCCGACACAATTTCTACTAGTTTCACTGTAACTGCATACAAACACGGTTCACTTATGGATTTGAAAATCTCGCAGCTTTTTGATTTATGTAACTCATTGTAATCGATATTAAATCGGACTTTCTTTGAAATGGTTCCCTTCCCATCTTTGATAATTCCATTTAAAGATTCCACACCATTCGAACTGCACCTGGATTTTTCATCTTGAGAATTAAACTCATAATCATCTGAAGAACTAAGGTTTTTCATCCCAGTCAGATTGTTGTCGATGTCGCTATTTCCGCCATCTATGGCAGAATCCAAGGCATCTATTATTGCGTCAAACTCAGATGCGACTTTGTCGCTATCACTTCCTGAATGACAGTTACTCTCGGAACAATATTCTGATAAAAAAAGTTCTTTCTGATCCTCAACGGTCTCCCCTTTGTAATCATTTTTAAGGGGAATACCATTTTCTTCTGTCGGAGAAGTGGTACAATCATCATCAACAGGAGAAGCCGGATACCCACTATCCGGCGATGACAGAAGTGGACTACGGATATTTTTTGTTTCGCTGGAAGACTTGGCAAATGGACTCTTCCTTCTTGGCCAGGAGAAGCCATTTTCCAGCATCGGTAGGAAGAAGCTCAAGGGTGATGTTGGACGACTGTTTGATCGTGATGAATTGTCAATACTGATTTCACTTGCAGGTTCATTTTCTCCCGAGAACTGGTAAATCTCTGAAGACGAATAGGAAGTATGCTTCAGACCATTTTTTATCTTCTTTTTGGGACTTTTGACAGGGGCAGATAACTGCCTTGTAATGGTTTTCTTTCCCTTTTCCTTCTCTTTCTTGTTCACTTTATTTTTCTTCGGCATCTTGACATGAAATAAAGTCAGTTGCTCATCATTTAGTTTTTTAAAATACTGTTTTCATATACATTTTGATATAAATATATAATTTTTTTTTCGAATTCAATCATTTCCTGATGGATAACTTGTCCAATGTTTTTATTTCAAAACATAAATATCTGATGAATCAGCACCAATCATAAATTCATTCATCAAATTATGTATAATCCACAATTTTTCTTAAATGTGTACTGAATGACACATAGTAACCATAAAAAAGACAGATGTCAATTAAAATAATAATTTCTCTGCCTCACATAATCAAACGATTCATTATGTCCATTTGTTGAACGACTGCATGATGAGATACAATATTTTTTTTCAGCAATGTCCTAAGAAACAAACTGTACACATATGAATTATATATTGTGCTTTAAATGTTGCTTGAAAATTCATCCACTGCATGAATCAAAATGCACCATAAGTTTACGGGTCGTTATCTTATTCAATCTTGTTACGGTGACTAGCTCGTTAAGGTGTGATTTGCAGGAAAATAATAGGTGAAAAATCAAACGAAAAATGTCTTCTTTGTGTCCTGTTTTTCACAGCAATCAGTCATATCCCAACAGAGTATATTTCAATTTTACAAAATTCAGCCAAAAACTTTAACAAACACTAAAATCACAGAATAGACCATTTGTATGCCTCTCACAGGTAAACAAGAGTCATTTGTAATCCGTATACGTAAATATCAATAGGAAAATCCAGCTTCCCTACTGACCGATAAGTGTTGGTAGCACTCAAATATTTCACCTGTAAATTATCATAATGTCTTCCGCACAATTTAGTCACCTATTTTTTATTATTCCTCAATATAAAAGTGGATTCTAGGTAATCCGTAAAAAGAGAATATAGTCAGGTAATTATTTGATCAAAAGGTATTCGTATACTTTCTGACGAGTGTCGCAATCACACTTACCAGGGATAGAAATTATCAAAACGTAACAAGTCTCGATAAAGTAATGCCAAATCAATTAGCATTATGAATACAGTAATAAGATCCACATGCCTACATGACTTTTGAATATAAGCAAATTTAAATGGACATAACGTAGTTATAATCCATCGCCAAACATTGATGTGTGTAAACGTTTCCTTCTTTGTAAGTTGAATTATGCACTTAAACGTTAAGCCTAGTTCTTACAGAGTGTCTTGATCATTTCAAGGCAATCTAAGAATTTATTTCTACACAGAAACATCGCAGATGACGATTTAATTACAAACCCCTTCGTATTGACACACAAGTTCATGTTTTCCTTTGCGGAGTTGATAGTTTAGCCAACATTTAGAGTATTTTCATTTTAAACCTGTGAATTTTCCTGGGGCAAACCAACAAGTCTTTTTATCTGATTTTCTAATTCAGTTATCAGTCTTATTCAGACACGTATTTATATATGTTTGTCTATCCGTCCATACTTCTTTCACATTTTTTGTTGATGAGATGGGTCAGGCTTGATATACATCTAATTTTTAAACTATTCGTAAGAAACAGAAACAAAATGTAATCAATCATATAAGCTCAATCTCTTCAAATACAAAAACTTCTATTTTAAATGTTTGCTTAATTTAATGTCCTTTTTTTATATCGAGTGTTGCAATTGTTTTGATTCAAAAGATCTAGATCCTTTAAGTAAACAAAGAGCTTCCTTTCAATTTATTGGTTTCACAATTAATCACACAGTTCCTCTGGCCAATGGAATAACACACGTTCTTTAACTGCACAGCCTTAAAACTGTAATCATATTAATTTTTTTTTCGTGAATCTTCATCTGATGCTCCATAGAAATACAAATTTGCTTCCTTGTGGACATAAAATCATAGACAAACAAAAACAGTCCTACTAAGTTTTTCTTCCATTCAATGGTGAACGCTCATGCATAACTTTTTGTTGTCCCGTTTACAAAGATATCAAGCAGTGCATCATCTGTAAAGTGATGATTCCACGTTGATAGCATCCCACAAATGTTCTAATCCATAGAGTCAAGGAAAACATTTGCGTCTCACTTTCGTTTTCAGACATTGAAACTGTCACGATATGAATTAACCATTGAATCCACTCAATGCATGCATGCCTATTCATTAGGTTATTGAGTATATGCTCTTTAAATGCGGTGGTTCAACTTGTCCTGCACTGAATCTTCTCTCATTATTCTCTTTTGTTTGAAAGTAATGAAAATCTTAAATCCTCGCGAATGGTTTTAAAGTTGTTCTCTCTAAGTCGACATCTTCAAAACTAACCTGTTTTAGCCACTAATGACTGGCTCAGGAATAAACATTACCTAACCGCTTCTCTGAAAATCTGTCCAATCCCATTGTGATGGCGAGAACAATTGCCATTGATCTATGTTGAAGACTAAAGCGTTTTTGTCGGAAGAATGGTACTAAGCCTTTCGAGCTCAGAAGCATTCATTAAGTAACTGAATTCAATCATCTTTTTAAACTGAATCGGCCGAAACAAAGATTTAATTCTCAGGTACATAGCTTACAATGAAACAGATGAAAATCTTTTTCGTAACACTAAGGATAACCCATACTTCATAACGTGATTACTAATTCATGAATGAATACTTGTTATTTTATTTTTTCTATAGCTGCTTCCTGCTGATAAAATCTGTTTTATCTAATTGTAAGTTAGAAGCGTATAAAACCTGGTAAAAAGAAACATGTGGATTGCCTCCCTTTATTTATGTATACACAAAATCAGCAGGCAGTAAATCCTTGTTATAAAGTGTCGCTCAACATGATCCTTATTTAAAGCATGATGAATTCATGAGTCAACTTTCCATTCATTCAGTCACCTGTACATGCAGATTACATCAATATGGCATCTTTTACTGTATTTTTTCCTCTTGCATTTAACACAGGTGCACTTGCATTTCTGCAACATGTTGAAAATGCGGAAACTAATACAATTAGCTGCATTTAGTCTCCAAAGGCAGTTCTTTGTAGTGATAAAGGCAAAGGTCATGGCCACTGCACAATCTTGAATTCATTTGAAAATTCTTGATTTGCAAAATGAAAGGTCTAAGTTTACATTACATAAATATGCCAAGAATGGAGTTTTGTAAATTTCCATTACTGGTACAAGATTTTAATGTTTATTGCCAAATAAAAAGTAATGGACATGCAGACTATATTTGCTAATTAAAACACATAAAAATGAAAATTCTTGTAAAATTAAATGCTCTATAAACAAAATGTACATGTATGTAAAATACACTTTGAAGAAAATAAACCAATTTAGATACTGTAGATTTCAACAAGATATTTATTGTTAACTTTTAAATGGAAAAATAATAACTGCAAAATATCTAAATACATGTATCTAAACATGTGTTACAAATTTAATGTTGGTCCAGTACGGTTCTTTTTGAGTGATGACATTGATTTTTTATCATACACAAGTCGGTTAAAGTACACCTCCAACCAATAAATGTAAAGTGATTTTTTCTCATGAAATTCAATCCGAAACAATTTAAACTTGCATGTTTTAATCAAACAAGGCTGAATTTGGCAATGATGCTTGCAGGCTAACAGGAAGTAGGGCAGATCAATTGTGTCTCAAGGGATAACAGGACTAAAGTTTTTTTTTTTTAATGTTTGGTTCCATTTTTATTTACATATCACAAAGGATTTTTTTTTCCAACTTGGTGACATCATCAAATAAAGGTAAAATGATGGCATATTTGACCTTTGACATGACCTTCAGTCAGAGTTCTGTTTTTAAGGATGTTTTACTTATCACTTTTTTTACCCATACAACCCACAGACCACAATGGACTTGTTGAAAACAACAGCAAAGAGTATACCATTAAAAAAACTAGGTATAACAGGGTGTGCTTTGTCTGACCTACCACTGTAAGGTATAGATGAAGTTCTACAAATTTTGACCTGTGCTATTTACTAACACCAATACAGTGAAGATTTTCTAGCATGGAGCATTAACCTTGACACTCAGGTGTCCTAGTGGTTAGAGTATCATGCTTTTGACCATGAAATCTCTATAACTTAGTTGGCAGGGGTTTGATCCCTGCTGGAACCTAAGTTGATTTTGTGAGATGTTCCAGTTTACTTGCAGAAGGCCATACTTCTTCTCTCCGCAAGTACATTGTAATTAGGCTCTCTCCTTCTCCAGCAAAAACTGGCCACCAATATGTAACATATAAATTGTTGAATGTGGCGTGAAACAACATTCAACCAAACAAATCAAACCTCATCTGAATGAATAAAAAGACCATGACCACACCTGCTGACATTAAACTTAGTAGGTCGACAATGTTCCTACAAATAACTGGACATTAAAGTTTTACAGTGGGGTTATGACCTCGAAATTTACACCATCTTGATTATCCAAAGGAACATATTTATGATCAAAAGAACATCATTTATATCAGATCGTGTTTTTCATGAATATTAAATGTCTCTTCATTTTTCAAAAGACAACTTAGTTTATCGACATATCTGCAAAAATCTCTGACAAACGAGCATGCCCATATTATGGAAATCAAAGAAGCATGTCGAAAATAGATTTAAAGCGATACATATATAAATACTGCGACATCAGTTGATCAGTTTAGATGATAACCAATACACTGATATTCAATGCTCTTGTTGACAGTCAAATAGATCAGTGTTATGTATAAGCTTTTTAATGATCCAGATGTGTAGCGATAAGAAAGGCTTTAAAAACAGATCATTATTCCTTGATAATAACACTTAGTAAATCGTAAACTTCTGTGATATTACCACATATCCCAGAGGCGGTAGCTTAAGTGTTTGACCAATACAAGACACCGTGCTCATTCAAGTATGAGGGCTAAGGACAGACAATGGGCGATTATATTGTGTATTTGGCAGGCTTTAATTCTGCTTCAATATATTTATTCATTTTCAATTCTTCCGATATGTTTAAAAATCATAAAGCTTTCTTCATAAATTGTCAGACTATTTGTTTATGGGATGAGGTATATTTTACAAAAAGGCTGACCTATATTCTTTGTAATGTTTACACTCTTATCATCATCTTGGTGCGTCAACACTGAAATTGATTGTTTACATTGTATTTTAAAGGTGTTCAGTTTCAGATTTCCATGTGAAAGGTCAAAGTATTATTTTTGTGTAAATTTCTGTTTTTGGTATTAGCCTGCTGAGTTTAACATAATAACTTATTGACTTGATTTTATTTAAACAGCGTTTTATACCACACTCAAGTTGCTCAACAACATTTTGTAGTAATGTGGTGGAGGCCACTTTACATGGTAGAGATTACAGAGCGCGGTTTGAATGTACCCAGAAAGAGACCATTAAGTTTGTTTATTGTTGTTTAATGTACCACTCAAGAATTTTTCACTCATAAGGAGATGTCACCAAATGCCGGTGAAGGGCTTCAAATTTTGGCCTATGCTCAGCGCTTACAGCCATTGAGCAGTGAGGGTTCTTTAACACGAGTTTTACTTTATCATCTGAAGGACAGGAAACCAACCTGCCGTTGGCTGGACTCGAACTCCTGACCTCACGATCAAGAGTCGAGCGCGCTACCAACTGAGCCAGGTTGGCTCGAGACAAACAAGTCTTCCACAAATAATCTGGTAACCTTTCTTAGGTTCCAGTGGGGCTTGAGACAGTGCTGACCAGTGGTGAGGGACTAAATGGTTTAAAGTGCCGTGCTTTATCCAATCAGCTACGGATGTCCCACAAAGACTTGAACAAAATAACTAATAAAGAGCCTTTAATTCTAAAATTTTGCAGAAATCTTTTATAAAGTTTATTTTTGGAACTCAAAAAATAGGTTCTCATGAAAATAAAATGTTGACCCTAAACATGAAAGTCCATGAAAGAACATACAGTGGAATCTCGCTATCTCAAAATTCACTGGACCACCTTGTTTACTTCAAAATATCCGAAATTCGAGATAAACAAAATTTCAATTCACATATTTTCTATTCTTATTGGACAACAAATAGACATGCTCAGGGGACTCTCATGACTTTACCGGATGCGGGAATAAAAAGAGCAAACTGCACAGTGTCAGAGCTAATTAAAATTGTATATAACATGGAAAATGACACACAAAGAGTAAATAATCAAATTAACTCATTGACCCCTAAAGACACATTAGGACTGGCCTAAGTCAATGATTTATGGAAAAGTCCATTGTTTTTCTGGGGTTGATGAGTTATGATGGTGCTAAGGTTTCTCCATACATGTATACATGCTGCTATTTTTATTACATAATTTTCATTCACGATGTATATGGGTCTACCAAGGTAAAGTGGCACACCCAGGTTTTGTCCCAAAAAAACCAAACAATTTTGTCTATTAAAAAAAATGGGGATATACAGATAAGACATTTTGAATTGCTTTGATTTCATGGATTTCCTTACTTCTAATATTATGTTCCAAAAATTCAGGCCTGTCAACCTTGTAATGATCTATTTCAGACAAGTCAGGCCTGTCAACCTTGTAATGATCTATTTCAGACCAGTCAGGCCTGTCAACCTTGTAATGATCTATTTCTGACTACCGGTAGTCGTGTTTATCCGGGGTTTTTTGTTTAATGTCACTATCAACAATTTTTTAGTTACAGTGAAACTTGTATATAACAACCTCCAGAGGAACACAAGAAATCTGGTCTTTATAGAGAGGTGGTCTTTATATAGATGTTGATTTGTACACAACTGGTACTACTGGGGACAAAAAAAAAAGGGTCTTTGTGGCCAGGTGGTCTTTATACACAGGTGGTCGCTAAAGCAGGTTATACTATATATGGTGATGGCCAGTTTTTAGTTGTGGAGGAGAGAACCCGGTTACCATGTAAATGAGGAGAGCTAGGGATCATCAGCATTCCGCAAAAAAAATGGCAAACTTTCTCACAAAATCAACTTAGGTTCCAGCTGTACCGACTAAAGGTGAGGCTGGAATTTTTTAAAATTTGAATGGTGTTTTATACCACACTCAACGATTATTCAGTTATATGGTGATGGCCAGTTTTTATTGGTGGAGGAGAGAACCTGATTACAATGTACCCGTAAAGAGATGACTAGCTTTCAGCATGTAAACTCGTAAATTTTCTCACAAAAATCAGCTTAGGTCCCAGCTGGGCTCGCCTGTTTTTGTAAACATGTGCTAATCTATCTTGGTAGGACTAATACCTTGCATTTTACAAATACAGTCAATGGTCATTTTAAGTGGTCACCTCTACTCAATGGTCAGAGTGCAGCCTACCCTCAGTTTATATAAAAACTTAATTAAGTTATCACCTCTCTTACGTGGCCCCTAAATTCTGATCCCAAACACAATTTCATCCTCAAAACAATGGCCATATTGGCCTGAAAAGTTCAAAACAAAGGTAAATTATAACAGATTATTTTGAAAAAGCATATGGTTATCATAAAAATCACATAACTCACAATGACATATATGCCAGGTATGCATATTCATGGCTTCTAATTGTCATTATTTATGTATGAATAAAGGACACTTGTACCTCAATATAATATGCATATTTTTGTTCTCCATCACATGATTGTAACAGACCTCAAATAAGCAGCCACCTCTTTTGTACAGCCAATTTTTCCTTGATCCCTTAAGAGGCTGTTTGATAGAGGTTTGACTGTACATAACATTTGAAATCTGATGGAAGTTTTGATTTATATAATAGTATTTGGACTTTTCGTAACCCCGAAAGCATATGATTAACTAAAATCTGATACCTATGAACCAGCAGGTGGTTTGATTTATGTGTACGTAATGGGGGGAAAAAGGTAAGACATACATAAATAATCAAAATTTGTACACAGGTATTTGGCCTAATTTTGCAAGGTGCAAATCAAGTCATTTTTTTTTTACTGAAAATCAATTGGTTTTCACTCATTCTACCTATTGCGATGTTTCCTCTCGCTAATATGAGTCACACTGTCTGAACAGGATTCAAATAATCCTCTTAATTCAGTCAATTTCAATGCTTATGCCAAAATACAGAAATGAACTTGTTTGATTATGCCCATCCCAATTTTTCAAACTAGGTTTTCCATTTCTTTTTATATTGTGGATTTCAACTGATCTCTATGTTAAAATCGAAAGAAAATTTAAGAAAACAGGCATTTTGTAAGTGTTGATTAATCAGTTAATACATGTCATCTACCTGTAAAAACCATTGTTAACTGACTGTTTATTTCACAGGTAATCTGTATGTTTACTTGAACATCCCATAAAAAATTGGCACTGATCAAAATAAAAATTAAAATTTGTTTGGCAGAAAGTATGAAACATCCAGGCATTGCTCGAAAAAAAATTGGCTTCCGGTCAGTCGTAATTCCTCTAGGGGGCAGTAGTTTTAGCCTAAGTTGTGTCCTGGAGACCATAAGCGCCCCCTAGGTAAACATCTTTAATCTTATCCAATCATATAACTGCATTTTTGTGTTAGACCAATTAAATTAATTTTCCTTTTGTTTATCGGTGATTAACCAATCAATCGCATCAAATTAATCATGCAACTGATAACTGACCACTTTAGCGTCACTTTTCAAAAATTATGCGGACTGGTCATGCCAAATTTTATAAGAGCTCTGCCACAGTAACTTTTTCTTCTTTGTTTTGATTGAAAAATAATTAGTAGATCTAATTAGGATACGAAACTTGTGCACTGACTTTACATCATTGATTGTGTGCAAACAGCGATGTGTTGAGTGAAGATAGAAAAAGTTTTATATGAGACTTAAGTTTGTTTCCATTCGGGCCAATGGCGGATTTTCAACAACTTAGACAGTTCCTAAATATTCCGGACTGGTACATATTAATGAATGAAGAAGCAGAGCGATATAACCTCTATATCTGATTAAAATAAAATACCAACTTATGTCGGTGCATGATTTCTATGATAGGGAATACAGGAAATTACAAATTTGTTTGATGAACTAGCAGAATTTATGCAACGCCGACGTGCTTCAAAGCGTCAATTACAATCGCTAGTGGGTAAACAGAAAGTATGAAACATAGGGGCATTAGCTGTATTCCCAGGATACTTATGGATTATATACGTGTTCTCTTTTGGTTATCTGCTAAGTTTAACTTCAAAATAGTAGCTAAACATATTCCAGGCTGCAAAAACACCCAAGCAGACCAGTTATCTCGGTTACATAATAAGTCCCAGTGGGCCATATTTCTCACCTTACATTTGATCTTCTTTTCAGAAGACATGTATCCCCAGGTTATCCTAACCCCCTAAAAAAAAACAAAACAAAAAACCAGATACCTCTCCCTCAAAACTCCAAGTTTTGTCCTTGTTGTACTTTTTTTCTGTGTTACTTAAATTAATATACAATAACAATAATAATAATAATAAAAAGATATACCCAGGCACAGAAATTCTTAAATTCCTATATATTTTGTGAAAATTGCTCGAGAAACTTGTTTTGACCAACTGTTTGCAATTATTTTTACTGTCGCTATTTTTATATTTCCTGTATATAATGGTTTTTTGCAACCCTTATCAATTCAACTTACTATTTGTATAGGCATAGGACACTAGACCTGACCTTATGGTCACAAAACATATACAATGTAGTAATATAAGCATTTATTTCTTATCCATTATTGTACATCAATCTAAGAAGTAAATAAAAAACAAAATAATGTTTTTTCGAAAAAAAAACAACTTATGCCTCTTTAAGCAAAATAATAACCTTAAATGCACCACACAATACAATGTAGTAATATAAGCATTTGCCGAATCATAAACATCAATCTAAGAAGTAAATAAAAAACGACATCATATCATTTGTCAAAATACGTCCTTTTCAATCAGTGAGATAAAAATATCAACACGTGTGGGATCTATAATAAATGTCATACTATGGCTAAAAAAAACTTGCCCAATATATATATGAGATGTGAAGTACATCATACAGATATAGTACACAAAAAACAAAACAACAACAGCGTGGAGCATACAACACAAAACTTATGGTATCGATGATTGTTTTTATGTATATCACTATTGAGTATTGTTACCTACGAAAACAAATTATCTAAATAGATCAAGTATATGTCGATCACTTATATTTTATTGGTATACTATTATTCATATATGTTTGTGTTGTTTTTTTTTTTGGTCATAGTTTTGCACGAATGACACACTGAAATATCATTTTGTTTTTTGTCAATCAAAAATGTGATGTTTTTATTTCTAATAACACATATTTGCATTACAATAATGCTGTGACCTAGTTCCGAACACCAGATAAATTAAACGGAGCTAGGTGATGTTATCAGGTATTAAAATATCTGTAATTGTGTGCTTTTCCATATCACTAATGTTGGAACATAAAATGCAAAGAATACGAATGAATCCGAAAACTTCATGGGGTTAAAATTTTCCTTTTTTTTTTTTTAAATAAAACAAATCTGCTGACATAAAATTTTGTTGAAATGAAAAAAATATATGTAATTTGTTTGTAATGGAACCTATTAGTATAACTTAGTATAATTTATGTAAAATTTCATCATGGTTTTAATCTCACTGATTGTTTATTGTTGTTTAACATCCCCACTCAAGAATCTTTCACTCATATGGAGACGTCACCAAAAGTCAGTGAAGGGCTTTAATTTTTTGGCCTATGCTCGGCACTTACAGCCAATTGAGCAGTGAGGGTTCTTAAACATGCAAACACCTAATGGGAACTCGGTTTTTACTGTCTCATCTGAAGGATAGGAAACCAATTTGCCACTGGCTGGACTCAAACTCACAATCAAGTGTCGAACACGGTACCGACTGAGCCAGGTCAGGTCTTAATATTACTGATAAATGAAAAAAATAAATAAATAAATGAAATGTTTCCCTATTTCATAACTGTTTAAAATATACATTGTATCAAGTTAAGAATTACAAGACATTTAATTGCCAAACAATTTCAGTTCTTGTATGAGCAGAAGTTGCTGGTAAACTTAACCGCTACAAATCTTAACCCTAACATGGACATGCAGTGATAGCATAATCCTCACTCAACATCATAGGGATAATCGAAAAATTAACTAAACTATAGCCACACTAAAACAACTTTTTGACACTTCGCAAACTCAGAATGATTTGTTTGTAAAATGTCAATTAAGCATAACACTAGATTTGTAGACCTTCGTAATTTTTCAACAAAACCACATTGAATCTGTTAAGTACCAGAAAAAAAAAAAATTTGCAAAAGTATTCATAAATTGTATGCCCATAATAGTTTATTATTCTTTTCTATTTATTCAGTTAAACCACCTTCAAGGTTGAACTGCAAACGGTCGTAAACAAAATGTGGAACGAGGTTTCTGAATTCATACTTAAAAAAGAAATAAATGAAAAAATATACATCAGTGAAAAATATAAGTCCCGCACCATACAGAAAACTTAATGACTCGTTACCTACAAAACTGAGGAGGAAATATTGTAACACTAAAGGATCAGTGGGCCATATCTAAATGTACACACGAAAGGTCAAATGATAAACCTTATTAAATTCATATTTACAGCTTAGTCCAAAAATATATGCAATTATAGTACCCTCCAAAATTATGGTCTCGCTTGACAAAATCTGAATGTTGTATATTTTTCATGTCATATATACAATTGTTTAAAATTTTAGAAATGGGAGGTCATTTGATAAGGCAAAGTTTAAATTCAAATGAAAAGTGAATTTTTTTTTTGCATGAAATATGCTATTTCTTTCTCTACTTTATTTTTGTCATCTCATGTAAACAATCTTCAGGTCAATACCAATTTATGCAAGGTACTGTATATCCTAACATCTTTTTGTATACAGAATTACTATTGCCCAACTTTTTGACAAATGTCAAGATGAAAAGAGAGATAACTCTAGCAATATCTGTAACATGTTTGAAGACTACAAATTGCAGAATAGAGTAGAAATTAGATAGATAGATAGATAGATAGAAAGATAGATAGATAGATAGACAGATAGATACATAGATAGATAGATACATCGACAAACAAACAGATAAATAGATACATAGATACATAGACAGATAGATATAGATAGACAGACAGATATATAGACAAACAGACAGATAGATCTTTTCTATGTGGTTTAAAAAACTCAATAACTCTAGAGTGGTAAACGATTCATGACCCAAATTTGAACTCTGTCTGCATCTTGTGGTTTTTAGCATTGAGTACGAGTTTCATAAAATTTTGGTGAGAATGTGCAAACAAAAATTGGAAAGACAGAGAAACAGTCCAAAGAAGCACATAATGCCCCTTCACCTTGAGGCAGGGCATAAAAACAGTTAACACTTAACAAATTATTGACCCCCACACGACTGACAATTTGTAATGTTCTAGGTCACCAGGAGGCCTCAGCTTATAGCCCTTTCATAAGGTCTCAGATTATAGCTCTTTCATGAGGCCTCAGTTTATAGCCCTTTCATGAGGCCTCAGTTTATAGCCCTTTCATGAGGCCCCAGTTTATAGCCCTTTCATGAGACCTCAGCTTATAGCCCTTTCATGAGGCCTCAGTTTCATGAGGCCTCAGTTTATGACCCTTTCATGAGGCCTCAGTTTATAGCCCTTTCGTAACTCAAAATTTCAAAAGAGAGATCAGCTTATTTGTTATAAACATTAGACTTCATGTCCTTGTACAAACACACATACAGTGGAAGCCCATTATTACGACTACCAAACTGACTGATTATAGGTGGTCTGATTAGTAAGGTGGTCTACTAAGCAAGGTGGTCCTTAAATAAGAAAATTAAGTGTGGTTCCACTGTATGTACTGCTGATGGATGCATTGTTTCTTTTTTCGTTGGAGTTTTTAGCTATTTATGAGCAGTTCTAGAAAATGAGCTTGCTTTTGGCTTGATTTACCAAGTGGTGTGACTGCTTAAAGCCATTGTCACTTGTCCCTGTGAGGCATGGGGAGACATGTTTTAGTGTGTGTGTGTGTGTTTATGTCCTTGCTTGAGTGGTCCACATTTTACAGTGCCACTACACATGTACAATCTGACGAAGGTAATCAAACCACACATCCTAGACTGTTTCCCCTCCATCCAGACATAGAGCTGTGCAGACAGGAGATGAAATGTCACCCCTGAAAATCTGACATGATGGGTATTGAACCAGGGACCTTCAAGTTGTAGATCTGGCACTTTACCAACTGAGCTACTCTGTCTGCTTCTAGAAAAGAAGTCAAATTTTCTCCAAAATAATTTTACTGAAACTATACCTTTTTGGGTATTTTGATTTTTTTCTTCATTTTGAGGTCAGAGGCATCACTGAATAGGGACAATAAAAAGTTGGAGGTCTGCGAGCATAACTACATGATACATATAACGATACTTACTCTGATCGCCAATGTTTTGTTTATACAGTCTTTACTCTGACAAACCCGCATATCGTCTTGATCATGTGACTGGTCGTCCTCACAGTCTGAAATCATAAATTAAAAAGATAATAATAATACCTTTAAACTGATTTAAAAAAAGATCAAAAAGCTGTTGATGATAAATTGAAAACTACTTCACCTGTGTTAATTAAATCAGAATTGCTTACCTGGATTTCAAAACATGTTAAGTATGGGGTAGATGATCAAAATGGGACAGGTCAGGACCGGAAATATTTAATATATATGTGTACTGACAACAGAATCATCATAGAGAAATATGATATTTATACAAATATGCATAGACATTGATAAATTTACTGTGGTCGTAAGTTATATGTCAGTATACATATGTCTGTAATGACATTCATATTTGCTTTTACTGACAAGATAGTAATTAATGTTCATTGAAATAGGTAGTTAACATATATGTAACAATAAATGGTCGGCTCATTAGAGACTATAAGGAATTAAATGGTCCACGGGTGTAAACAAAGCACATAGCAAACGGTTTATACATTTTACGACAAAAACAATAGTGCTATTGCTGACAATATGTGAGCGACAGAGTTGATCTGTCAAAAACAGTGATAAGACAAATTGTAAATAAATTAAAAATAGATTATGAGCATTGATGTCTATGTCTGTTGTATAGGATTAAAGTTGAGAGAGAGAGAGAAAGAGAGAGAGAGAGACAGAGAGACAGAGAGACAGACAGAAAGACAGACAGAGATAAAGATGGAATACAGATAAGTCAAGGAAAGACAGACAGAGATGGAGATGGAATACAGATAAGCCAGGGAAAGACAGACAAAAAATCTAGAAGACATTAAATCAAGGAAAAGAGAAAGAAAGTGAACTTAAAATTAAACTTGTTCTACCACTTAAAACTGAACAGAATAAAAACATTTCATATTCAATTTGCTTAAAGAAATACCACACAGGTCGAATATGTTGATGACATTAAACAAAAAATTAAAATTTAGAATATAGGTGTATACAGGTAAAATGCACATATTTTTACATTAATTACATTACACTGCACTAGATCCAACGATACACCATAAAGCCCAAAAACTTCAATCCAAACTTATAACTGGAGGCAGGTGAGATAGAGAGATTTCGCTATCAAAGAATTAGTAAATATAAGTATCCTTGAGAGGTGTCATGCAATTAGGACATTCAACAGGAAACAAATTTGACAAAGTAATACTTGAACAGCAAGCAGTAGATTTTATGATATTAATTTCAATCTTATCTAAACATTTACAGTCAAACCCTATTCAGTGACCATCTCCATTCAGTGACTTATACGGTCACATTTTTCATTCCAATATATTACACCTTTAATTTTTTATGACCTGGTTTATCTCATTAACACCTAGAGAAATATTTAGACTGGTCTATGTCATAGATTTACAGAAAATTCCATTGGTTTTTATTGGGTTGATGAATTAAGAAAGCACCTGAATTATGCAACTAAAAGCATGATTCATCTCATAAACCCCTGAAAAGCAATTGACTCTTCTGTAAATCAATGACTTGGAACAGTCCAAATGTGTCTCTAGAGGTAAATGAGCTAACACTTTGGATTGGATGATTCTATTATTAGAATCAATTTTGGATAGTTGAACATACTTTAAATCACTCTAAAATGAGAGTTAATTCTTGTTGTACAAGAGATTATTGTTTTGCTTGTTTTAATGGAGATTTATACCTCACTCAACAATTTTCAAGTTGTAACTAAGATGGCAGCCAGTTTCTATTAGTGGAGGAGAGAACCTGGT
The DNA here is from genome assembly GCA_030159075.1 of Atrina japonica. Lineage (NCBI taxonomy): Eukaryota > Metazoa > Mollusca > Bivalvia > Pterioida > Pinnidae > Atrina > Atrina japonica. The sequence goes on along the minus strand of BROG01000026.1, from coordinate 78,306 downwards.
TACAGTGTTACCAAGGAAGAGACCATCTGCCTTCTGGAAGTAAATTGCCAAACCTCCTTACTAAATCAGCTTAGGTTCCAGCAGGTTCCAAAACATGCTGACTAGAGGTTAGAGACTCCATGGCTTGAAGTGTGATGCTCTAACCACTCGGCATCAACTCATGAAATTGGGCTCAAACCTGGACTTGTGTTAAGTGACCACCTGTCTTATATAATTTCCCTCAGATGGTCACATAAGATAAGTTTGACTGTATACATATTTGTTTTAGAAGTATTTTCTGTAAAACTTTATAACATTTCAAGTTATGGTGTGAACAGAAACACATCATTGCACTTGCTAGGAAAATACAGCTTGGGATTACACAAATAGGTCAGGTCCCAACAAAATCAGTTGAGATTCGATCAAGATATTCCAAGTTCAACTGTGAGTTCCATTTTGGCTTTGGGGGGGGGGGGGGGGGGGGGGGGGGGGTCATCAAAAACAGTTCTGAAAGGCTACCCAAAAATCATTGCAGCAAAATTGGGTCCAGTTGACCCAGTCAGGTTTCTGAGAAGAAGATTTTTTGAAAATTCATTTCCCTTTTTTCTACTTTTAGTAATAGCAGCCATAAACTAGGAAACAGATCAGTAGTTGATAGACGATTTTCACTTTATTTGATAATTCTCTCTCTCTTTGTCTCCCCATTCTTTTTCTCACTTTCTTTCTCTATCTTTTGCTCTCTTTCTCTCTCTCTCTCTCTCTCTCTCTCCAGACTATTTATATCATACTGTGATTCATCAAGATAAAATTCATTACACATGTAAGCTTCTCAAGTTTTTTGTGTTGTTGTAACTGTTTGTTGAAAGTTAAATGTCACTTGAGAGATATTTACAAGATGACATTTATGTCAAATCACGCCTACATTTACTTTCACAATCAATTGATAATTTTTAACTGGTGTCTGCTTTATAGCACTTAAAATATATACTAGTCAAGAAAAAGGCAAAATGAGATGGAATAATGTAAATAGGCCAACAAATCTACAATGATAAAACATTAACTTGTCAACCCCTGAAAAACAATAAACTTTTCTGCAAATCAATGACTTAGACCAATCCAAATGAGTTTTTAGGGGTGAATGAGTTAGCAATATATCAATTCATATAGAAAACGACTTAATGGCTCCGAGAAGTAAACCATTGTTTAAGTGTTAAAGGTTCCACAACTTACGGAAATATCGGAAATATCGCTAAATGCTGGCTCTGGTCCAACATATTTTATATCCTGTTGATACACAGTTATACATAAGAATATGAAATTTGTGGAAAGAAATAAGTTATTTAAAAGAGCTTTTTGTAAAACAGTTATGTCCCCTCCCCCATAAACAAAAACTTTGAATTATTGGAAATGTTCATAGTTCAAGGAGCATAACTCTGTCAAAAATTGTCTTATGGTAACCAAATAAGAAAGTGACCTAGATATTCTCATTATGTATAGGTAAGTGCACCTGCTGCAGAAATAATGAACGGTAACTGTTGGTGTACAGACTGACCAACCAACTGACCAACAGCAGCAAAGCAATATACCCCTCCATATATCATGGGGGGTGGGGGCATAATTAGATGGAAACCTAAATGCTGTAAAGAGACAAATAGACTAATAAAATGAAAAACCATAACCTTCATTTTCTGGGGATATAAAAATACAAATAACCATAAAGTATAAATGCCAACCATAGGATGTATCAGTAATTTCAGTGCAGTTTTCTGTATTTTGAGGTCATTTTTAAGAATTGAAAATTACTAGAACAAGAGGCCAAATGGGCCTTGATGGTCACCTAAGCATAACTCCAATAAGGGTCAAACCGACAATTTTGGCTCTATAGAAAGTTTTGCAGATCTTTGCATGCTGAACATTTTTGCCTCCATCAGATTCTTTCTATCTATTATACTTATCGAGATAATGTCAAAAAACAGCCAAAATACCCCTCGTTTACTTAAGTGCTCCCTAGTGGCATGTTTATTGATGGATTTCATTTTAATTCGCAAACTTTGTAGACAAAAATGACTTAACAATCATGCACACAAAATTTGAAAGTCATCTTATCATTGGTTCATAAAAAGATTTTTAAAGATATACCAAGTTTTGGTACTTTTTGGCCCCTTCTGAGGCCCCTATGGGCCCTAGCCCCTTTTCCTTCACACACTTTATGCGGCTTTACATGGGGATACTTCCTGCCAAGATTGGTTGAAAATGGCCCATTGGTTCCTGAGCAGAAGTCGAAAACGTTTAAAAGTTAACAACGCACAACGGATGATGACATACAAAAGACTTTGGCTCAGGTGACCTAAAAATGTTTCTTCCCTTCCTTCAAATTCAAGCATTAGAAAAATCACATCCACATACATCATACATACACATGATATTCCCAGAGTTTTGATGCTTTAAGTATAGACCACATTTGTGCATTTGCCTAATCTTCAAGTTCTTGATGATGCCGAGTGTAATGCTATATCTAGAAGAGGTTTGCCAAATTACCATACAACATACTGTTATTGATGGGCATTCTCCTGACCCAGAAAAGTATCATAGGGAATATGGGTAAAAAAAAATTTAAAAAAAAACTAGAACCTGGCAACAGAATTTTTCAAAATTTGTTTGATTCCAGATAAACTGAAATGGAGAAAACAGAATGAAAATTTATAATCCTTGACCTGTAAACTTTAAACATCTACAGGGGTCTTGAATTGAATTTTTTTTTTCAAAGTGAACCACAGGGCCAATAGCATAATCTTCTAAACCACAGCATTGACTAATCCAGTATCTGAGGCATTGCATGTCCTAGGGGTGCTTACCATTCATTCACTGGAACAGACTAGCGAGTACCAGTTAGTTCTATGATTGGTAAGGTGTATGACCTTGGAGACACCAGCACCTGCTCTGAGTTTGGTTCCCACCAATGATTCAACAGTATTATCATTACAGACACTGCCCCCCCCCTCTCCCCCAAAAATGAATTTACAACTTTGATTTTCTTAAGAAATTTTTTCCCCCCAAATGATGGCTTTTATATTGATCAGAAACAAATAATAATAAAAAATGAATCTGCTATTTATAATGAAAATATTTGGCAACATGTCAGTTATGTCACTTCTGAGAGCCCTCCCCCCTTAACTTCAAGGAGATGAGTTTAAAACTATATATATCACCAAACTGATGTGAAAAATCAATAGAAAGGTATAGAGTTCAAAAGTTTAAAATCAATGGTACTTTTTACATAGATCTAAGATGTGTTACGAAAATATGAAAATATCACTATGACAGTACCAGTTACACACTACAAAAAAAGCGTTAAATACAAGAGACCCCCGGTGGTTTGTACACATGACAGACTCTGAAGTACAATCTCTAATATGTAAATTGTTGGTTTCACTTGTATTATAGATTATATACAGGGAAAAAATAAGATGTAGTAAAAAAGATACATTTCAAGTATCATTCATAAGTGTGTTTGGACGTGTTATTTTGTGTGAAAAATCTGAACATACTGAATGGGTATTCACCTTAAAGAGTTTATTTGAATTTGGTTTTTATGGTACTCCTGGTGTGATAATTCCTGTTGATTTAAAGGCTGATACACATAATCGCTGTATTTATTTACGATGGTGTGAAATAGTTTGTGACCTGTACATGTATGAGGCTGACAAAAAAAAAGTGTTACAATATGTATAGTCAGTTCTCAATGTATTGCAGTGTCATTGTATCGCAGTATTTCTATTTTCCAGGAAATTCCCAAGCATGATTCCATCAGTGTTTGGAAATCTATCATTAACAGCATACAATTACAGTAATGCTGTTTTTCAAAAGATTTTTCTCTGCCTAGCAGAAAATGCTGAACAACTGTTATAAGTAAATCACAGGATTACATAAATTCACACAGGGAGAATCATCAAGTACCACAATACAATGGGTATATTGTATACCAGGACATTTTTGTCGCTGGTTATTTTCACCCTTGTATGACAAAAAACATAAACACTGACTCAAATTTGCCCTAAATCACCAAAGTCTCATGGAGGGCATCTTTGCTTCAACTATTTAGCCTGCAAAGTTTGCTTTCATTTTAAAGTCCCCTTCTCATCTAAAGACGAATATAATTAAAATTAGGCGACAGGCTTTTCCTGTCCTTCAGATTAGATAGTAAAAACTAAGATCCCATGTCACAAATAGGTGACATTGCTGGTCAATGGCAGTAAGTGTCAAGCAAAGGCCAAAATTTGAATTTCATCCCTGGCATTTGGTGACGTCTCCAGGAGTAAAAGATTTTTGAGTGGGACGTTAAACAACAATACAACAACCTCTGCTAAGGTTTGAACCCACAATCTTCAGGTTGAGAATCAAGCACTTTACAGCAGCATATTTTAAAAATCACTGAAATATTACATGTAATAAAAGTTCTTTTGAGAGGCCACCTGTATTGAGAGACCACATTTCAGTGGCAGACAGGGGGGGTCTATCAAGACAGGTTCCACTGTATTGCGATTTTATTTCTGACCATACGAAATATTAATACCACGAAAAAACATCAACCAATCTGAGTGGGACCTCCCTACCACCACCACAACTTAGGTCAAAATGTAAAACAAAGGACTACAACTCTGAAATAATTTATGAAAATACATGATCAGCTTAGTTGTCATAGAAACAATCTCTCTTAAATATCTTCTACAAATGACATTTAAATTTAAGTGAAAATAAAATCTGTAACATACTGCTTGACAAGAGTAAATTTGAAAAGTATAGGTGTGTTCACCAAAGTAAATACTAACAGGTGACTTAATTACATGTTAAGCATATCAGAAGATATGAAGTGAAACTTTCAGGTATGCAAGTACATGAAAAGCGACAGAGATTTGGCGTATAGCCTCAGCCGAGATTCACAAAAGATTTACGACTGTGTATTTTCTGAACAAAAACGATGCTGACATGCATGTTATGCACTTATTGTGATATTGGATACACATAATTAAACATCTATAAAAGATGTAGCTAGCTATAGGGTATGAAGATTTAAATCTGTTACTTGTGTCTTTAAAGTTTTGTATCTGACTTTTCTGGGGTTGCTTTTTAATTTTTTTTTCTTTTCATGTTTTCTATCTGAACAGATCAATTTTTAAAGATATACTTTCAAGTTTACATTTGATTCTGTTTGGGTACTGTATCTGGGTATGGCACAATAAATTGAATGCACTTAACATTTGACCAGGATGGAGCACTCGCGAGTAGATGAAGTCCTGACCTCAACCAATCTCCTTGACTCATAAACCCCTGAAAAATAATGGACTCTCCTGTTAATGAACGACTTAGACAAGTCCAAATGTGTCTTTAGGGATGATTGGGTTAATCAGACACTGAAGCCAAGGCAACAACATGAACTATGCTCAACTTTGTATGGGTTAGCTGAAACAGTGACAAGTCATCAACATGTTTAATAAAGCGAATATCTTTCTAGGGATTTGCCTACCTATCGCAAGGGGTCAATCAGTTATCTGAGTACCTATCTACTATTATCCTGACCCAGGAGACATGTGTTTCCCTTGGTCTAAAGAGCCTACGTACCAAATTGGTTTGGATTTTTTATTTTGAATAGCATTTTATGTCACATTCAACTATTTTCAGTTATTTGGTGGCAGTTGGTTTTTAATGGTGGAATGAAAGAACCTGGTTACAATGTACGGAAGAGTAAACTTGCAAACTTTCTCACAAAAATCAGCAACGGTTCCAGCGGGACTCAAACCTTCGCTGACCAGAAGTGAGAGACTATATAGTTCAAAACGCGATGCTCTAACCACTCGGCCATGGAGGCCCCTACTAAATTTGAAGCAAATCATCAGAGTGTTTTTTTAATGAGAAAATACATAAACGAAATGTGTTTCAGTAACACTAATGCCCCTTAGAGCTATATCCTATGCATAAAGAAAGTCCCATAACTCTAGCAAATATTGCTCCTTGTTTACCATAGTCTAACTCATTATATAGTTTATGCATATCAGGTAAAGCTTCAAACCAAATTTGGTTAAACATAGACGAATAAACTAGTTGTTTACCAGAATGCTACAAATGTAAAAATTGACAAAACAAAATCAATATATCACCCCTAGCAACCCGCCCACCCAATCCACCTCCCGACCTTTGATCTACAGGCAAATAAAAAATGTTCAAAATGTTAACAAAAATGCACAACGGCTTGGCGGTGGCTAGTGACAGATTGCAATAATCTACCAGGGTTATAAAAGTGATTTAAAAAATAAATTGTGTACACATGTCAAGAATTTTTTTTATTGGCTGTTATGTTCATGAAACTAAGATTAAATCTAAAATGTTTCTATGGGTGATGAAAGGATTGGGGGCTAAAAATACCATACACTTAATTCATTTCATCACAGCTATGGCAATATAATTTTTTTTTAAGAAAGATATTAAGTCATACCTAAATTAAATCCTGTTATTCAATTTAAAAATAAGAAAAAAATTGTTCACAGCAAAGACGACTTCTGATTTACAGCACCCACTTAAATGTGAAATTAATGGAACAAATCAAATTAAACTTCAATCTGAAGGATTTTTCTTAAAATTTATATTACTTCAGTTTAATAATGATAGATATCACTGAGGTAATGTATTACTTAGCGTTGTTCATTTCACTTACTTTCAATAACAGAAACATCCTTTATGTTTTTTAAGGCTAATCAGAAAATATGTTTCCTGTCATCCAACCAACTGACTTTGTTTTTATGCTATTCTGCCAAGCCTAGCTTTTTTTATTTATTCTATTATTATTATTATTTTTTGTTGTTGCAAAATCAGAAATTTTGAATATATCTGGGTTTTAATTTGTTGTGTTTGTGACTTTCCACAGTATGTTGAGGGTCTCCATGGACGAGTGGTTAGAGCATTATGTTTTGAACCATGAAGTCTTAATTCTGGTCAGTGCAGGTTCAAGCACCACTGGAACCTCTGATTTATGTGAGAAAGCTACCCAGTTAACTTGAGGATGGCTGGTGGTCTCTTCCCAGGTACATCATAAAATGTTCCTCTCCTCCACCATTAAAAACAGGTTGCCACCATATAACTTAAAAATTGCAGTGTGTGGTGTGAAATAAAAATGATAATGAAAAATTCCCAGAGTTCAAGTTCAAACTCCAAAAATTCCAATTTGAGAAACGAATGTGGTAAAATGATTTAATGATACATCTCATCTAATTGTAAAACTGAGTGAATGGTGAGCAAGATGTATCTGAGAAGAAACCACCTACCCTTTGCAAGTAAAGTGGCAGACCTGATTTTCACAAAATATGTGGGAATATAAGATGTTTATGCCTGTGTTTAGCTCTAAGTACACATATTTGCTACTGTACATCAAGTACAAATAGCAAAAGTAAAAAAAAAAAAAATTGATATAATTGTTGGGGGTAAACACAGCTAAATACAGGTATTTAATGGAATGTTCCAACCAGATAAAAAATACAAAGGAAGCAAAAACAAGATGTCCTCTCCCTAATATGAATCTGGCAGGCCTAAAAACAATATTTATACTATGCCCATAACAAAGGTGAAGAAAATATATTATTTAAACTTTCGTAAATATTGAAAATCCCACGAATGAGTCACTTTGATCTATAATGTATTATCTGCAGTAAAAATATTCTTGCATAGCCCTTACATTATCTGTTGCATCTGTTGCATAAATTAGTAAGATAAATTTGGAAATTCCCATCAAAGTCTTTTCAAAAAAAAAAAAAAATTATTTTGTCAAAATATTGTAAAATAAGTTTTCTTTAGGTGATAGATATGTATTTGATGTTAATTCCTATGATTTTATGATTATTGTATAGGAATCATGAAACAATAACAACAAATATGGTTAACAGTTGTCATGGAGATTAACTCAGAATATTAGTGTTTTGACAAGTAACTGAAAACTCCGAGGTGCAATATCTCTTCGGGGCCCCTTTAATATTTGGTCCCTAAATATATGTCTGTCATGGAACATACACTGTCAAGTCTCATAGAATGTGATGATTATTAATACCTTACCAGGCATAAAATGTAGACCCTTTGTACAAGGGATACCTTAATAATTACACCATTTCTTTAAAACATGATGCACCTTTGTTTGTATGTGTAATGCATATACGTAACTGAAAATAATTTACATATGACACAATTTTACATGTAGAAAAAGAACAACAACAATGCTTGTTAAACAAACCTTAAGACTGTATTTCCTTTGATGTATTCAAGGTCTCAAATCACTTTTAATCCAATGATTTAAGATTGAATGATGCAGAATCAATCTGTGACACCCATTAGATATATTACTCCTTAGGAACCATCAGATTTTGAACATCGGGGGTAAAAACTCTTTTGTTTACGACAAGAACTAACACAGACAGTGTTCCATAAATTGTTAAGTTCAAAACAATCCACTAGTCAATGTCTGCACAATACAAAGAGATAAATAGTCCTTGAGTACACATCCTTCTTAACGAAAATATCGACACACTCCAACGAACTTACCTGACAGATGACAAAAAATACAAATTAACCGATGACTTTTTTTCGTGTACTTTCAAAATCCTTTTACAAGAAACATTGGAGGAAGTTTGGCACAGATCGTATTTAAAACAATTATCGCCCTAATTACACAAGCTCACGGTCACGGTCCACTTTACCAGGTATCCAGTCGAATATGTCATATTGACGGATGATCCATATTAGGGGCAATGATCTACAAATTCCATCACCGTCACTGTCCTTAAGTCAACACATACTGATACCAATATGAATAATTCTTTTATAAGAATTGCTTGTCTTTTAACCTACCTGAAAATTACCTACACATTTCCAAGGTCATAATGATTTCAAATTACATCAGAGCACTTTAATAGATCCAGGCATGCAGATGTGGAATGACAATATATAGTAACAGGAGACTATGTAATTTTGTACTGAAACCTTTAAAGAAAGCTGAGAGTGTAATTAATTTGTTATACACTAGGAGAAAAATAGATATCCCATATACCCATAAAAGAACTATAGAATCAATGAAAGTTCATCAGCGTTACTACAGTGGCTTCTGAAATTTTCCAGGGCAGTATATGTACAGTACACCACAAAATTAAGCACACATCTCCTAACAAAAATGACCAATGGTCTCTTCCCAGGTACACTGCGATCGAGCTGCACCTCCCCCCCCCACCATAAAGGACTGGCCACCACCATATTACTGAAAAATTGTTGAGTGTGGCATAAAATGTTTATTTTTTTGTCAGTTGTGTTTTCTTGTCAGTTCTTTTAATGTTCAAAGGTTACTACTTAACTACACAGACTATATATAAATGTGAAACTAAAATACCAATAATGTATGTAATTTTTTTACCCAAGACATGAGACCCTAAAATAGCATTTTGCGATAGGGTTTCTTAACAGGAGAAGCAATTTTTTAAAGTGAAATAATGATATATTTTTCAGTCGAAAAAAAAAAAAAAAAAAAAAAAAAAAGAAAAATAAAAAATAACTTTTATATATGAAATTTGTTGTTTTTTATAAATGTTCTGAAGAGTTTATTGACACAAGTTCATCTTCACTGATATTGTAAAAGAGACTCATTAACTCATTCACCCCTAAAGACACATTTGGACTGATTGTCATCGTTGATTTACAGAAGAGTCCATTAATTTTCAGGGGTCAATGAGTTAATATTTCTCCTCACCTTTTTTTTAGGAGTGTGGTCATGATGTCAGCAATAAGTTCAACTTTCCTAATATGCCAAAAGAGCCCCTTTGATATTTTCCCCAACTTTTTTCTAAGAGTATATTCATGATATCAGCAATAAGTTCAACTTTCCTAATATGCCAAAAGAGCCCCTTTAATATTTTTCCCCAACTTCTCTTAGCATTATGGACATGATGCTGGTTGCAAGTTCATCTTTCCTTTACACTGACACCAATACCTATGGGTAGGTGAATTAACTACTCATAAAGATTTCTAGAGGAGATATGTGAAGACATGTCGTCACTGTGTCTATTGAATGTACTAGAATGCCCAGTGGGATACAAAAATGCAAATTTCTGTAAACAAAATTTAGAGACTACTGCAAATGACAAGTTTGTGATGAAAATATATTCAGTGCAAGTTGTTTGTCCCAGCATGTGACAAAACGATCCATCACAAGGCAGTTCCATGTACCTGAGCAATATAGACTTGGTCGAAAATGAAAAGTGTCACAAATAAAGATCTCATGTATCACTTAGAAAGTCAAACTAAATACAGTGAAACTTGTATATAACAACCTCCTTAGGAACACAAGTAAACCGGGCTTAATAGAGAGATGGTCTTTATACACAGGTGTTTACTAAAGCAGGCTTTACTGCAGTTGTAGCATCAAAATAAGTTGTTGATTTTTTTACATTGTGCTTGACAACACATTGGACAATTTTTCAGTTACATGTACATGTATATGGTAGCAGCCAGTTTTTAACGGTGAAAAAAAAAGCCTGGGTACAATATACCCAGAAAGGGATCAAGGGCCTTCTGCAAGTAAACTGACACTTTCTCGCAAGATCAGTTTAGGTTCTTGTGTCTGGCTCGAACTTGCACTGATTAGAGCTGGAGAGACTCCATGGTTTAAGGTGTAATGCTCTAACCATTCTGCCACAGAGGCCCCTTGTGTAGCTGAAATCATACAAATAGTATATAGACTATTGACTAAGTATGCCACTTTGATATATACTCAAATGCCACTATGATACACATATATATACTCAAATGCCACTTTGATATATACTCAAATGCCACTTTGATATATACTCAAATGCCACTTTGACAAATACTCAAATGCCACTTTGATATATACTGAAATGCCACTTTGACAAATACTCAAATGCCACTTTGATATATACTGAAATGCCACTTTGATATATACTCATACTTTTTTGATATATTTAAATGCCACTTTGATATATATACTAAGATATTGACATATATTCAAATGCCACATTGATATATTCTTATTCTACTTTGATACATATTCAATTGCCACTGATATACATGTAAATGTCACTTTGTTAAATGTAAATGCCACTGATATACATGTAAATGTCACTTTGTTAAATGTAAATGCCACATTTATATATGTTAATACTATGAATGTAAATGCCACTTTGATATATTCTTATATGCCACTTTTTAAATGTAAATGCCACTGATATTCTTATGCCACTATTATCTGTTAATGTCACTTTGATATATTCTTATGCCACTTTTTAAATGTAAATGCCACTGATATTCTTATGCCACTATTATCTGTTAATGTCACTTTGATATATTCTTATGCCACTCAAACCTTACTCCGATCTATCATATATAAAGCTCATCAAACAACTTCAGGTTATCTCCCTTACATCAATTTACCAGAATTTCCATTTTACCAAATGTCATTGGCTGAGTCTAAAAGAAAATACCTGTTGAATTCAGTGCAAATATTACTCCATTTTTTCATTAAATTCTTTTGTTTGTGTATGTGATTAGTAACAGTAAGTTTCCTTCATCCCACACAAAGACTACATTGGCATGTCTTCATCAATCAGTTTACATCTCTATCCATCTAACTGCACATCATACCTGGAGCAAATTTCTTATTACAGTAATTTGAACAATTTTACCTTTGATCTATTTTAAGTCTTGACTTTAACTTTGTATGCCAAGCTCCTGTGAGGCAACAGTCAATACCGTTAGTTAAGGTTACTTCAGTATGATCCAGTATCAGAAATCAAACCTGGAACTCCACCACACCCCTAACACCCCCTCCCCCACCTGCCCTCTTGTTAGTTAAAATACACTTACTACCACTAGACCATTGCAAGTAGTGCAGAAAGGATAGAATTGGTAAGTATGTAATGAGTCAACTAAGCTACAAGTACATTGATTTAGAGCAATTTTGACAAAAACCGATAATTAAGTATTTGGGGAGGGGGGGTATGGCTTCATAGGGTATATAGTCCATGGATCTTGTCTTGAGAGGCCACTCCACCTACCATATTTGTAGATGTGCTCAGGTAAGTAAATAATGCCTACTTGGGTCTCTTGATTTTTTTTGCTTTTTGTTTTGGTGTTGTTGTTTTTTTATTTTTGTTTTGGTGTTGTTGGTTCTTGTGGACAAGACAGGTTTTATTTAAAGGATTACTTCACCAAATTGTTCTTAGAATACGATCCCATAAGACACGAGGTCTTACAAGACATATTCCCCCTCTGTAAATACAGTGAAACTTGTATATAAAGACCCTCTTATGGACACAACAAAACCACTACAGGGAGATAGTCTTTCTACATAGGTTGTCACTAATGAAAGTTTTACTGAACGTCTTTCCTCCACTATCTATGTTCTATATACCTCTATGTAGAACATCTTTTCTCACTTCGGCCACGTGAAATTACAGGTATTTGATCACAGGTATTACAAATCTGAATCGGACACCTGAGGGGAAATGTAGCATAAGCATGTACTATCTCTTTATGTATCTGTGTTCCGTCCAGATGGCATCTGAATGTATACATGACTTGCTACCGTATTGTCCACAAAAATCAACAAGACCAAAAAATATAATGACCCATAACAATAACTACAGAATCATGGAATGATAATGATTCAGGTCAATCTGAAATTGTATCATTTAAAGGTATATCAAATATTTCTTAAGATAAATGATATTATTTGTACTACATTGTAAGACATGCCAAAAACAAGGTATTTTTGTACAGTGAAACATGTATTAATAACCTCCTTAGGTACACAAGAAAACCCGTCTTTATAGAGAGGTGGTCTTTAGAACTTGATTTGTACACAAATGGTACTATTGGCAACAGCAAAAAATGGTCTTTGTGAGCAGATGGTCTTTATACACAGGTGTTTACTAAAGTAGATTTTACTGTATAAAAAGGAACTTTAAAGGTATGATACAGCAATTGAAAAATAGATAAAAGTACATATAATTCAAAATCAATTAAAAAAAGATAACAAATTTTGACCTTTTGACCAACTATACATGATTAACTTTTAACAACATCGTACATGTACGTCAAACTTGTCAGTAAAGACCACTCAAAGGAACAGGCAAAAGTAGCTGTTGTAGACAGGTGACTTTTATAAGGAAAATGAAGTAAGCTGTTTTAAAGTTCCATAACTCCATCAAATATTGCTAATTACTGACCATTGTTAAATCTTTTCCAGACCTACATGTAACTACATTGTAACCCTTCTAACAGTACAGATTATAATAGACTGGTCCAAAACTATAGAACAGAGCATACCACTTTGATGCTGAGGGGTGAAAGGGCTAACATGAAACTTCAGGCCAAATATGGTTACCATAAAATTTAAGGAAAAGAAATTAATCTGTTAGAAGTTCTTTGTCAGAAACCATATTGCTGAAAAAAGACAAACAAACAAAAACCAATATCCTCTACCCTGAATGAAGTACTCACAGTATGGATATTATGTCTCTTATTTTTATTTATTTATCTATTTATTTATTTTTTTTTTGGGGGGGGGGGTGTCAAAACCAATGGAAAGATAATACTTCTTCTGGAGGGAGGTAAATCAATATATGCTGTGATGAAATGGTTGATTGGCAAGAGTTCATACATGTTTTACTGTTTATCCAGTCTTAAGTACATATTAAAGTGATATAAGCCGTCACAATGATTATTTTTGTCCCCTGGCATATAGTCGAGAATATGATAAAATGTGTATTCAAATACATTATCAAAAACAAGAAACGTTCTAAAAGATCTTCTTGTCTAAGTTATTTGTTTTATTTGAATTTAAGTTTTCTCATAAATTAAAAATCTTTGTATAACACAGTGAAGCCCTGTCTCACTTTGTCTAACACAGTGAAGACGTCACACTTTGTCTAACACAGTGAAGCCGTCACACTTTGTCTAACACAGTGAGCCCTGTCACACTTTGTCTAACACAGTGAAGCCCTGTCGTCACACTTTGTCTAACACAGTGCAGCTCTGTTGCACTTTGTCTAACACAGTTAGCCCTGTCACACTTTGTCTAACACAGTGAAGCCTTGTCGCACTTTGTCTAACACAGTGCAGCTCTGTTGCACTTTGTCTAACACAGTGCAGCTCTGTTGCACTTTGTCTAACACAGTGCGGCTCTGTTGCACTTTGTCTAACACAGTGCAGCTCTGTCGCACTTTGTCTAACACAGTAAAGCCTTGTCACACTTTGTCTAACACAGTGCAGCTGTCACACTTTGTCTAACACAGTGCAGCTCTGTCGCACTTTGTCTAACTCAGTGAAGCCTTGTCACACTTTGTCTAAGACAGTGCAGCTCTGTCACACTTTGTCTAACACAGTGCAGCTCTGTCGCACTTTGTCTAACTCAGTGAAGCCCTGTCACACTTTGTCTAACACAGAGCAGCTCTGTCACACTTTGTCTAACACAGTGAAGCCTTGTCACACTTTGTCTAACACAGTGATGCCATCACACTTTGTCTAACACAGTGAAGCCCTGTCACACTTTGTCTAACACAGAGCAGCTCTGTCACACTTTGTCTAACTAAGTGAAACCCTGTCATACTTTGTCTAACACAGTGCAGCTCTGTCGCACTTTGTCTAACACAGTGCAGCTCTGTCGCACTTTGTCTAACACAGTGAAGCCCTGTCACACTTTGTCTAACACAGTGCAGCTCTGTCGCACTTTGTCTAACTAAGTGAAGCCCTGTCATACTTTGTCTAACACAGTGCAGCTCTGTTGCACTTTGTCTAACACAGTGAGCCCTGTCACACTTTGTCTAACACAGTCCAGCTCTGTCACACTTTGTCTAACACAGTGAAGTCCTGTCACACTAGAAACTTCCTAACCCATTTTGTTTAAACATATATCGAGCTGTTTTTGAAAAGTTATTATTAATGTGAAAATAAACTGTGCCAACAGTGCAAAATATGCCCATTCTTTAATGGCAAAAGTAAAAATTGTAAAAATTCAAAGATTCCTAAGTCTATTCGTGTAACCAAACATTGTGTAAAAATGATTAAAAGATTTGTAAAGGCAAACTCAAGTTATTGCGAGACATGTACAGTCGGACAGACAGACAACAGTATACCATGATACGTCAGTCAAAGACCAGCGTATAAAAACTTATTGGAAGGCAAACAGATGAAGGATCAATTATCGACCCCTAAAAAACAATGGACTCTTCTGTAAATCAATGACTTAAACCAGTCCAAATGTATCCTTAGGGTGATAGATTAAAGTAATAGGTATATGCCACACTCAAATTTTTTTTTTTTCAGTTATATAGATGGCAGTTTTAAATGGTGGAGGAGAGAACCCATTTACAATGTACCTGGGAAGAGACCACAGGTGGACAACAATTAACTCATCAACCCCTGTTTAACAATGGATTCTTCTATACAGCAATGATATAGACCAGTCTAAGTGTGTCTTTAAGAGTGAATGAATTAAAGATATGAAGATAAAAAGTATTCCTTGGTCATGTTGCATTGTGATTTTTGACGTAAAAGTAATCAATACATAGGCTCTTGGCCTTTTTACCATTTGGAGAGTATAACCAATGATTGATTGGGAATTCATATCTCGTTAACTCACCAATTTCTCTGAAGGCTAATTCCAGCGCGATATCTTCCCACAAACTGGCCATAGTTACAACTAATTTTCAATGCAATGTTGATTGGCTGTTAGTTCCACATCAGTTACTAATATCATAACTGAAAGCAACAACTTTTTTTTCTTGTTTCGAGAAAACATCAGATTCTGGAACCAGCAATAGGCTGAGACCTGTACTTTTTCTTCGATATGAAATATGCCAATGACGTGCGATCTTCCATTTATGTGTCATTGAGTTTTCAAAATAAAGCGACAAGAATTGATCCAGCACTCCATACATACATAAAAAATTGCTACAAATCCAGATATTTTTGTAAACATTTTGTTGAAATTTTGTAGCTTTGAAAATAATTTTAGGCCACTACTTTTTTAAGTACTCCAATTGTGCAATCAATTATCACTTTGTGTACATGAACAATACAAGTATTTTCTGGGAACTTGATAGTAGTTGAAATGCCACAATAGCTGAACATTATATCACGTATCCAAATTTTGCCATCAAGCTCACACTTTTAAATAGAAGTCCTCTTTTCCTAAAATCTGTATCACATTTTCCCATCAAGATGAACCTTTGAATATGATTAAGTCTACATGCTGTAGGGATGAACTTTTAAATATTTTGACACAGTCCTTGCCAGTCCTCGTGTTGTAATATGGTCCCTATGTGTTAATGAAATGGCATAGCTCATTAATACCTTTTTTCAAAAAACACTGAAAAAAATACTAATTCAGTGTAGAAAAACATTTCCATTACTGTATATCAGCTAAGGTGAGTATGAACATTTTGTGACTTTGTAGCTTTTCCTAGCAGTTGCATTTCTTTATAATTCCAAATTCACTGACAACGAAATAATACTACCGATGCATAACCTGGGTAAATAAAGTCCTGGTTGCTTTCCTTTTGACACGCCTCCTTATTTACCTCTCCATACATCCACCAATACATACAAATGTATATATATATATATATCATATAAAGGACTTCATCAGAGATTTTTATTTGGTCCAAAAAACACCAGGCTAGCTCTGTTTCCACACATAAAGAGTTTTTAACCATGACCAAAAAAAAACAAAGTTATGACGGAGAGAAAATGTTAATCCCCATAAGAAGTAATTGATACCTTTTGAAATTTACATTCTTCATGTCAATACAAAATTTCTGAAATCTTCAATTACATGGTTTCAGGTGACATTTTTTCACACTTGTACATAGTGTCCAGTTAAGCTTTAAATCTTCTGAAACCAAGCACTTAAAATCAGCACTGCATTGATTTTTTTTCCTCATCTGATCACCAATTATTTTCAATTTGAACCTTAAAAATATATTTCACAAACTCCTGGAAACTTTTTCTTTCTCCACCAGCAGCTGTATGATAAGTTAGGAGTTGATAATTGATTGATTTTAAAACTGAAATAAATTCTATTACTGATCCGACACCAAATTCCTGGGATTGTTTCACAAATATTTCACCTCCATCATTTTCTGCACTTATGAAAATTGATATCCCAAACACATTTAAACACTTAATTACATCTGTACAAAATACTACTGAAATAGACACCTGTCCTTGTCAATCTCTGTGAGTACCTGGTCACAGGTGAACTCTATGGATCTATAAATGTCCGAAACTGACATTAAAATTCATGTCATTCCAGGGTCATTATGATTACGTCCTAACTAGGCAGTTAAATTCCTTATCACAGGTAAGACATTCAAACAAGCTCAGATTTTTTTTTTTTCACATGAAGATTTTTACCTCAGAGGCAAGTTAGTGGTCAGTTCCATTCAGTTTTTAAAAATAGTTCACATAATCTGCTAAAATTATACCCCCTGTAAATAAAACTGGAATCAATAACAACAACAACAACAACGTAAAAGTGACAAATATAAAAATACATAATGATAACGACCACATGCCACACCTAAAGAGTTTTATCCTAATTACAGGCCTCATAGAATATGCTGAATACATGGTTCCCAGTGTTACCATAAATCCCCCAATAATCACTGGCATATAAACTGTACTGATGTGAACTGACTAACAAAAAAAAGAATTAATAAGAACCCACAAAAGGCAATATAGGTTAATTGAGAGGTAATTACAAACTCACAACAGAACAAAAGGCAAAAGCTAAACCCCATTGTTGATGCAGACAGATGGACAGACAGATAAACAGACTGACAGACAGATGGATGGACAAATAGACAAAGAAATTGATGGACAGATAGACAGATGGGCAGACAGAGAGATGGACCAGAGAACAAAATATGGTCTCTCAAGACAGGTGGTCTATTATGAGAATGGTCTCTAAAGACAGGTTCCAACTGTATAAAATGTTCAACTTATTATGTAAGCATACAGATTTCGCTCCAAAAAATCTTCAACTACAATAACTTACAATACATGACTTGATAAAAAGCAATTCAAACAACCTTGTAAAATTCTGAAACATTAGACTTTCTATCTGAAAGCACCTGATTCAAAATCAAGTGCTAATTTACATCTGGAAATTAAAGGAGATAATTATGCTTGATAGAAAATATACTGTAAGTGTCTATACATATAAACAGAAATACAGTTCTATGAGAAGCATTATAATGAGAATATTGACAGGGATTTTCCTACCCCCAACAAATTTCTATGCTGGCAAATAATATGTATACTTTAAATATTACAATGGCTAACATTTTGACTGCACCAAACCCCCCAGGGGCAAGTGATGTCAGTGACCCTTAAATGAACTTATAGTCTTAGTTTTGGTACTGTATCACAATCCAAACTTGAAATATTGCACTTTATATGCAAGCGGACAGAATTACGAACAGACAGACGGACGATCCAAACACTAGATGGCTCTGACAGACAGATTAACAATACAAACACTAGATGCCTCCGACAGACATTTAAGGCCCGGGGCATAAAAAAAAAACTTAGTTTAAGGCATGTATTTGAAAATATTTTATTTTTTATTTTGAAATTCCAAACTGGGAATTTTTGCATATTTTTGGAAAAAAATACAATAAAGCCATTTTTGCATTGGGAAGGGTCCAATACCTGGAACCAAAATAGGCCTAGGAAAATCCCTGATTGATGAAGCTATACATGTCCAATGCCCCTATCTATGTAACCAATATTATGTGAATGGTAAGAAATTACATTCATACTTTAATTCATTCAGCCCTAAAGACACATTTGGACTGGTCTAAGTCATTAATCAACAGAACAGTTCATTGTTTTTCAGGGTTTGATGAGTTAAATAAAACCTTTACCAGACGTACTGATATACTGATGTAGATAAGAGCCAAAGTCTGCCCGGTTTCATGGGTAGGGGGGTAACACAAACAACATAGATATTAAAGCTGTTATATTCCTCATGAACAATTTAAAAGCCAACTCTCTCATAGATTGTCAGATAGTGAATAGCTCAGTTGGTATAGGACCAAATCTTCAAGATGAAGGTCCCTGGTTTTATCTCTGGCTGTGACAGATTTCATGGGGCACATTTTCATCTCGTCTGCACAGATCTAGGCCTAGATGGATGGTAAAGGGTCTAGGATGAACAAGTTTATACAAAAAAAGCTGTTGGAAATATGGACCACCTGAGCAAGGATATTAACAAATACACTAAATTTCTTTTTCCCTGTCTCAAGCGGGACAAGTGGCAAGGGTTTTAAGTAGTCACGCCACTCGTTAGATCAAGCCAAAGCAATCAATTGCTAGTATTTGGGTCAATAATTTTGCATAAACATGTGACCTGATTTAAATTTCAATGGAATAACTCTCCCTGATTTCATCCATAAAAGTCAACATTCTTATCCCATACATAAATCAGTACAGTCTAGACTGGCCAAGTAAACCCCTGTATATATAAGTTTTATGTTACTGTAATATTTAGGTTCGCCCAAATAGTACGGTTGAGTTAAAAAGTACCAAACCTGGGTTTCTCAAGCAATTTTCACAAAATATATAGGTATTTAAGAATTGTTATGCCTGTGTATGCAGTGAAACTTGTATATAAAGACCCTCTAATGAACAAAACAAACAGTCTTTATAGGAAGATGGTTTTTATATAGAGGTTGATTTGTACACAAATGGTACTATTGAGGACAGCAAAAAATGGTCTTTGTGACCAGGTGGTCTTTATACACAGGTGGTTGCTAAAGCAACTTTTACAGTATCTCTTTTTTGTAAGTGTATATCAATCTAAGTACTAAAAGGAAGAAAAACATTTTGAAC
Source organism: Atrina japonica (assembly GCA_030159075.1). NCBI lineage: Eukaryota > Metazoa > Mollusca > Bivalvia > Pterioida > Pinnidae > Atrina > Atrina japonica. The sequence goes on along the minus strand of BROG01000026.1, from coordinate 58,386 downwards.
AAAAAAAACAAGCTATTATCCCTTTAATACAGATGTACAGATCAATGCTGATACCTTAAAAAATCTGATATAACCCTTCCCAACAACATGAATGGATGACATATATAAAGCCCCAATCATTACGATCATCGAAATAAGCAGATCGTCTGGTTATATCATAAACAGTGATAAAAATCTGATGATTGGTCATTCATTAGAAGAAGTACGAAGGTGTAAAAGGGTGTTTATGAACTCAGGCGCGATGAGTTTCTCATGATGGCCTTCCTATTGTATACCTGTAGCTATATATCTGTTGACAATGACCATTGAACATGAATACAACAAGAGCTTCAGGCCAAATAATAACTGGTCATTTAACGAAATTAGCCACTAACAAACAGATTAGTTGGGACAGTAAATATGTTTTAATGTTTAGTACAGTTGGGCAGGGAAAACAGACTTTTTGGAGAATTCTAAAATGACAAATCCTTAAATATCTCCAATTATAATCTGTTCATTTATTAATACTTGTTGTTTTACAAATATTACACAAATAAGTGATCAGTTATGTAATGGAGCTGTTGACAGGTAAAAGTAATACAGTAAACCCTGTCTTGTGAGACCACTGTCATAAAAACATACCTGTCTTGTGAGACCACTGTGATTAAAGACCACCTGTCTTGTGAGACCACTGTGAAAAAGATCACCTGTCTTATGAGACCACTGTCATAAAAACAAACCTGTCTTGTGAGACCACTGTCATAGAAACAAACCTGTCTTATGAGACCACTGTCATAAAAACAAACCTGTCTTGTGAGACCACTGTCATAAAAACAAACCTGTCTTATGAGACCACTGTCATAAAAACATACCTGTCTTGTGAGACCACTGTCATAAAAACAAACCTGTCTTGTGAGACCACTATCATAAAAACATACCTGTCTTGCGAGACTAGTGATAAAAGACCACCTGTCTTATGAGATCACTGTGTAAAAGATCACCTGTCTTATGAGACCACTGTCATAAAAACAAACCTGTCTTGTGAGACCACTATCATAAAAACATACCTGTCTTGCGAGACTAGTGATAAAAGACCACCTGTCTTATGAGATCACTGTGTAAAAGATCACCTGTCTTGTGAGACCACTATCATAAAAACAAACCTGTCTTGTGAGACCAGTGATTAAAGACCACCTGTATTGTGAGACCGCTGTCATAAAATACCATCTGTCTTATGAGACCATTGTGATAAAAGACTACCTGTCTTGTGAGACCACATTCTGAACACCCAAGGGGCAGATAAAATTAATAACTTCTTCCACCCTTACCCCCTGAAAATTCTTCATCGTTAATTTGAATCTATTAGTGTTTTCACTCCACACTCAACAATTTTTCAGTTATATGCTGGCAGCCATTTTTTTTTCATTGGTGAAGGACAAAGCCTGGATACAATGTACACAGGAAGAGACCACTGACCTTCTGCAAGTAAACTGGCAAAAGTTCTCACAAAAATCAGCTTAGGTTACAGTGGGGTTTGAACCTGCAATGACCAGAAGTGAGAGACTTCATGGGTCAAAGTATGATGCTCTAACCACTTGGCCATAGAAGCCCCTAAATTTGAAGGAAATTGACACAGTGATGGGGTAATCAGTTTCATATTTGTTACTCAGTGTGTACAATAATCAGAAGAAGAAAAGTTATCACTTGTCAATTACATCATCAATTTCTTTTTATCAATAAATTTTTACATTAGTTCATACATATTAGGCTTGCCTTCCCCCAGCAATGTCATGATTAAGTGTCAATTCTTTAATATCTAAATCCAATAGAACCTTGCCTAAAGCCCACCTGCTTAGGAGACCAACTCACATTTCTGACCATAAATTTCCAGTCTCTTGATATATTCTTGATTAGAACAGTACATGACTTAAAAGACCACCTCACTTATCAGAGCACTTTGAGTCAGTCAGTTAGGTGGTCTTAATAGCAAGGTTCCACTAGATCAAATACCACGGTAGCATGGGACATCCATTATAAATAAGACAACCAAAGCATTAACTGTTATTTATTTCATATAGTATTCCTCCTGTATTTCATAATAAACTTGTTTAGATTCTAATTTTTTTTCTAACTCGGCACTGTAGCTTAAAATGACATTGAAATTCATTAACTCATCAACCCCTGAAATACAATGGACTCTTCTGTACATCAATGACCTTGACCAATCCAAATGTGTTATTAGGGGTGAATGGATTAATCATTTATAGAAAATGGAAATGGAACATTTGGTAAACTGATTGATTTTCAATTATAATTGATTACGTATCATCTTTTTACTACCTAATAGTTTTTGAAATGGAGTTGAAATGCTCATAGATTTAATTGTTTATGTACAACATACATCTGCCCCGCATGTCCCTCAGGTGATCCAAAAAGTTTCAAGTATGAAATGGCTTCTGATTTGCAGTCTCACTTTCCACATGCAAGGGAATGCTGGACACCAGATCTTTTATACAAGGAGTATATCGTCTATGGCAATAGCTGCACATGTAAAATCAATGAGTAGTGGGATTCTCTGATTGGTTGGTTGTATTGTAATATAACGTCCCACTCAATAACCTTTCACTCATATGGAGATGGCACCAATGCCAGTGAAGGGCTTTAAAGTTTGGCCTATGCTTGGCACTTACATTATTGAGCAGTGAGGGTTCTTTAACATGCCAACACCTGTGACATGGACCTCTGTTTTTTCTGTCTCATCCGAAAGTCATGAATCCGACCTGTACTGGACTCAAACTCACAACCACATGATCAAGGGTCGAACGCACTATTGACTGAGCCAGGCCAGCTTGTGGGATACTTTGATTAAGCTGAGATATATACACATGTATAAGGTACACCTTGAAATGTTTGCCCCTGGTTATTTTAGCCATTCTAAGACTATATATATTTTCGACTCTTCTTACATTAGCCCTGTACCTTGATAGATAAGACTTCCATTTGCACCCTCTACTCCAATATTACCCAAAACATTAAAAATGTTTTTAATTGTGATCACTTAATTTCTGGATATATTTCCTTGATGTAAGAAATACATGAAGAAATTCTGAAACATATTTATACACTTTAATGTTTTCTGCATTTTATGATATTTTGGGTAATATTTCATTAGGGGATGCAAATGGAAGTCTTTCCTCACAATATTCTCATGGATTGCATGTACATGTATATATGTGCCTCAAAAACTTTGCTTGAAAATCAAAATGGAAATAGCTAAAATTGAACGAGAGCAAACCAGGTATACATTATACATGTATAAATGTATATATAGATTAAACAACGAGTGTTAGTTGATTATCATGTTTATCTAACTCTAGTTAGTTAATGGTAAGGTTCCACGGTATATACCAATCATGTATGTATATAAAGGCAAAAGCGGCAGAGAACAGCGCGACGACGCGCGTGACATTACTGCATGTATCATCCATTTGGAGTTTTTTTCCTTCATGGGCTGGGACAAATAAAGCTAATTTCAAATCCACAGTACTACATAATGCATCAATCCAATCAATCAATCTGCATATGGCCTGGAGGGCGGGAGTCTTGCATTAAAAGCCACCTCTGCATTAAAGGTCACCTCTGTATAATGGGTACCTGCCTATGATAAACATCATTTGGCGCGGGGGTGGAGACAAAAATAACCTTTGTTAACTTTTTTATAATGAATAAACCTCTTTATAAAGGCGCGCGGGGCAGCGGGGTGAAGGTACGTGCGCAGATCATGGCCGGCGATGGGGGGAGCGGGCACGATGACGCGCGCGGCCGGAATCGGGGGACCTCCGACAGGGACCAGAGCGCGAACCGTGTAAACTGGCGGCAGAGCGGCGCCGGGACGGCAACGGCGGCAGCGGCGGGGGGGACAGAAGAAAGACGAAGGCCAAAGACGACCGGGGATGGCGCGGCGCGCTGGGGCGACGGAATGGGATGACGGCGGGCGGTTATCACAGCGCGAGCAACGACGCGACGGGCCTCGGGGACGGGCGGCGCGAGGGACGGCCAGGTGCCGCGGTCGTGCGCGTCCGGGATCATGTTTATCTAACTCTAGTTAGTTAATGGTAAGGTTCCACGGTATATACCAATCATGTATGTATATAAAGAAAATGACATTACTGCATGTATCATCCATTTGGAGTTTTTTTCTTCAGGTTATCCAGCTTCCAGTACGTACAAATAAAGCTAATTTCAAATCCACAGTACTACATAATGCATCAATCCAATCAATCAATCTGCATTTCTTTCCTATGCATTGGAAAGAACAGAATTTGAATAAGACTTGGTACATGTACAGTTAGTCTTGCATTAAAAGCCACCTCTGCATTAAAGGTCACCTCTGTATAATGGGTACCTGCCTATGATAAACATCATTCAAAAATAACCTTTGTTAACTTTTTTATAATGAATAAACCTCTTTATAAAGGCCATTCTCTACCAAAAAGCAAACAATAACCCCTTTTCCTCAAAATGCATTTGAATATTAAAGCTTAATTTTCAGTTTTTCATGTGTATAGTTAGCATTTTATTTTTATTTTTGCATAAAGTTACCTTTTTTGTAATTATAGAATAAGTCAATATAGTTACATTAATTTAAAACAAAATCTAATATGATCTAATATATCTAAAATGTCTATCATTTGAGAATTTTCTACATGGGTTTTATGTAATTAAGACAGTGCAACCTGTACTCTCATGAAAGACCACCAGTTTTCTGAGACCACATTTTGAAAACCAATTTGGTTAACTCATCAAACCCTGAACAACAATTGACTCTTCAGTAAATCAATGACTTGGATCAGTCCAACTGTGTCTTTAGGGGTGAATAAGTTAAATAATTCTTCAAATAAAACCTCTTTTGAGAGACCATCTGTCTTGTGAGACCAGATTTCAGTAGCAGATCAGCACTGTCTCTCAAGACAGGTTCCACTGTATAAGGACTACACAAAGTGTCATAGTTACGATAGGTTTTATCACCTTTGTTAATATTTATTTGGGATGCAAATTGAAAAAAATATATCATTACAGTGTATAAAATGATTTTATGATAGACAAAAATAATGAAATAGAACTCTGTGAAATTCAGTTAAAGTACACCTTAATTTTTCCCACCCTTACAGACAAAGATGGACTAGACCATGTCACTGAAGTAGAGTCCAGTCCATTCTTTTTCATAGATACATGAGCCAATTTTAGTTCTGAAAACTTTTGATTTAAATATATATACATATATATATATATATATATATATATATATATATATATATATATATATATATATATATATATATATATATATATATATATATATATATAAATAATAAAGATTATTTGAAAAAAAACTCCACCTTTTACTAATTGATGCAGTAATGCAATAATTCCATATGTACAGTGAAACCAGTCGTAAGTGAACTCTCTCATAAAAGATCACCTGTATTCTGTGACAAAATTCTGAAAACCCAGTGGTTGAATAATCCTTCAGACAAAACCTCTTTTGATAGACCACCTGACTTTAGAAACCACATTTCAGTGGCAGATGGGATGGTCTCTTAAGATAGATTTAACTGTAATATTAAACCCTACATACATGTAATCTCTCTTTGATCATCTAAAATAGTTATTCAGTTGATCTGATGTACCTGTAACTTCTATTGTTAACTAGTTCACCCCTAAAGACACATTTGGACTGGTCCAAGTCACTGATTTACAGAAGAGTCCATAATTGCTTTTCTGGGGTAAAGGAGTTAATACCTGAGTGGCTAGCAACCAAAATGCAATCAAAATGATTAATTAACATGGCATATTTTGTTTGTTGATTGACCTTGATAAAAGATCTATGGTTTCTATAATAACAGATTTTCTAGAATATCAGAGCCAGGTATCACAGTTATACTATGTTTTCTGTAACATAGAATATCAGAGCCAGGTATCGCAGTTATACTATGTTTTCTGTAACATATGTCATAGAATATCAGAGCCAGGTATCACAGTTATACTATGTTTTCTGTAACATATGTCATAGAATATCAGACCAAGGTATCACAGGTATACTATGTTTTCTGTAACAGAGAATATCAGAGCCAGGTATCACAGTTATACTATGTTTTCTGTAACATATGTCATAGAATATCAGACCAAGGTATCACAGGTATACTATGTTTTCTGTAACATCTGTCATAGAATATCGGAGCCAGGTTCACAGGTATACTATGTTTTCTGTAACATATGTCATAGAATATCAGACCAAGGTATCACAGGTATACTATGTTTTCTGTAACATATGTCATAGAATATCAGAGCCAGGTATCACAGTTATACATTTACTATGTTTTCTGTAACATATGTCATAGAATATCAGAGCCAGGTATCACAGTTATACTATGTTTTCTGTAACATATGTCATAGAATATCAGAGCCAGGTATCACAGTTATACTATGTTTTCTGTAACATATGTCATAGAATATCGGAGCCAGGTTCACAGGTATACTATGTTTTCTGTAACATATGTCATAGAATATCAGACCAAGGTATCACAGGTATACTATGTTTTCTGTAACATATGTCATAGAATATCAGAGCCAGGTATCACAGTTATACATTTACTATGTTTTCTGTAACATAGAATATCAGAGCCAGGTATCACAGTTATACTATGTTTTCTGTAACATATGTCATAGAATATCAGAGCCAGGTATCACAGGTATACTATGTTTTCTGTAACATATGTCATAGAATATCAGACCAAGGTATCACAGTTATATATACATTATGTATATATATATATATATATATATATATATATATATATATATATATATATATATATATATATATATATATTGGTGTGTGTGTGTATATATACACACACAAATATACATGTGTGTATATATATATATATATATATATATACATATACACACACACACATATATATACACACATATTGAATTATAATCCAGTTATATATCAATTTAGTTGAAAAGTGGCAATACGAATAGGTGAATCCAGGAAGTAGCTGTGATAGGGTACAGAGAGAGTGCAATATAACAGTGTTATCTGGGTTCAGACAATCACCAATCTAATTTAACCCATTTACCTCAAGAGACATATTTAAACTGGTCTAACTCATTGATTTACAGAAGAGTCCATTGTTTTTCAGGGGTTGATGAGTTAAAAAACAAAAAAAAAAAAAAAAAAAAAAAAAAAAAAAAAAAAAAAAGAAAACCAATCTCTCATTGCTTCTGCTTTCTGATATGTCACATAGAGGATCAAATGCAATCTGCTATAGGGTCACAAGCAAATGACCCTGTACACACAGGCGTGTAATTTCAACCACTGAACATGCGAATTATGTGATCTTGTAAGTTTATCAAATGTTAAACGGATGTAAAGAATTTTGATATTATAAACAACACTCAACACATAAACTTTGTATTATGAAATAAATTCTCTTTGCCGTTTGTTAAATTTACAAGATCGCTTAAGTCACTTTTTCATTGGTTTAAAAAGGCAAACCCGCAGTACACTGCAAGTGATTTCTCCACCTTTAAAATCTAGGCACCCCCGTCTGACTTGAAAATTACTGAGTATGGCATAAAACACAATTGAAATAAAAGAATGCCTTTAATTACATGTAGTTCTTCATTAGGCAATGATAATTTTTAAAAACAGGCCTCAACAGGCCTGATAAGCTGCGATCTGAAAAATGAAACAAAATAAAAGCAAATTTTTTCTCTCGAAAAGCTGAATATTCTGGAGGAATTAGTCTTGTTGTGGCAAGGGCCATTACGATAACAGAATGTCACCATAAATCCGTGTCCAGTAATCCACATTTCACATTTATTCATGTTTTAATTTGTAATATAGGATCTGTGATTTGATATTCATAGGATAACAGTTTTGCAAGTAGTTATGAAGGGAGTTTAAATGGCATCACTTCCAATACATTATGGCTACATAAAAAGAAATGTTTGTCTATGATATTTACAGTAAAACTTGTCTTGAAAGAACAATCCATCTGCCACTCAAATGTGGTCTCCCAAGACAGGTGGTTCCTTATAATCAAAAGGATCTATCAAGTGATTTTCAAAAGAATGTGGTCCATTATAAGATGCGTTATCTAAAGGATCATTTAACTAAGAAGTTCTCAGAAAATGTGGTCTCACAAGACATGTGGTCTTACAATATATGAACTCACCAGATGTAATCTCATAAGACATGATTTCACAAGACAGAGTCTTATAAAACATGTGGTTTCACAAGACATGTGGTTTCACAAGACAAGTGGTCGCACAAGACATGTGGTTTCACAAGACTTGTGGTCACACAAGACATGTGGTCTAATAAGCCATGTGGTCTCACAAGACATGTGGTCTCACAAGACTTGTGGTCACACAAGACATGTGGTCTCACAAGACATGTGGTCTCACAAGAAATGTGGTCTCATAAGACATGTGGTCTCATAAGACATGTGGTCTCACAAGACATGGTCATACAAGACACATCTCATAAAATGTGATTTCACAAGACATGTGGTCACACAAGACATGTGGTCACACATGACATGTGGTCACATAAGACATTTGGTCTTATAAGATGTGATCTCATAAAACATGTAATCTCACAAGAAATAAGACATGTAATCTCACAAAACATGTGGTCTCACAAGACATGTAGTCTTTTAATTTCACAAAACATGTAGTTTCACAAGACATGTGGTCTCTCAAGACATGTAATCTCATAAGAAACGTGATTTCAAAAGACGTGGTCTCTCAAGAAATAGTTTCACAAGACTTGTAGTCTCACAAGACATGTGGTCTCACAAGACATAGTCTCACAAGACATGTGGTCTCACAAGACATGTGGTTTCACATAATCTCATAAGACATAATCTCATAAGACACATGATTTCAAAAGACATGTGGTCTCTCAAGAAATAGTCTCACAAGACTTGTAGTCTCACAAGACATGTGGTCTCACAAGACATAGTCCCACAAGACATGTGGTCTCACAAGACATAGTCTCATAAGACATGTGGTCTCATAAGACATGTAGTCTCACCAGACATGTGGTCTCACAAGACAGCCTCACAAGACATGTGGTCTCACAAGACATGTTTTACTGTAGTTATATGTGACCTGTCATGACTGACTCATTTTGGAGTTGATGAAGGCATTGATGTCATACTTCAGAAAATTGTTGTACATGTTTTCTGAAAAATCTGTGCATTGAGCACAGGGCTATAATAATTTACCTAATTACTTAACATTGCGGAAAGATATTGTCATTGAAATCATTACATGTACATAGTGTGATTAGGACAGGTGTATATGTAACTGTTCTATCTGATATTGTGATGCGGAATACTCTAAGATGACTTTTCTTTATTTGAAGTTAAAGAAACCTATTGGTGCACTGATGAACTGTCTTTGGTTTGCATAAAAAGATACAATGACCCGTTTAAAACATTTACATTTAGTTACCATAGAAACTCTGCATTTCTGATCATTTGTCAGAACTTTCAAAACAAATATCAGATGTATTATTGGGTTAATCTGCAAAGTCTCAAACTCAAGCAGGTTTGCTCTTTAGGCCCCATAATCTCATTAAACATATTGATGATACTATAGATTTTCAATGTCTGACTCTCTCTGTGATCCTCTTTCCTATTCAAATCATCCGCAATCATACAGATATGATTATTTTTCACATTTGCATTCCCCTCTCTCTCATAGAAAACATTAAAAAAAAGAATTACCAAGTCCATATCCCGATATGCGGAAAGTTCCCCCTGCCAATTAACATTAGGAAAAACCTGAGTGTTATATTTTAACTTGGTAAATATATATCAATGACGACAATTCAAGACTCACATATACAAATGTATAATATTTAATCATTTGATTAAATATGAATATTGTACTTCACATAAGTATCTTATTTGATTGCATCTAAATATTGCAAAGAGCTTATTGACTAGAAATTAACCAAAATGCAATACTATAGGTTAGTCTCATTTACTTTCTTCAACACTAAAAAGTCACCTTCTAAATAAGTTTGACAACGAAGTATTTAACTACTGCACAAGCAAACCTTTTGCAGATTAGGTTCATGGTAACAAAAGAACTGCAAATTGTTTTATTACATATTTGATGTTATAATTAAACTGTTACGTAATTTTGTGGGAAAGGTGTTGTCTTACTGTCCTGTGATTGGATATATTCTCGATAAATGATATGTTTTTTCCTGCATGTAGAAAACAAGGAGCTGTGCTTTCTTTCAAAGCAATGCCCTAGTACATATTACTTCACATAATTATCTTATTTGATTACATCCAAATATTGTACTTAACATAAGTATCTTATTTGATTGCATCTAAATATTGTACTTCACATAAGTATCTTATTTGATTGCATCTAAATATTGTATTTCACATAAGAATCTTATTAAATTATTACTTTTGGTGTGTTGTATTGATCTGTAAGCCCTGGAAGTAAACATACATATTTAGTCCATGTTCATCAACTGAACTCTTTTAAAATTCAAAAGACAGTGTATAAAAATTTATCTATCAAAATTACAATAAATTTAAAAAACACAAAATTCAATAAAATATTATTTTCTTTGCGGGCAACCAGACTTTCTTGGTGGGCAACCAAAATTTCAGTCGAGAATTTGAATTCAAAATTAAAAAGAAAGCATACAAAAGTTGTGGTAAGATTTTCACATTTTCCTTTGTAATGAGTACTTGATTAGAAAAAAATGACAATTTGTCAAATAAATAGTATCTACTCTGTTAAGTTATTTACATGTAAGATCTATTTACTTTGAAAAAGATTTTATACACATCTACTTTGAAAGACTATAGTTTCATAGTTTGGCGAGTGCAAATTGAGTTCGGATGAGTGGAAATTATGTAATCACTCGCCCAAAGGGCGAGCGCATTTTTACCAATTTTTCAAACCCTGAAAGACATCAATAAAATTAAAATTTTCTTTTAACAAATCATATAATTTTTATGAGATGTTAATAATAAAATAAATAGAAGCAAGATGTGTTGAAAAAATGCTCTGCCTCAGAGAGCTAAGGAATATGTAAATATATTAAAGTCCCATAACTCTGGTAAATATTGTTTAATATCCCTCACCCATCTGACAAAAAGCAGAGATTTATAGCATAAAAACAACTGTACCTATTGGGTCTTCTCAGATGACATACTTAGTGTAGTTTCATGGCATTTCACTCTGTGACATTTCTCATCGACACATTCATATGCACTCTAAATAGTTTTGGCAATGTGGCCATTAGATACAAGGGTTAATTTAAAACAGGTGGCTACACTGAAACAGTTGTAATTGTCATTGTAACATGCTGATTCAAAAGTTCTCAAGAGCGTCAAAACCAACATGTAAACAATATTGAAGTCCCTTCTTCAAAATCAGAAAATCAAGAATTCCCTTTAAATACATTAACTTACCTTCATCTTCAGGTGGGTCGCCATCAATATCTTGGACAGTTATCATTTGCGGCCCATCTGGACTTTCTGGGAGGCTCTTATTGAACCACAAAACGAGCGGCTCTGAGAAGAACATTTTCTATGCCGATTCCGACACACACCTTGTTATCAATAATTCCCACAATAAATCCTCCAATTTGTTTTTTTCATGGAAGTTCTCTTTCAACGACAACTTGGAATAATAAACCAAATTTTTGTAAATCTTGTTCTACATTGATCCAGCATGATCTAATTTCCGTGAATTTATCAGTAATCAGGATCACTGTCTACAAATACAATAATTCCCATCGTCATTTTTTGTTGGTTTTTTTTTTCAGCATCTGATTAAAGTGATGCAATAAATATCAACACCATCACTCTATATGTAAGTATGTTTTCCATGTTAACGATATTAAGGTAATAACTTGATAAAATTACTTTGTAATATCGTAACATTTGAGTTACAATTTTGTAAGCAACACTGTTGTTTACTGCGTGTAGCTACACAGGTGATTTATTGATTTAATAATACATAGGCATTACGTTTTGGATCATGCAACAACAATCCTTTGTTGATCTTAAATAAAACACAGGCATCACCTGTAAAGAATACAAACAAACAAAACTGCAGTCGGCATCCCACAATAACTAGTTGAGGTGTCAAAATTGTAGCATAGATATTCACAGACATTATGGCCTCTACATGAAAAATAACAGTGCTGACAGCATCAGAAAGAATCTTGCCTAAAGACAATACCTCTCACATTTAAAACCAAAATATTCCGTCTCTTGAAAATTCCTTAAATAAGTCTAGACCCTCACTTAAAAGACCGTCTGACTTATCAGACCACTTTTCAAATTTAAGACAGTAATTATTCATTCTCTTGTAAATTTCTTTATAGACAGTAAAGTAAGTTGAGACCCTCACTTAAGAGACCACCTGGCCAAGCTTTAGTCAGACCACTTTGAGTCAATTAAGTGACTTTAATAACGAAGTTCCACTGTATGTATGAATAGAGTAAAATTACATGTGTTGTACCTGTGTGTGTGCGTATGTGTCTCTGTGTGTCTGTCTGTGTGTATGTGCATGTGTGTGCATGTCTGTCTGTGTGTGTGTGAGTATGTGTGTCTGTCTATCTGTGTGTGTGTGTCTGTGTCTGTCTGTCTGTGTGTGTCTGTCTGTTTGTGTGTGTGTGTGTGTCTGTGTGTGAGTGTGTGTCTGTCTGTGTGTGTGTGTGTCTGTGTGTGCATGTGTGTGTGTGTGTGTGTGTGTGTGTGTGTGTGTGTGTGTGTGTGTGTGTGTGTGTGTGTGTGTGTGTGTGTGTGTGTGTGTGTGTGTGTGTGTGTGTGTGTGTGTGTGTGTGTGTGTGTGTGTGTGTGTGTGTGTGTGTGTAGGACTTAACAGGACATAAGACAAAAATTTGCACCGAAAATGGGTAAATATTTTTCTGGGGTTCTGTTTTCGGTTTTGCATTTTATTAAAATTTTATAAAGAACTTTTGTCACAATTTATTCAAAATTACTGTACTGACCCAAGCAAATATTGTCAAGTAAGTCTATGTGAAACATAATGAAATACGACAGAAAAATTACTTCGTGGCTTGCAGATCTTGTATTTGAATACAGGCTTGGGAAACATTGTTTTCAATTCAGCTTTTAATTTTAAAGTGATTAATTAGTAAATTTTCAAATGGCGAATGAAAGTTTTCTCTACTTGCTCTCTGGCTAGTAAAGAATGTACTCTACATGGAGCCCTGTCATACATTGTGGAAATTAGCACTTGCAGCATTTCATGATCATCGAGTCCTTGACCTTGACTCATGACCTGATGAACATGAATAATTGTGACATGAACCTATCAATAATGCACAAGAATTTTCTTACATCACTGTACACACAACCTTGACCTTGAATCTTTGTCACAATAAACCTTGTATGATTCTGAACAACTTTCCAATGTATCCATTTATACCAATAATCAATAGTAAAGTGACCTTAATATGATTTTTACCCTTGACCTTTAGACCCCCTAGACTACAGAAACATCACTGGATGATAGAGGCTGTCAGAGGACTCAAATTTGTTTGATACAAAACTATGTAGTCTGAAGGGTCTATGAACTAGATGTTGACAACTTTTAAATGCAATGTCTTCCATTGGATAAAAAGTGAGGTTAAACATTGCAGGTCTACTGGCAGACAACGAATTCCTGCCATTTATGTTCAAATAACATTTTGATTTTTACACCTTTCATCACATATGCTAAGTTTTCTGACACCAGAATTTTGTAGAACCATTATATAAATGTCATAAAAGGTAAGCAATTGTAGAATGTTTATTTTAAGTATTCCGTCTATAATAATAGAGCCTTTGATTTATCAACTAGGAAGAAAGAATGTACACATGTTCAGGACACAAGTTAAAGTGCTTTTTCAATTAAAATATTTGATTATTTTTTTCAGGTGTATTAAACTTGCATCAATAATTCTTCAGTTATATCCAGAGCCTAGTTATATAAAGGTAAAGGACTGAATAACAGACTACAATAAACATGGACTCCAAGGAGGGGGTGGGGGTGGGCAACAACAACTTATGAACTAAGGATTGATGGATAAATGAATGGAAGGATGCATGAAGATTAATGAACACAAGTATATTTGGGATTTTTTAGGTTGGATGGTTGGGTTACAACAAATAAATCTTGATTCTATTTTTGGCCAAACCAGAATTTTGTTTTGACATACAAGACTGAATAGAAGAGAGACCAAAAACCATCAACAGGATAATGATCCACTAATCTCTACATTCATTTTCATAAAATTAACAGCAGGTCATACAAAAAAAATTCAATTTTACTGAAATACTTCAAAACAGATAACGAGCAGAAAATTACTCACCTGAGCAAATTTACACACTTTAATTTACAGGTACAATGTATGACAAGTCTTTGACACCATGTCTGATTTACAGGTAAATACAGGTATTTACGGAACAGTGTTATCCCACCAACATATCATAAAAATATGAATAAGTGAATGTTCGCACTACAATAAAAAAACAACACCCACCCAGGTCTTATTGTAACTGTGACCTATATACATGTATTACATATTTATAAAGGTGACTAAAGCTTTGAATAATGATTTTAGATATTTTGTCAAAAAAATTACAATGCTAAATTGATAAAAACAATCCAAATTGTTTATTTTCTGACACATAATAAAAGATGGGGCATTGGTGTTTTGTAAAAGAAATGTTCAACATGGTGACACGTAGGAATGATTACTCTTGCTAGTGTAAATTTAATCTAGTTATGCTTTATTACCTAAAACTTAAACTCTTCCAGGACAAGACAGGTTCACAAGACTCCAACTCACCAGGTCATACAGGTTTTACTATACATGTAAAATTGGAAGCTTTTTATTACGACCACCTGCCTGACTGACTAGAATTGGTCTAATTCTGAGGTGGTGGTCTCTTTAAGGGTGGCTCTGTTCTATCAAAACTTTATTATCTAATTTTAAAAGAGCATGAATATTTATTGCCTTAGATGCAAGGTGATCTCCTAAGTGAGGTGTTTTTTAGTTGAGGTTTCACTGTATATGACTAAAATGGACTGGTCATTCGTGTTTGTCCTTTTAATTTTTATTGTCAGATTTGTTTATGTTGTTGTTGTTCATTTTATAGGAAAGGGGACACTTTTGTTTTTATTCTTGGGGAGGGAGGGAAATATAGTGTTACCCAACTATCACGATTACCCGAGTGACTGACTCAAAGATGGATCTGATCATTTTAGTAAGGTCATATCTGAAGTGAACGTCTGAACTTATTCAATATTTATTTAGAGATTTTAAGACACTTTTTATTTGTGATATTAAATGTAAGATGGTCTTAAAAGTCAGGTGGTATCTGGGCAAGGTTCTACTGTACTGCCAGTGAATGGCCGGACAGCTTGAAATAACCATTATCCAATAATTGTCTACAAAAATATATTTGAACAAGATAGAAAAAAAGATCTTTTCCAAAATATCATTCAAAATGAACAAAATTAAAAATAATTTTGTAACTATCAGTATATATCAATTGTGATAAGTAAAATTTACAAATGGCATATAAATGAAGTCTATGTAAGTCTGTAACTTGCCTTCAGTTTTTTTAAAATTAAAATGAGAAATAATAACAACTCAAGCATTTTATTTACAGCACGTTAAGCACTAGTTATATTGGAAAATTGTAAACAACTCTAAAATAACATTCAGGAATGTGTAAAAAAAATTTACATTGAGATCGAGTTATACCAAAATACATACCTCCAAAAACGAATCAGCAAAAACCCAAAATGCCAAATTGATAATTCTGCACATACAACGGGTATGTATTCATTAGATATGTATAAATACTACTAGCAGATATTTATCTACCTGTAAATGCACATATACCACTTTTTTTCTGAAAAAAAATCCGAGAAAAATCACTAAAAATAATCCTTTTGGAATAAAGTACTCCATGCACTGTCCATTTCTGTAAGATAGTTTTAGGCTAATTTTGTTTTTGATTCAATTCCTTGAGACATACACGATTACAAGAGTGCGAATTTTTCTTCACGCTTTCAATAATCACAATATTAAATAATGGCACAGTGCGTCTGTCATCACACGATATTTACGTCGCCAGTAAAGTGTAGCCCACAATTAAAATTCCTTGGGATCATACTATATATATATACAACGGTACTCAAGCATAGAATAAAAAAAAAATGTAAATTTCGCATTTCAAATCTCCTTTTTCTCTTTAAACTGAAATCTGATGATGGATGTATATCTCAAATCACATCTATTATGATGTGTATAAACATAGTATTACGGAATATAACATGAATTTATTGATTGCGGAACTAATGCTAAATCTATTTACTATTTCTACCATTGTACTGCCTATGTCGGGGAGCTTAACACTGACAGCACCTACCGTATTGTCAAAAGTTGTGTAGAATTAGATATCTTTGTTATATTAAGTTAGACCTGCTCTAATATAAACAATAAATATAAGATTCAAGTTGAAAAC
Source organism: Atrina japonica (assembly GCA_030159075.1). Taxonomy (NCBI): domain Eukaryota; kingdom Metazoa; phylum Mollusca; class Bivalvia; order Pterioida; family Pinnidae; genus Atrina; species Atrina japonica. Next base: position 41,797 of record BROG01000026.1, on the reverse strand, counting down.
TAATAGAAATGATATAAAAATCCTTTAAATCAATGTCCACGACTTTAGCAAACTGAATGATCAAAGTATCGGTGGTGCAAGATTATCTTTATGGCCGAGGATAAATTTTGCTAGCTTGTATAACTAAAGTTAACAATGTTTCTTACTCTATTAATGCTCTTTCAGAGATTGCCATGTGTTGGGTCGTTTTTGTTGAATTTGCATAAATTTATCTTTTTAGTCATTACTTAATGTGTTAAAACATCAACTTCAAACAAAACCAATATTGTATACCTGTATATACTGGCACCCCTGATTATTTTCAGGGGTTAAATTATTTTATATCTTTAAAGCATATAACCATTCTATTTTAAATTTGCCCTCATATCTAAGGGCGAAAATTAAACCAGAGCGAAAAATTTCTGATTTACAGTTAGGGGTGTATATTAAGAAAGATATATGTATAGGCTAGGATGAAGTCACAGGCTTCATTCAAGGCATTGAGAGGGGGTAGGTGCAGGAGGGGACTGCCTATATGGAATTTACAATGCTGACAAGAGATAAAATTTCTGTAATTTGATACTTCTTCCTGCATAGGTTACATCAATACAAATGTACTTACATTTATATAAGGATCTATAACACATGTGTATCTTTGATATAAGAGGCATAAAAAAGTTTGAATATACATATTACAGGTATAAAGTTCTGTACATTACCTCTCTATACATGTAGGTACACAGTGATACTAATTTTTATGTCTTTAGTTCATCTGATGATTTAAAACATTTAATCAACAGTTAAATGAAAAACTGTTTGAAATTTTCAGCTTTTCCACCTAAAATATCCTCGAATCAAATAAATTCCCGAGTAAAATTCTAAAATTCCAAAATTTGTTAATAAATCCTGTATCAGTTCATGGTGTTCAGTATGTGTGTTAGGTATATGCTTTACAACTCATACAGTTATACAAATGCACTTAGTCATAGGATGACCAAGACTGGATGGTCAGTGGATGGTCAGTACTTCAGCCACACCACAAAGTTATCATCAGGTAATTACACGTAATTCTGACTAATCTATGAATTTTTACCCTTGCATCATTCTGTGTAATGTTACCTGTATTTTCCTCATACAGGTGAATCTAAGTTACGGAAATATTACCTGATAAATGAAAATAAAAATGTTTTTCTTTACCCGAGGACATGGGAAATAACAGCAAAATATCTCGGAAAACAATAATTACTGACTAAAAGTGCAAAGTTGTCTTACTAGGAGACATTATTATTCTAAGATAAATAGCTGTAAGGTTCTTTTTACAAGTAAAGATCGTTAAGGTGTCCAGGTACTTATCATTAATATATATAAACAGATGAATATCCTAAGCAAATATTCAGGAATGTCAAAATACCTGTATTTACACCTGTCAGTTTTCATTCAGTTTCTTTTTTCTGTATACATTTTTAAAATTTCACAATAATACGGATGACTATGTCACCTTGTTAAAAGGACGAGATTATTTTTAGAGAAAATATGTTTATTTGATGAATGATATCAACATAATATCTATTTCAATAGCATTGCTCAGAATTTTTTTAAAAAACAAGTACCAATCCTACAGAACACTATAAGGTCATCATTCGGCCAAAAATAGAATAAATATGCTGCACATGCCTTATATTGACCAATATGAATAGTACCAACTCAAATTTGTTTTATGTAGTTTTGCCCCCCTCCCCCCCTTTTTCTAAAAAAAAAAATCTGGAATTTGTCTGATTTATAAATTAAAATTTATAACATATATCAAACACATTCTTATCCTTACAGAGTGGCAAGGTGGGGCCAGAAAAAGATTTTTTTTTTTTTTTTTACTTTATTAAGTTAATCGTCTTTACACCAATCTCTAAAACAATTTCAGTCATTTTTTAAATGCTTGAGAAGAGAAAGTACAATGTATCCAGGAAGAAAGCACCGGCTGTCCACATGTTAACTAACAAACTTTCTACCAAAATTAGTTCAGGTTCCAGCAGGGCTTCAACCCATCATGATCTTAAACATATGACCAAGGAACACTCCCTCCACCCCCAAATAAAAAAAAAATGGCAAAATTACAATAAAAAGATTTTTTTTCAGGCTTTTATATTGAGTTTGAAGTGCAATAAACAAATGTACGTCTATTTCTAGCTTTACATTGCTATATACAGTTCTGACATACTTTTTACATGTACATGTACATTCAAAATGGACAATGTATGTCGAAAAAAAAAAGGGAACAAAGACCCAAACAGAAATGAAAATGCAATTATTTTGGAAGACATTTAATTAAGATAATTAATTAAGGTCTGACATAATGAAAATCTTTGCATGTTAGATATTGATCACTGTGCCACAGATTTCAGTTAAATTATGATTATTTCATAAAATTTTATGGTTTTTATATATGAATTTTTTAAATTAATTTTCATATTATCATAGCTGTCAAAATTGTATACTTTGAGACAGAATCAGTCATTTAGGTTGTCTTAATATTGATGTTCCACTGTAAATTAAAACCTTGCCAGACAGATTACTATAAATAATTACATGCAGATATGTATGAGTTCAGTGGAACACCACAATTAAGATCCCCCACCCCCCAACTAACTGACTCAAAGTGGCCTGGAAAGTGAGGTGGTCTTTTTTAAAAGTGGGGCTATGTACTGATTTTATATTTATAAAAACTTATCGATATTTATGGTCTTACATGAGGTGGTGTCACTAAGCCAGGTGGTCTTTTGATAAGGTTTTACTGCACAGTGGAACCTCACAATTAAGACCACCTAACTGACAGATTCAAAGTGGTCTGATTAGTGAGGTGTTATAGTGGAACCTCACTATTAAGACCATCTAACTGACTGATTTAAAGTGGTCTGATTAGTGAGGTGTTACAGCAGAACCTCACTATTAAGACCACCAAACTGACAGATTCAAAGTGGTCTGATTAGTGAGGTGTTATAGTGGAACCTCACTATTAAGACCACCTAACTGACTGATTCAAAGTGGTCTGATTAGTGAGGTGTTATAGTGGAACCTCACTATTAAGACCACCTAACTGACAGATTCAAAGTGGTCTGATTAGGCTAAGTGTTACAGCAGAACCTCACAATTAAGACCATCTAACTGACATTCAAAGTGGTCTGATTAGTGAGGTGTTATAGTGGAACCTCACTATTAAGACCACCAAACTGACTGACTCATTATGGTCTGTTTTGCGAGGTGGCTGTTAAGTGACGATCTGTGCTTATTGAATATTCATTAGGGAATTTTCATGAGATTGGATAATAACATTTGTATGGTCTTAAATATAAGCTGGTTTCCTAAGTGATGTGATTTCCTAAGCGAAGTGGTCTCCTATGTGAGGTGGTTTCCTAAGTGAGGTAATCTAGTAAATGAGGTGGTTCCCTAATTCAGGTAGTTTCCTAAGTGAGGTGATCTCCTAAATGAGGTGGTTCCCTAACTCAGATGGTTTCCTAAGTGAGGTGGTTCCCTAAGTCAGGGTGGTTTTTTGTCAAGGTTTTGCTGTATTACATTTACACACAAATCTAGGTATAAGCTGTCAACAAAGACAGAGAAATATGTGTTAAGTATGTCACAAATTTTACTGACCAAGGAGTATTTATAAACAGGTGTTCACTAAAGCGGGTTTTACTGTATAGACATTATTTTTCATGTAAGTGTTTCGTGGTCACTCTATGTGTACTTACACCAGTATGTATGTTGAGTATGGTACTCAAAATTTGTGTATGTAAGAATATTTAAATAATTTTTCAATATTTTTTAAGTTTTCTTCAAATTAGGAAAAAAACGTTCATCGCTATTAACAATTGTAGGCCATCAGTATATTAACAAGTTCAGTTGCAGCAAATATTGTGTGTTTTAAAATCATGAAAAGTTAGTTGAGTTCGAGTCCAGGGCCTGAAGTCAATTTACTTAGTACTCGAGATCAGCTACTTCTCATGATTTTAAAGAAAAACACGCAAAATCTATTCTGTAACTGGACATGTTTGTATATTGACAACAAATGATTGTAAATAAGGATCAAAATTATTGCCAATTTGAAGAAAACTTCAGAAATATTAAAAAATTGTTTGAGTATGTACTCAAACTTTTAGTATCGTACTCAATTTAATTATTCATTTTTGTACAGAAACATCGTAAGTGTGACACAAATTATCTATATGTGAATGATGAAAATTAATGTTTCCTAATCACTTCAATGAAAAAGTTTTATAAACTGTAATATAATCAAAATAATAAGATAAAAGTTCAGCTTGTGTATTGAATATATTTCATAACTTCCTGTCCCCAGTAAATTTGGTTTACTTCGAGCCCTCGTCTCTTTGCTTGTTATCCATTAAATGGATACTTATTTGTCAGCTTGAGAAAATTTATGCATACTGCGCTTAAAACCTGTTCTTGTAAATATTTTAGATTAGAACTTATGATAAATCATCTGCCCCCTAAAATCAAAGTTGGCCTGGACCATATTATTGAAGTACATGAAGTTAGGCATAGTTCATTTAGTTTTAGGGGATGAATAAGTTTAGTAACATATTCCCTGCTCTGCACAGCTGTAGAGGGTCAATGATCATGTCAGACTCATCTAAACGTAATGACAGATAACGACATATATTGTAAAAACTGTGAAGCATGCATAAAATATATGTCTGTACTGACTTTATTATAAGGTCTGTAATAAATGTGTGACAAATACATGAAGAGTGAAACCTCACTATTAAGACCACCAAACTGATTGACTCAAATTGATCTGATTAGCGAGGTGGTCTCTTAATTGAGGTTCTGTACTGATTCAAAACTAATGAAGAGACTGGAAATTCATGGTTTTAATTGTGAGGTGGTCTCCTAAGCGAGGTGGTTTTTAGGTGATGGTGAAACCTATCTCTGATAGACTGATAAAAATACTTCCTTTAAGACAGACCACTGGTGTGACCGGTAAACAGGGAATGCTTACTCCACTACAGCACCTGATCCCACCTCTGGATTTTCTGAGGTCCATGTTTGTCACCAGATTTGTACACGTATCCTGGGCATCCTGAGGATTTATACTTTGGTATCTGTGATTTTCATATCACACTGTAATTGTAATTGTCTCTTTCAGATAGGCCACATGGTAATTGACCTAATTGACCCAGGGCCTTATGACAGGCCACAGTAATTGACCAAGAAGGCCTTATGATAGGCCACATGGTAATTGACCTAGAAGGCCTTATGACAGGCCACAGTAATTGACCAAGAAGGCCTTATGATAGGCCATGTGGTAGTTGACCCAGAGGGCCTTATGATAAGCCACACAGTAATTGACCCAGAAGGCCTTATGATAGGCCACACAGTAATTGACTCGGAAGGTATTATAATAGGCCACATGGTAATTGACCTAGAAGGCCTTATGATAGGACATGTGGTAATTGACCTAGAAGGCCTTATGATAAGCCACACAGTAATTGACCCAGAAGGCCTTATGAAAGGCCACACGGTAATTGACTTGGAAGGTATTATAATAGGCCACATGGTAATTGACCTAGAAGGCCTTATGATAGGACATGTGGTAACTGACCTAGAAGGCCTTATGATAGGCCACATGGTAAATGACCTAGAAGGCCTTATGGTAATTGACCTAGAAAGCCTTATGATAGGCCTTATGGTAAATGACCTAGAAGGCCTTATCATAGGCCACATGGTAAATGACCTAGAAGGCCTTATCATAGGCCACATGGTAAATGACCTAGAAGGCCTTATCATAGGCCACATGGTAAATGACCTAGAAGGCCTTATCATAGGCCACATGGTAAATGACCTAGAAGGCCTTATCATAGGCCACATGGTAAATGACCTAGAAGGCCTTATCATAGGCCACATGGTAAATGACCTAGACGGCGTTAAGATAAGTCACCTAAAATATATGTAGCTATATTTAATAAGAATGTAATTGTTAGTTTTCACCTAAACAAACATTTGTAATAAATAGATAAAGATATACTGCAATAAAGTCTGAAAGTTTCAGAGAGAGAGAGAGAGAGAGAGAGAGAGAGAGAGAGAGAGAGAGAGAGAGAGAGAGAGAGAGAGAGAGAGAGAGAGAGAGAGAGAGAGAAATGAAGAAAAAATAAAGAGATAGAAATCTTATTACCAATATATACAAACAACTATTATAAATAAAAAAACAAATAAATTTACAACCTATAACACAGCATCGTAAGTATCACATGGAAACAGTATTCTGACATCTCTAATAAAATACTTTCAAACACACAAGAGACAAATTATAGTACTTGGAAGTATCAAGTTAAATCATTCCACCTGTAAAATATGTCTGAGGTATTTCCAAAGCAAATTGATGTGAATGGATACACAATGTCGTACAGTGCTAATTTCCAGGATGAACTAAAAATGTCATTCTTTCCCAAATACAGGTGATTATTTGTTTAACATGGCTACAATACATCCTGAATACCTTTCTGGTTGGTTTATGGTGCAGTACGTACTGAGTGATCATTAGACTGCGAATCACATATCGTATTTTATATCATGATTGATGTCGTATTTGTATATTTCTACCTTGATTTTATTTGTATACCAATATGACTCAAGATGAAAAGATGAACTTGTGTAATATCTATACAATCAAATTATTATTTTTTGTCATTATGTGGTATACATAATGAAATTGAAATTATAAAAAAGGGAATTTCATTGCATGATAGATAAATTTAAATGTTTTTCCCCTTTTTCTACTTAAAATTGTGAATTAAAATGAGATGGTGTCAAGTTCACACTTTGTGGTTCAGCTATTTGTGAGTGATATTTAGTTTACATTTTTATTACTACCCTTTGCGCTTGAATACCTGTAAAAATTTACCTGCATTACATTGCACAAAAATGCCATGATAATCAATCTCTTTATGTTTTAATTTCTTCAGAATCCCAGGGTATTCTTTCCTCCAAAGTCTGAAAGTATTCTCTACTTATTCAGTTTATCCTGGAATGTGATTGACTGTGCTGGCCATGTTCTGGGGGGTATGGGGGCAGACCCTGGTGTGAAAATCCAAAATTGCAAAAAAGCAGGGAAGAGTTCTATGGGTGTATGGTGGCAGACCCTGGAGTAAAAATCCAAAACTGCAAATAAGCAGGGGTAAAGTTCTCAGAGTTTGTGGTAGCAGACCACAGTGATAAAATCCAAAAATGGCAAATACATGTACAATGTAAGCAGGACCAAGTTTTTAGGTTTATAGAAGCACACTCTGGAGTGTAAATCCAAAAAATGCCAATAAGCAGGGCCAAGTTTTCTGGTGTTTATGGTGACAGAAGTCAGAGTTTAAATCCAAAAATGTTTATAAACAGGACCAAGTTCTGAGAGTTTACCATAGTAGACTCTTGTGTAAAACTTCAAAAATGCAAATTAGCAGGGCAAAGTTTTGTGGGGTTTATGATGGCAGAAGCGGGTGTGAAAATCCAAATATGCAAATAAGCAGCACAAGAAAGCAGAACCATTAAAATGAGGGGATCATTTTAAGGAATATATCAAAGAGATTGGAACACATCCTCTCAGCACAAACTACTTGCTGTTTTATATTCCAATAATAAGACACTTTAAAAGTGCTAAGATACACCTTAAAAACCATAAAAACAGAAAGGTTACTATCAGTCCCTGAAAAACAATGAACTCTTCTATAAATCAATGGCTTAGAAAAGTCCAAATGTGTCTCTAGGGGTAAATGGTTTAAATACCCACTAAAGGATGCAGCATTTGACTCAGGTGATTTAATTTGAGGACTTTTCAGTTACACAGCTTCCAAATTCACTTGTGATGGAATACGGCATATCACAACTCTGTTAAAAAAGGGGAATCCCCTCAGTTCTGCATTGCCGACATGCCATACAATTCCTGATGTTTGTAATTCTAAAGAGCTGTGCTCGCAATAAATCCAAGTTTATATTCTCACTAAACAGAGATCATTTAATGACTCAATATTGATTATTTTCATCATTTTTGCTTACCACTATGAAAACCATATCAAATAATTATGGAAAGCATATGTGTATGAATGTCAAAAAGAATGTAAAAATCAGCATAGCTGAATTGAACATGCCAGTATTGCGACCAGCTTGTGATGCTTCCAGTACCTTGTGGTGATCTGGTGGTAGAGTGCTGGCCTCACAAGCAGAAGACTCTGGCTCTGATTCATGATTCTAGATAAGTCACTCTTCCTTCGTCAAATGCTCTGGATAAGAAACAAATCACAGGTCTATCTGATAAGATTTAAAACTTATGTCATTGACATCAAAGATTCCCCCATTGCATTGCTATCAGTCCATAGCACAGGTCAAAATTGAGGTATTTCTCCAATAATTTCTGAAGTTTTTATGTAACTGAAAATTTCCTGGCAATATGTAAAACAATGAGACAAAATATGTCTTTTTTCACACAATATGATATCTTGCAATTGGCTCTAATTTTGGTCACCGCAGGTTCAAGCTCCGTTGGAACCTAGGCTGATTTTTGTGAGAAAGTTTTCCAGTTTACTTGCGACAGGCCGGTGGTCTCTTCCCGGGTACATTGTAACCCGATTCTCAACTTCACCAATAAAATCTGTCTGACACCATGTAAATGAAAAATTGTTGAGTGTGGCATTGAACACTATTCAAACTTTAAAAAATTCACAATATGAACGAAAATATTTTTTGAAACCTCCAATACAGCACTATGTATAATCTGTAATTTTGCTGATTCATGGATTAAAACATTTTTAAACTCACAATTATTAGTAGCTGGGGGTTTAACATATAATATATAATAAACATATTAGAAAAATATGGATGGCAGAAGGAAGACAATAGCTGGCCTGTGAAATATGCTTAAATATCTTAAGACCATGGGACAGTAACACAATTCTGAGACAATGTCAAACAAGAGATCACAGTGACATACAAATGCCTGGAATTTTGGTTTTATAGTAAATACATTGTCATCCTTTGAATGGTGTTTTACCTCACAAGCAACAATTTATCCGTTAAACATACAGTAGGTTTTCCAGTTTACTTAAAGGCACATGAGTTCGTAAAATTTATTTTCACTGTATATTCTTAGTAAAATTGGTGGTTTTTTTTCAATAACTCCTCTAGAATTTGTCATTTATCTAATTTTAACAAAACTTGATTCGCAGGAAGGTAGGTTTTGATAGCGAAAAAGTCAGATTACAATCTATCTATCATTTTTGGAGGAATACTGTACTCTTCCTGGGAGTAAAATTCTAGAATGTCATTTTGATGTTTATTACAAAAATAAATAAATGACATAGTTCATAAACACCAAAATAAAATTATCCATACTTTTAAGTAATTGATGGATGTAACCTAACGCAAATATTATCAAAATTAGGCCCCATCTTCCACGGTAAAAAGTGCCATTTTTCATTTATTTTGGATAACACACTGTGAAATCTACTAGCCCAGCTCAGTTTTTACTTGCCATGGGCTACTGGGCCCCTGATAACTTCTATCCCTATTAACACACTGGATTCTCACCAATGCAACCTTGGTTCGATCTTTGTATTGGACAAGGTAATATGTGGGATGGTATGGCGGTCACCAAGTGGGACACATGGGTTTTCTCTAGTACTCCAGTTTCCTCCTACAGTAAGGACACCAGTGCATACCAACATCAGAAATTATGAGAGATATTTATATGTTGTTAAGGACCCCAGTGCATGCCAACATCAGAAATTATGAGAGATATTTATATGTTGTTAAGGACCCCAGTGCATGCCAACATCAGAAATTATGAGAGATATTTATATGTTGTTAAGGACCCCAGTGCATGCCAACATCAGAAATTATGAGAGATATTTATATGTTGTTAAGGACCCCAGTGCATGCCAACATCAGAAATTATGAGAGATATTTATATGTTGTTAAGGACCCCAGTGCATGCCAACATCAGAAATTATGAGAGATATTTATATGTTGTTTGTTAATCATTGTAAATAAAGAAAGTTTGAATTTTTACATTCCTTCATTGTACACACGCTTTTCTACAACATGCGTCTCTTTTTACTAACAAACAATATTAAACATAAGCTTTGAATTAAATTGTTCTATTTATATACATGTACCAATATATATAAAAACAGAAATGACATAAACATGTCACTACTGAAAAACTTTTTATAAAACTAAAAATAGCCACATGGATCAAGTTGTCTTTTCTAGAATGCTTCTTGCTGTTTATGCTACATCTATTTTGAGTAATAGTTACTTAGAAATTAGCATGCAGGTAGACATTTTGTCTCAGGTTCCACGTGGATTTTGTTGCATGCAGGTATAAAGTTGGATTTACAAACAATTGTATTCATCCATATTGTCAAATTAATGATGATGGATAGAAATTTAACATATATACATATTCTCTATATAGCACACATTGAGTACTTCTCTTTAATGGGGGGGGGGGGGGGTTGCTTGGCTGTTGCTTTTGATCAAATTAGATGAAAAGGGAAATTATTTGCCGTCGAATAATTGTATACTAGAAAATTTCTGCTCCCGTTTTTTGCCCTTAAATAAGAGACAGAATTCAAAATGGAAGCAAATCTTTCAAGTTAATAATTGAAACATGGATATGCACGCCTTCTGTCAGACTACGGTAACTTAACGTGAATTTAAGACAGGATGAATATGTTTTCTGTTGTAAAAGGATGAAAATAAGCAGGGGCAAAATTTCCTGGCATATAGTATTTCTGTAGTTATGTATGCACACACACAACACACACACATCAGAAAACACACCACACACACTCACAACACACACACATCAGACAACACACCACACACACTCACAACACACACATATCAGACAACACACCACACACATACCACACACTCACAACACACACACATTAGATAACATACCACACACATATATATCACCCATACACTCACAACACACACACACACACATACATCAGACAACATATCACACACACATCAGATAACACACCACACACACACACACATCAGACAACACACCACACACACTCACAACACACACATCAGACAACACACCACACACACTCACAACACACACACACATCAGACAACACACCACACACATATACACCACCCACACACTCACAACACACACACACATCAGACAACACACCACACACATATACACCACCCACACACCCACAACACACATACACACTCATCAGACAACCCACCACACACATATACACCACCCACACACTCACAACATACACACACATCAGACAACACACCACACACATATACACCACCCACACACTCACAAACACACACATAAACATTTAAAAAAAAAACAAGCTAATGCCAATTTAATGCACAAATATTCATAAAATCTTAAAATGACGCTATATTTTGTAGACAATTTTTATAACTTTCAACCATATCTATTTTAAATCTTCTAGGAATAATGATAATTCTGAGCTTAATTTAATTGGTTGTCATAGAAAATCATAATTACATGTTATTTGGTTAAGTCCTTAATTTTTTTTTTCAATTTTCCTCCGTCAAATTGTGTTTTCTGAATACACCTGCCAGCACCTGTAAAATCCCCAGTGAAAACTTGAAGCTAAACATTTTCTATAAACAAATTATAGATAAATGAGAAATTGATATGAAACTGATATCACAAAAGAAGTGTAAACCAAACAACTAAATTGCTGTTTTAGCAATAAATCAATTCTCAAAACAGAATTTCTGATAAACTGCTTGTATAAAACAAGACATTTTCAAGAAACACAAATGCCCCAGAGAACAAAGTCATTCCTGAAGATATTAAAGTCCAATAAAGTCCAATAACCCAGGTAAATATTAAATAGAGAATTATTGTTGGCCATAACCAAACTCAAACTAGATTTAAGTGGTAGGAAATATAATTCTAGATTTGGGTATGTGAGGAAAGAAAAACAAATCATTTGATAAAAACACAAAAATATCAAGGCCAAAAATAATATACCCCCCATCCTTTCATCTTTGCCTATGTACTGTCAATTTGACAGTGTAAAATTAGAAGAGAAATAGGACAGGCAGGTGCCCTCCTATTAATGTATCTGTTCTACCATTTGACTCAGTCAATACAAAATGTTAGGATTGCTCACTTTTACAATATATTTTGAAATAAAAAAAAAATTACTGGTCAACCGTACCAGTGAATAAAGGAATTTTCTATTTGTCTGTATATATACACAATTGTAATGAAATGGAAAAATTATTGGTCATTTGGACCAGTTATCAAATAGATTTCATTGAACTTTTGTAAAATTTACCAGATTTTCTGGTAAGACCGGTGAATTTCAAAAACTCTGATATAGTAGGTACAATCTGATATTATATATATATATATATATATATATATATATATATCTGTATTGTCATATACAGTAGAACATTGGTGAGTTGAACTTCAGTAAGTTGAATTTCTTGATGTTTCCAACTATTGACAAATTCCAAAATAATTTTGTTACTTAAAGCTATTTATGAACATTTTATAACTCAAACTTTTATGAGTTGAATTTCTCAATGTTTTGAATTGATCTCTGGGTCCATTTCTATAAAAACACAGAAAATTCCTACATAGAATTCAAATTCAAAATTTTCATGTGTATGGAATTGCCCCATAATAATTCTTCTTCTTCTCATAAACACTCAATACGTTAATTTCATGAAAATTAAGTTAAATTTAGCACTTTTTCTTAATCATAATGACTGTATGTCTTAAATGGTTTTGAAGTTTTATATAGTATACCCTTATAGAACCTATGAAACAAACAAGAGGCTCTCAAGAGCCTGTATCACTCACCTGGTTATTTGCTTGAGAAGATCAGACGAACCGAGCAATTTTTGTAAAGGACCTTCCATACATAAATCCTGTAAAGTTTGGTTGAATTTGCTTCAGTGGTTTCAGAGGAGAAAATGAAAATGTGATTTTCCCATAGGGTCCAATGATAAACTAAGCCCAGCCCTGGCGGCCATGGGTTTTGACAGATCGGAAACGAAATGAGCAATCTTTGTAAAGGACCTTCAATACATCATTCTTCTAAAGTTTGGTTATATTTGCTTCAGCGTTTTCAGAGGAGAAGATGAAAATGTAATTTTCCCCACAGGATCCAATGTTCTTCTTCCAAGTCAGGAACCGGATTCAGGAATGAATGAATAAGGTTCTGCGAAAACTTTGCAGTGTGTGCAGCACAGCAGTCTTCTTTTGGCTATATAATGTTAAACTAAGCCCCGTTCTAGTGGCCATGATTTTTGACGGATCAGAACAATATGAGCAGTCTTTGTAAAGGACCTTGCATACATCATTCCTGTAAAGTTTGGTTAAATATGTATCAGTGGTTTCAGAGGGAGAAGATGATTTTCCCATAGGATCCAATGTTAAACTAAGCCTCGCCATAGCGGCCATGTTTGTTGACGCAAAGTGATTCCAAAAGCCAGGTGAGCTAAAAATGGCGGTCAAGGAACAATTTTCAACAACGGTTTTTGAAGTCGCAACATCAATATCTATTTGGAAACCAAATTTCATTGAAATCAAACAATGTTGAATTTTCCCGCCTTTTTTGTCGGCCATTTTGAAAATGGCGGTCAACAAAAAATTTTCAACATCGGTTTTGAAGTCGCCACATCATGGCAAACATTTTATCAATTTACATTCGACCTCTATCTTTCATAGTTTTGGAGTTAGAAGACAAAAAACATAAAAATTGAAAAAATTCTGTGAAAAAAGGGCAGTAACTCCTACACAGGTTTTTGGATTGTCTTCAAATTTTCAGGGTGGGTAGATCTTGATATGCTGAACATTTTTGCAATTTACACTTGACCTCTATCTGCTACATTTTTTGAAATAAAAAATTAAAAAAGCCAAAATTTTGAAAATTTTACAAAAAAAGGGCTATAACTCCGAGATGAGTTTTCCGATTTTCTTCAAAATTGCATGGCAGGTAGATCTCATCAAGCTGATCACTTTTACACTATGTCAGATTTTTGATATCTGTAATGGTTTTGGGGTTATTGGCCAAAAACTGCAATTTACCCCCTATGTTCTATTTTTAGCAACAGCGGCCATGTTGTTTGACCTGCGACATAGAAAATAACAAATTTGAAACTAAATACCCTAGTGACGACTCAAGTTTGGTTCAATTTGGCCCAGTGGTTTCAGAGGAGAAGATTTTTTAAAGTGAGTTAACGACGGATGGACGGACGACGGACGCAAAGTGATTGCAAAAGCTCACCCTAGGTGAGCTAAAAAACCGTATGATTTCTGGCTACCATCCATGAGTCGAAGTCCCAATGTTTCGAACTTTTCTAGGTGTCAACCTTGAACTTTGACTCATCCAAGTTCTACTGTATTTCCCTTTGAGCACAACAATTCATAGGGGAGTTTTATATACAGGTATTAAATTAAGTTTAATATCATAAGTACAGTGAATTCTATGTTGAGAGACCACCCCACCTGTCACTGAAATGTGGTCTTAAACACCAATCAATCTGAAGTTTACTGGCAAACTTCCTCACAAAAACAGCTTAAATTTCCAATGGGAATTGAACCCACACTGACCACAGATGCGAGGTTTCATGTTCAAAAGCATGGAGCTCCAATTGCTTGGCCGTTGAGATGTCCACTTAAAATGCAGAGAGGTCAGATATGGTTTAAGAGATGGACATTTAATACGATAACAGTTATTAATCCTATAATGAGTTATTATTTATAACCATTTGAGATTTACGATACCTGCATGACAACCACTTCAGACTCTGAGTTAAACTATTCTGAGTGGTTTTGTCTGCAAATACTAAACATGCATATTGCCCTGTCATAATCCTTTGTATGGACTTTATATCAGGTCAAGTACCTTGTAGATATTGTGTGTTTATGGACTAATGATATCACCATGTTTAAAGCACGGAGATGACATTTGCATTCAGACATTAGTAACTTTCAGGCATAAAGATATTTGTATACCAACAATAAAGGTCTAATTTGGAGTTGCAGGAGTATATTTCTCCCCAGGAAAAGTAGCACATGTTTACAAACACACCTCTAAATTAAACAAAAACACGGGCGAGTCCCAGTGACGGGCAAGATTTTGGTACAAAAATACCAGCGCTAGATTAATGCATGTTTTACTTCTAAAACTCTGTTTTATTTCTACAACTGTATGTTTTACTTCTACAACTGTATGTTTTACTTCTACAACTGTATGTTTTACATCCACAAATGATTGTTTTACTTCTACAACTGTGTTTTACTTCTACAACTGTGTGTATAACTTCTACAACTGTGTGTTTTACATCCACAAATGATTGTTTTACTTCTACAACTGTGTGTTTTACTTCTACAACTGTGTGTATAACTTCTACAACTGTGTGTTTTACTTCTACAACTATGTGTTTTACTTCTACAACTGTGTGTTTTACTTCTACAACTGTGTGTATAACTTCTACAACTGTGTGTTTTACTTCTACAACTGTGTGTTTTACTTCTACAACTGTATGTTTTACTTCTACAACTGTGTGTATAACTTCTACAACTGTATTTTACTTCTACAACTGTGTGTATAACTTCTACAACTGTGTTTTACTTCTACAACTGTGTGTATAACTTTTACAACTGTGTGTTTTACTTCTACAACTGTGTGTATAACTTCTACAACTGTGTTTTACTTCTACAACTGTGTGTATAACTTCTACAACTGTGTGTTTTACTTCTACAACTGTGTGTTTTACTTCTACAACTGTATGTTTTACTTCTACAACTGTATGTTTTACTTCTACAACTGTATGTTTTATTTTCTACAACTGTGTTTTACTTCTAAAACTGTATGTTTTATTTTCTACAACTGTGTTTTACTTCTATAACTGTATGTTTTACTTTCTACAACTGTGTTTTACTTCTACAACTGTGTTTTACTTCTACAACTGTATGTTTTATTTTCTACAACTGTGTTTTACTTCTACAACTGTATGTTTTACTTTTACAACTGTATGTTTTATTTTCTACAACTGTGTTTTACTTATACAACTGTGTTTTATTTTCTACAACTGTGTATTTTACTTCTACAACTGTATGTTTTACTTCTACAACTGTATGTTTTATTTTCTACAACTGTATGTTTTACTTCTACAACTGTATGTTTTATTTCTACAACTGTGTTTTACTTCTACAACTGTATGTTTTACTTCTACAACTGTATGTTTCACTTCTACAACTGCATGTTTTGAAAATGGATAGTTTTGTTTTGGTTTCTGACTGAACTTAGAATGTGCTTGGTAGATCTGCATGTACCAGTCCTATTTTTGGAAAATAGACAGTGCTTGTTTTGTTTTTTTGAGTGCCACTTTACCTTAGAATGGTACCTGTACAGGTATGAAGGGGTGTCCATGTACTGTACATTTATCATTTTTGTGTCCAAGACTAGCCTGTCATCCCATTTTTAATTTAATTCAGACCTGTTGCATTTGTAAACATGCGCCACTTTGTCTTTTAAGATATATACTTTCTGTTTTCTTTATTTATTTTTTATGTATATGTAAATAATCACTTACAACTGAACAGAAATTAAAATCATCTATATAACTGATACAGTGGAACCTCACAATTAAGACCACCTCACTGACTGACTGAAAGTGGTCTGATTAGTGAGGTGTTACAGAGGAACCTTGCCATTAAGACCACCTAACTGACTGACTGAAAATGGTCTGATTAGTAAGGTGTTACAGTGGAATCTCACAATTAAGACCACCTCACTGACTCAAAGTGGTCTAATTAGTGAGGAGTTAAAGTGGTACCTCGCTACTAAGACCACCTAACTGACTGACTTAAAGTGATCTGATTAGTGAGGTGTTACAGTGGAACCTCACTATAAAGACCACGTAACTGATTAATTCAAAGTTGTCTGATGTATTTGAACATATTCTTGATCATATTCTCATCTGTATGTCATGTGACAAAAATCATCATTGCGACAGCCTATATCACTTTAATACTAGAAATAAATTAATTTCCATGAACCTCATAAAATATGTAAATCAGTGAAAAAATACATCTAAGCAGATATACTGTGACCTGGAAACATTTCATCAGTTGCAAAACAACTTAAATTGTAATAATGTATATGTCTAGCCAAATAAGATAGACCAGCTAAAAATGGCATCAGTTACAAGAGTTGTCTCCTTGAAAAAAAAATTATCACTGCAAATATCAATGGTTTGAGGCTTTATCTCCAGGATTTATCTCCCTTGAAATACAATACACTGTTAGTGTCTCTGATCAATGTTAACTCCTTAACCCCTGTGATCACATTTAAACTCATCCAAATTAGTTAGGCGTCACATGTAATTTAGTTGATGTATTTGCACTGAATATAATCCAGAAAAAAACAAATATTTTTGGTGTAAATGAAATTCAATCAAGTTTGAATAATGATTAAATAAAGTTTCACAAAGCTCTACTTATTTTTTACTCCAGCCTTTGAAATTACACGATACTAGTGTATTTTTTAGTTACAGTAAAGTCAATTGTCAAAATTCTGGGATGAACAAGTTATTATTGAATGTAAAATCATTTTGAAATCTTTATTGCAAGTTATACACTCCTAAATTCTGACAGTGAACTTTTCCATTCTTTGAAATGGATGAGTCCAAATGTGGCTACAGGGATCAATAGGATTTATTAGAAAATAAGTCATTAGTTTGATAAGAGCCAAAAAATGGTTTTTATCCAATTTTCTTTTAATTTTGATCTGCAAAATTCCAATTGTTTAATTAAGAAAAAAATCTTATATGGATGGGTAAAACTATTAGAACTTGGGGTTGAGGCATTTTAGACGGGTCATGCCAATCATATCAAATAAATCATCTTATCTCTATTGATTTTTTTTTGCCTGATTAATGTTTGATCAGGACATTAAGTATATAAAACGCAAGTACACTACCAGTAAATGAATTTGTGATTGTAAATATCAAGGTAGAATATATTAGTATCTGTCTATCCATCTATCTGTCTGTCCATCTGTCCATCCATCGATCTGTCCAGCAACCCTTTTCACAAAAAATCTTAAGATTATTCTTAAGATAAAATCTTACGAGTATCGTAAGATAAATCTTAAGTCATTTTCATAAAAGCTATCGTAAGATTTAATTTTCTCTTAAAGACATAGTATCTACGAAAATGGTTATTTTTTTTAGTCGGCAATTTTGCGGAAATATCGAAGATATGACTGAATAATGATCTTCCACGTCGACACTTTTTTGTATAATTAGCGTAATTAACGGATAAATGCTGATTTGTTGTCGTCGTCTGTAAGAATCAAACTCATTAATTATGCACAGAAACAATCCCAGAAGCACACGCAATGACCTAGATCGTATCGATATCAATCAATGGATGCTGAGGTAAGCACGTGTTGATTTATTTACAATTCAATATTTATACATAATTGTATCGTTTACATTAACGGTTTGCATGAAATTAACTTATTTTTATCATTTAATCCTGTTGTGGCTATTTTCCTTAACCTAAAAACATCAATTATTTGAAAAATGTAATTACGTAACAATCGATCAGGATTTTAGCGACTTCGGCGTGAGATCCTACATTTAGACGGTCCTTGAGGGCTTATCCATCGATCATGCTCCTTTCCAATATTTATCTTGGTCTTGTTGTATTTCGCCAGAACTTCTTTCCGATTTCTTTTTCTAGCTGAATCTGTCAATTTAACAGGTCGGCCACGATTTGTTTTTGCTTTGGACGCCATGCTTTTCACTATCAACAATGGAAATGCGCATGCGCAAATACAGGTCACGCTAAGGTTATATGAATATGGGCGGGCTTGCAAACGAATTTTTGTCGTCCGACAAAAAATAAAAAAAACGTGGAAAGTTGTGAAATACAATAAAACTATACTTCTATGTGTTTTAATTCAACAATTTTTCGTTTTTTATCTCCAAATACTAACATATTTGACCCAAACAATTGAGATTGAAATATTTGAGGAAATCGTAGATACTATGTCTTTAAGATTTAATCGTAAGATAAAATCTTAAGTTTTTCTCTTACGATTAAAGTAAGTATAGCAACAACGTTTCACTTTCGATTCGCATGCGCATACAATATTTCCGGTTAGGCATCACATGTATTTTAGTTGATGTATTTGCACTGAATATAATCCAGAAAAAAACAAATATTTTTGGTGTAAATGAAATTCAATCAAGTTTGAATAATGATTAAATAAAGTTTCACAAAGCTCTACTTATTTTTTACTCCAGCCTTTGAAATTACACGATACTAGTGTATTTTTTGTGTTTTACATGTATTATGTTATCTGGATCTATACGGCATCAGTAAATTATATGTTTATAGGCTATGTTTTTGTGTATTAACATTTTAAATTCTATTTCGTAATTTAAATGTGTGTGTTGAGTAGGCTTCACGTTTGCGTTTTAGATATTCATACTGCCAGGTGTTCACTTTTAAATTCATAAATTTTAAATTTATCATTGAACTTTACTAAATTTATCAATTTAAAATCGTTTACAATATAAACAGTACTTCCTTCGTGAAATACCTAGTAGTAAATTATTTATACGATATCGTGTGTTTATATTTTTAGATCTAATTGTATTTCATAAAAAATTTGTTTTTTACATTTATTTTACATATCCATTTAGATACACGATTATACTAAATTGTTATAGAATACAAGCCTTAGTGAGCATGCTTTAGGTTTAAAATTTTTGAATAAATTGTGAAGCAATATTTCATTTGAGACTATGGGTCACACACTTTTGAAAATTAAAATAAGGCTGGGAATTCATAAGCTTCCAGACTCGATCTAACGACAAGTTCGGTGTCCAATTGTTAATCTCAAAGGGATTATTTTCACAGCAAACAGCCCTATAGGGTATCCTTCCCTGGAGATGGTGTAGTTTTACAAGCCCCGTGAGGTCGTTTTGAAGTTTTTAGACACTTAATTATGACCTGTTTGTCCTTCAAAGTATCACATCGCATTAGCAGATATAGGAAATTTGTAAAAGTGGTGCCGATGGTGACATGGGATTATTACTTTTTAAAAAATGTCGTGTACAACTTTTATATCATGTATATCTCACCAGAGCTAAACCGAGAATTTAAAGGGGGCATAAGTCTTGATATTGTTGCTGAACGGAGCGATTCGGGAAAATTCTGTGGTTTTTTAGGAATCTAGAGAAATTGAAGGTTTTACACCTATTTTGTCAACTATAGGGATCGCATTTCGTAAGGGGGTCAGGGTTTACGCTTCCAGAAAAAAAAATGTTTAAAGTCCATAGACGCCTTTTTCTACATTCAGACGCGGCAATATAGCCTTTGCCTGATAATCCGCTAATAAATCAAATTGATTATCTTTCTCAAAAGAAGATAACTAATTCAGGAAAAAAGTGCAATGTTAAATGTATATTAAAATCGGAGCAGAAATTCAACCAAGTAGTCTCAAGGATTTTTTTTTATTTTTAACTAAGCTTTGAGAGCCCTACCATCCCTCTAAATCCGCCGATGCAATTTAAATATTTCCTGGTAATGATGATGATAGATCTAGTAAACTCGACTTCATTTGAAACACCCCTAATTATCAGCTTGGATCGACCTGTTACATGACATCAGAGTGCGTGACTTTAAGAACGCTAGGATTTGGTACAGATGTAAACAATAGTGGCAGGGCTAGCAAATTTTGATTTTCTTGACTAAATCTATCATTGTAGATCTATTAAAGGATTACAAAAGGTATGCATGTGTTATCTTATCATGACAACGATATAGGCCTAGATTTCTATTCTAGATCTAAACCATTGCTATTTGTCTGATTCACGGATTATGTGACGAGGACAGTACAGTATGGTGGCCTAGATCTTCGGTAGTTTCAACACAACGTAATCGATCTAGTCCTAGATTTATTAACCTACTAAATACAAAATGCCCTCAGGATATGGGGAGGAATTGCATGATATTTTTCTGTGTGCCTTTCAATTAAATCTCTTGTTGTGTCTGCTAAGTTCACGATGCAGTGCCTCGGAAAAAGCTAACGGCTGGTCAATATTTAGTGACTCGTCGATCTATCTTTACTCACATTTTATTGTCAAAAAATACGTTCTCTGCGAATAGCTATTCTGTTAATCATATCAAACAACATATCAGATTCATCTTTTTTTTTTCTATGGAGACACTTACGATTATATTGATAAAATCTTAATAGTAAAAATTTCTCTTAAGTGTGGGTGATAGCTCTCTTAAAGTTACGACAAATTTTTATCTTAAGATTCACTTAAGATTTTTCTTGAAAACCATAACAATCTTAATTTTACTCTTAAGAGTAAAAGTTATCTTAAGATTTTTTGTGAAAAGGGCTGCAGAGCTATAACTTTCCTCACAAGATTTGAACCAAAACAATACATGAAGTCATAATATTTCTAGCTTGTTTTCTCTGTGATTTAAACAACACTCAACAGTTTTTTCAGTTTAAATATAGTACCGGTACATGGCAGCCAGTTCTTAATGGTGGAGTAGAGAACCCCATTAAAACTGTATCCAGGAAGAGGTCACCTGAACCTTCAACAGATATACTGACAAACTTTCCTACAAAATTAGCTTTGGTCCCAGTGGGGCTCAAAACAACCTTATCATGAGGTGAGATGGTCTTCATGGTTTAAAGCATCACAATGCTCTAACCCTTCAGCAACAGAGGCTCCAGAAATTACACAGGGTAAGGTTACTGAGCAAATAATAAAAGACAGGAAAAGATTACAAATTTACTTGACATTAATCTGAATTTTTTGTAATGCATAGAGCATTTGTGTATGACAAACCACATCTTGCTAAAACTCACAATGGCCTATTTAAGCAGGAAACAAATGAAAACCAATACAAGCATTGTTTGTAATGATACACATTATGTTGGCTTTTTTTTTTCATTGTTTACATCAGACAAGTAGGCTAGGTTAAACGATATGCCTTTTTTATCCAAATTTAAGCTCGTATTTTTACTATGCTTACAAGTATCAAATTGAAACAGAAACTCATTAGAGAGATCTTCCATGCTTTTATTATATGTATAAGGTCTTCTCACATAAAAATGTCAATGTTTCCTGGATACAATCTAACAATAAAATCATCATTATGATAATTTGTAATGCATATGTTACATCTATTTGAGCTACATGGGAAATAACTCTTACATACAGCAAGGCCATGATATACCAGTACACACACATCTGCATATAAACAATACTTAAATAGCTTATATACACACACTACACACCACACACACACACACACACACACACACACATTGTATGTACACCAGTATTAATTTACACACATACACACAAGCTGAAGATGTAAATCCCTGGATTGGATCTTAATCGACACTTTAAACAGAGGTTTTCCACTCTGTTTTGGAAATGGGACCTGGGCCTTTTGAGTTGAAAATTTTACATTTTATTGAAATTGGAATATCTAGAAATAGACAATGTAGTAGTTTGCCACACAAACCTTTCATTTAACCAAATCAAAACTTTATAGGTCAACGTAACTTTACGGTACGGGGGGGGGGGGGGGGGGGGGGGGAATGTATGTAACTGAAGTTCAGGGCAAACAATGATATTAATGAGATATGTTTAAGCATCAAGTATGCCTAAATATAACCACCATCATTGTTTACAATGAGACATGTGCAATCTTCGGGGCCAATGCATTGCACTTAAAATCTATTTCAGTGATGAGTTTTCAAGAATGAAGGATTGTTAGGATCTGAAATCTTTTTATAAATTTTGGGGATATTGTGTTAATCCTATTTAGACTGCAATTTTCAACCGAAGTATTATGTAGGTTACGAGTCAGCAAACGACAGCCGTAGATCACGAGGTCTGAGAATTGTGACGTAATATCAGCAAGAATACAACTGTCACAAACTTGAAAGTGCCTATACTTGTCACATGTACATGTCACATGTGTGAGTCATATGTACAAGTCACATGTACATGTCACATGTGTGAGTCATATGTAAAAGTCACATGTACATGTCATATGTGTGAGTCATATGTAAAAGTCACATGTACATGTCATATGTATGAGTCATATGTAAAAGTCACATGTACATGTCACATGTGTGAGTCATATGTAAAAGTCACATGTACATATCACATGTGTGAGTCATATGTAAAAGTCACATATACATGTCACATGTGAGTCATAAGTACTAGTCACATGTACATGTCACATGTGTGAGTCATATGTAAAAGTCACATGTACATGTCAGATGTATAAGACAAATGTACAAGTCAGATGTACATGTCACATGTATAAGACAAATGTACAAGTCAGATATACATGTCACATGTATGAGACAAATGTACAAGTCAGATGTAAGACAAATGTACAAGTCAGATATACATGTCACATGTATAAGACAAATGTACAAGTCAGATATACATGTCACATGTATAAGACAAATGTACAAGTCAGATATACATGTCACATGTATAAGACAAAAGTATAAGTCAGATGTACATGTCACATGTATGAGACAAATGTACAAGTCAGATGTAAGACAAATGTACAAGTCAGATATACATGTCACATGTATAAGACAAATGTATAAGTCAGATGTACATGTCACATGTATAAGACAAATGTACATGTCAGATATACATGTCACATGTATGAGACAAATGTACAAGTCAGATGTAAGACAAATGTACAAGTCAGATATACATGTCACATGTATAAGACAAATGTACAAGTCAGATGTACATGTCACATGTATAAGACAAATGTATAAGTCAGATGTACATGTCACATGTATGAGACAAATGTACAAGTCCCATGTATGAGTCAGATGTATGAGTCACATAAATGAATCACAACTCCAGTATAACTCAAGTCTGAGAATCTAACTTAACTTAAGCTAAGGCCAGTCAAAGCTTTTTCTATGTTAAGTGTCGACCCTAAATTCTGTGAGTGTTTTTTTACACATATAATGTTCTAAACCAAAGCGCACGCAGACGCTTAACATAGAAGAAATTGGCATAGCCTAATCCTGAAATATGACTGGCTAAGCAGGACAAGAATAGTTCTGAGCATTTTTTATGGAAAATTCATAACGAGTATCATGAATGTGATATGAATCGAAACTTGTGACGGATTCTTTTTATCATATGTTCAAAGATATGCAATATAAACAGCATTTTCTGATGACTGGGGGTGAGAATATATATTCTCCTTTCTGTCGAGTTGATCAAATTGTTCCAAATAAGTAAAATACTTGCGCCGAAATAAGTGCACAAAACATATTGTAAATATTTCTTATATTTGAATATATACATATAGCCTACATTTTAAATCATTATTTACATCTATGCATAATTTATCAGATGTAGAAATTAGCAAAATTGCTGACTTGAATACAACAAAATTTTAAAATCATCTACACATGTTTTATTCGATTGTCCCCATTCAAGTTCAAGTGATGTCACAAACACCAAGTTACATCATCGCCAACCTTCAGATGAATGAAGTCTGCATACGTAGTGAATAAAAGTATTTCAGTTTGCTGCGTGTTAGCCAATCAAATCGCTGCAAGGCTTTATTATATTTGTCACATATATAATATTCATGTAATCTGTTACGAAGCTGCATAACACACAGATCATATGATAAATAAATTATCACATTCATTGGAGATTTAATGAACATAAAGTAACATGCAAAATTCAACGGAAACCCAAAGTGCCACGGATGATGCCGATGCAAGACAACACACACAAAATAATATCTATTTGCATCGTCAAGCTTCACAACCAAGTTGTTAGAAGACAACAAAGATCACCGCTTTGTGTAAATTTTCGAACTAGATATTTGACCCACAGCTCTCTGGTTTTAAGGTCAAAGAACTGGTAACATTTTGATTCCTTCAGTTAAACATTTTGAAAAGTAGGTCAAAGTTAAAGGTCAAGTTCACTAGGTCAAAAATCAAGGTACCAAATGAAGGCTCTGGTCATAAGAAATGTATATGTGAAATATAAAAGCCCTATCCCTCATGCTTTAAAAGATATAGCCAAGGTTAAAGTTTTTGAAAAGTATGTCAAGGTCCAAGATATAGCACAGGTTAAAGTTTTTTGAAAAGTAGGTCCAAGTCCAAGGTCAAGGTAGCTCAGGTTAAAATTGAATCATCTCAATTATCAAGATATCATTCTTGATAGGATTCCAAATACTATTTTGAAATTTATTTGACATATTTAAAAAATATACTTAAACTATTCTTGAAACAATGCATGACCTCCCCC
The DNA here is from genome assembly GCA_030159075.1 of Atrina japonica. Lineage (NCBI taxonomy): Eukaryota > Metazoa > Mollusca > Bivalvia > Pterioida > Pinnidae > Atrina > Atrina japonica. Next base: position 16,417 of record BROG01000026.1, on the reverse strand, counting down.
ACCACCTGAAAAAACACATTAGCAAGTAAATGGTGAGCAGTTACAGAACTTCCAGCAAAACCTTAAAGTAGTTTGTGTTATACTCAGCAGCATTTTTTTTAACGTCAAATCAATTCTAGATCATTTTAATATAGAAAAAAATATCTCCCGACATAATAGTAATCTGCAAGTGACATCTAGGTCAAATATGTTGAGGACCTTCAGTCTATATGTTTAAATATTTGATTCTGAAATTTTCTGTATGTATGTATGTATGTATGTATGTGTGTGTGTGTGTGTGTGTGTGCGTGCGTGCGTGCGTGCGTGCGTGCATGCATGCATGCATGTATGTATAAATAAATAAATAAATAAATAAATAAATAAATAACTAAATACGGAACTAGTCCAGTATCTGAAGCATAGCATATGAATCATAACATGTAATGATACACTTGTAATGATACACTTGTAATGATACACATGTAATGATACACTTGTAATGATACACTTGTAATGATACACTTGCAATGATACACATGTAATGATACACTTGTAATGATACACTTGCAATCATACACATGTAATGATACACTAGTAATGATACACTTGTAAAGATACACTTGTAATTATACACTTGTAATGATACACTTGCAATGATACACATGTAATGATACACTTGTAATGATACACTTGTAAAGATACACTTGTAATGATACACTTGTAATTATACACTTGTAATGATATGCTTGTAATGATACACTTGTAAAGGTACACTTGTAAAGATACACTTGTAATGATACACTTGTAATGATACATTTGCAATGATACACTTGTAATTATACACTAATGTAACGTCATATAAGTTTTAGTTGATGCATGAACAGTAGAAACAGGTAAACCTGACCTCAATCAAACTTTTGAACCAGACACCAACACAGATGCTGGGGCAATAGTATTAGCATCACATTATGTAGAAGTGAACTAAAAATGAACACCAACCAGAAAATGTCACTTTGGTAGGGGAGATAATCTTGTAGCCGTCTGTATAATCATGTTGTTTTGATTTTCTAGGTCTTGATCAATGATCTGTTATTTTACTTGGAACTGGTAAAAGGTTTGAAATGACAAACACTGTCCTTCAGATATTCGGTAATCTAATGAGTAGTTCAACATTACGATCATTTGCAATGTAGTGATAATTTTACATTTAAAAAATATGGTAATAATTATCAATTTGTCTTATATCGAAAATTTTCATGAATATGTAGAATTCTGGACCCGGTTGCACAACACATAGTTAAAATTAATCTACAGTTAGCCCATTGGTTTAACATTGGTTAACTTTACGTTAAATTTAATGAACTGTTGTGCAACTGGGTCCTGGTCTTTATTTTAGTTTATGTTATAACTTTACCAAAACAGCTTTAAAATATGTCAAATTCGATCCCTTTGGTCAAATACAATAATGTATCATCTAAAAGACAAAACTTATGAAAATCCTGTCCTTATATCAGATGATGCAAGGTCTTCAGACCAATCAGGTGATTTTGAGTTTCAACCAATCAGGCAATTTCTATATGCTATGACACAAAAATAAAAATATCTATCGATAAATGCATAATTCTGTGTTTTCTTCCTAGAAATTAGCAATTTCAGAAGAAGAATAAGCAATTTTTAACCTCCAAAATTAGAAAGTTCCACTATTAACATGATCGAGTGTAATACAAATCTTTAGTTGTACAAAGACTTGCATATATATATTATTTTGATTATACTGAAACTCACACAAAAACAGAAGAAATAAATACATATACAATGTACAACGTAAATGTATATATTCCTGATATTGGCCTTAATACATGGCATAATTTCATACATAAACAAAATCTCTGTTATGTGATAAACATGGTTATAATGACAGAGAACACAGCTATCAACTATAGGGACAAACCAACAGATAACTAAATCCATCCTTTAGTGACTCTCCTGTAAGCAATATACACATGAAAATTCAAGTCAGTTCCTCATAAATAGATAAGATTTTTTACCTGCAAAAAAGGTGTGCATTTGCTCTAATTAGTACAATAAAAATGAATCATTAATAGCAATTTGTCAAAGAAAACTTACCTGACTGACAGATAGTTTGAAAGTTGGGATGTGATCGATGTATTCTTCTCAGCAATTTTCGCTGTCGAGCCAGTCCTCCCATTTTGCCAAAGCTAATGGGATGGGAAATGCCTGATAAAATGGCCTTCATGGTGGAAGTTCTCATTGATAAATCCCAAGGTTATCAAATAAATCCAAAACCAACATTAATTAAGTTATACACAGAAATCTTTTTCCTCCAATTTCAACATCTGATTAAATTCAACATTTCGAAGACAATTTATTTTGATACACACTCTCCATAGTTATATACTTTCTCTACATAATCCATATCTTAGCTTTTCACGTTTATAAGAGATGTTTTTAGTCACCAAAATACCAAGAATTAAGACTTTTTTCTTCTTGATGGCTCACACAAAATTGCATCAGTTTCCATATTCCATATAAAACAATTTGAAAGAAATTTGTATGTTATTTCCCCTAGCAATAAAAAAAGTGTTGTTTCTTCCATTTTTTGTTTGTTAGAACAGCGTTGATCAAAAGAAAACGGTTATAAATGTCCATCACATGTCTCATTATTAGGAACCAATAACATGACAGGTTCTGTCATTGGAAAGAACTACATACATTCCCACACCTGTACAGGTATATTCTCTCCAGGAATGTCATCATGCATTAATGGATAAAACAGGTAATTTTTAATGGGAACATACACACAGCACTAAATGCGATATATTGATGTTTATTTTATTACACTTTGTAAGAGAGGTATCCGATGTGAAATCATTTTATTATTCATTTGTTCCTTACACACCTGAGCAAAATAATTACAATCAACAAAAATGAAGCTGAAGACTTTTGTTTAATCACAGAAATTTAAAGTTAAAAGCTACCGTACGTTAAAAACTATAAGATGTGTAAAATACTGCAAGTGTACATGTATTTATAAAGATAATGGGAGTTTTCCGACAATGAATCAAGATCCGGAACTAATCTGCTGGTGGGATAAATAAATAATCCAATTTGTTGGACTTAAAGGATAAGTGAAGAAAAATACTGTTTTATGTCGAACTGCCTTTCACACTTAACAATGAATATTTTATTGTTTTGGTCCCTTGTGAAAAATATACATACATGTATATATATATATATGTTTTCTGTTGTTGTTCTAGATAATATATTGTATTATGTACAAACTGTATATAAATGTATAATTTCCACTGCTTATTCATTCAATGGTTTCAAAAGTAAAAAACAAAAGTCTATCTTACCATTATGAAGGCTAATTTCTATTATGAAATACCTGTGTCCACACAAAGTTCATTCTGCCAATGATACGATTTCAAAAACACTATCTTGCAAATTTTCCCCGAATGCAAGACGTTGATTACTCACCATTACAAATTATAAACTACTATGTATTCAACAGTCGAATTACAGGTTTATAGAATTGAAGTTGAAATTGATTACCATGTTATAAAAATATTTCAAATTTGTTTTAAATACACTTCTTATGGTACAGACAAACATGGTAGAATAAAATCAAAATGTCACATGATTAAATCCAATATCACAATTAAGTCCAATATTGTCAGAATCAGATTCCCATCGAGTCAGATGCTAATGACAAAATCCCAGAAATTAATGGCTAATTTACTCTACAAGATCCATCCAGAAGATTAAATCCTACAGATGAAGTGCCAGACACCTTTCCACAGGTAAATGAAAATGCTTTTGATAAATAAGATTACCAACTGTTATATAAGAATCAATTAAGGGTAATCTTGTGTCTAATTTAAATATCCAATACAATAGTTGTGACCTAATTTTAC